>CM034156.1:582029851-582629851 GCA_019776745.2 Taxus chinensis | reverse complement strand
CGAAATGTGCGAAAATGGACGCTCGCACTTTTGGCTTCGGGACAGTTGGAACATCGCGCGGTTCGAATTGGCCGATATTGGAACAACTTGCACTTTTGACTTTGGGACACTTGGAACAAAAATGGCCTTGGAAAATGGCGACAGCTTGCGTTTCGGCCGATTTGACTTCGGGACAGTTGGGACGAAAATATGCGAAGGCGCAATTCGGGCGGTTCGGCTGAAAATGGAACAGAGCTTGCACTTTTTTGAACTTGGGACAGATGGGACAGGAAAGCACGAAGTACGCGGTTCAGGCGGACCGGGCGAAATTGGAACAGAAGGCACTTTTGAAATTGGGACATTTGGGACAAGAAAGTGCTGAAGTACGCGGTTCGGGTGGTTCGGCCGAAATTGGAACGATCTCGCACTTTTTTAGTAACTTGGGACACTTGGGACAAAAACTTCCGACGGGCCCGAAAATGGGACAACTTCGGGGATTTCGGCCGATCGGGGAACAGAATGCACTTTCGGACTTGGGACAGGCGGGACAAAAATGTTCCGACAGGCCCGAAATACTTACAAAATGACCCAAAACACAGATTTTCTCAATTTCACGACTTTTTTCACACCACCAGCTTGACAGAAAAGACACTTAAACTCAAAATTTTGAAATTTTTTACTTTTATCAGAGTAGGGAATTTTGAGTGGAGAACAGCTGGCTCCTTCTGGGGATGACTTGGCATAAATTCAAGGAATGAGGCAAGGCAAGAACTTAGACAAACTTGGTGGAAAGTAGACTAGTGCCTTATCCATTGGGCAACGGAGTCAAAAGAACAGACCAATACAGAGGGCAACACACCAAAACAAAAGGAGGAAGGGAAAACACACCAAAAGCAGAGAAGCAAAAACACTGTACAAAATATACAAGGGACTCCCTAATCACCTAGGACTTGAACAACTTGAGGTACTGCCCACTATAAGGAAGTGGGAGGGGGGAACCATCCATGTAATCAAGATAGAAAGAATTCTTACCAGTAAAGTTTCTGATCTTGAAAGGCCCGAGCCAAATGGAATCAAACTTTCCATGGCTGCCACGAGGTTCATGTCTTTTATCCCATAGCAACACAGTGTCTGCAAACTTGGAAATCTCTGAACCTAGCTTTCTTGTCAAACAGGGCCTTTACCTTTTGCTGGTGAACAGATATCCTATTAGCAACCATCAATCTGTCCTCATTCAGTTTATGCAGGTACATAATCCTCTTATCCAGAGCATCACTGAAACTAGTATCCTCAATGGCCTTCATTAGGTGCAAGGTTGGTAGTTCCACTGTCACTGGAAATTGAGCTTCTGCTCCATATATCACTTGAAAAGGATACATTCCAATGGCTCTCTTTGGTGTAATTCTGTCTGCCCAAAGAGCATCATAGAGCTTATTGTGCCAGTTTTGTTGAGACTCATTGACTAACTTCCTTATGATAGTCACCAGATTTTTGTTTGTGGATTCTGCTTGCCCATTGCCCTGAGGGTAGTAATCTGAAGAGTGAGCCAAAGAAATTCCATATCCGTAGCAGAAGTCCATTATCTCAGCTGAAGAGAAATTCGAGGCATTATCTGTTACAATCTTGTTAGGTACACCATACCTTACCAAGATATTCTCCTTGATGAAGTTGCAAACCACTTTGGAAGTAGTGCTCTTAACTGGAATAGCTTCCACCCATTTCGTGAAGTAGTCAGTGGCAGTTAGCACATGAGTGTGACCAGCACTAGAAGCAGGATTGAGTGCACCAATGAATTCCAAACCCCACTGTTGAAATGGCTCCTCAATCACAACTGGCTTGAGAGGCAACGAAGCCAATTTAGGTCTTCCCACAAAGGTCTGGCAGGCCTCACATTTATCCACCCACATGGATGCATCTCTGAACAAGGAGGGCCAGTAGTATCCTCCACGGAGTATCTTATGAGCTGTAACCGTTGATGAATAGTGCCCTCCACATGCCTGATCAGTGAAAAGCTGAGAGCAACTTTCTCTGCTGTTCTTTGTCCACACACTTTAGAAATCTCCCATCTCAAGCCACACTTAAACAAAGCATTTTCCCATAATACACATTGTGTTGACCTCAATTTAACAGTCCTCTTTTCTTTGGCAGTTAAATGAGAGGGGCATTCCCCATAGGTGAGAAAATGGGCGATGTCAGCATACCATTCGTCAACTGAACTAAGGAACAGAACAGTAGGAAGGTCAACTTTCTCCAGTAGCAACTCATGCTTAGCTCCTTCACCAATGAGCTCACAAAGACCTTTTCCACGAACCAGCTTGGTCGGCTTAATGTCAATGTCATACTCTTGGACCTTAGCAACCCAATTCCCTCTTTTGGATCCAAATTCTTGTTGCGTGAGAATTAACTTAACAGTGGTATCTGGAACCAGCACTATGGAATGAGAGTTGAGGATGTAGAAAGCGAAATTGCTTGACAGCTTTAACCACCGCAAAAGCATGTTTCTCCATCATAGTATATTTCAACTCATGATCCTTTAGAATATAGCTCATGAATGCGATTGGTAGCTCATGCTCATTAGAGTCTTCTTGAGTTAAGACAACAGCCAGGGTATTATCCGTAGCATAGCAATAGATGATGAAATCTCTATGCTGAAATCAGGACAGGCTAAAATAGGAGTTTTAGCGATAGCTTTCTTGATACCTTCGAAGGATTCCTTTCCTTCAGAAGACCAACCAAATGTTTGTTTTCCTTTCATCATCTGAGAAATATTCAAATTTAATTCTGCAAAATCAGGGATGAATCTTCTCAAGAAATTGATCTTACCGAAGAAGGAGTGCACACCCTTTTTACTGGTTGGGAGAGGAATTTGCTGGATGGCTTGAACTCGTTTAGGATCAATCTTAATACCATCCTTGGAAACGATGTGTCCTAATAACTTTCCCTCAGTGACACAAAAGACAGATTTTTTAGGGTTCAGAGAGATCTCATGCTCTCTGCATCTCAGTAGAACTGTCTCTAGGTGATCAAAATGATCCGCTCTTGTCTTGGAAAACACTGTCAGGTCATCAAGGTAGATGACAATACACTTCCCTTTTAAGCTTCCAAAAGCCAGATCCATAGCTCTCTGGAAAGTGGCACCAGCATTAATAAGCCCAAAAGGCATTCTCTTGTAAGCAAAGGTGCCCCAAGGAGTAGTGAAAGTTGTTTTATGTTGATCTACAGTATCAGCCTCTACCTAATTGTATCCAGAAAATCCATCAAGCATAGATAACATTTCAGAGCCTATTACTGCTTGCAATATCTGATCCATCATGGGCAAAGGATAATTATCTTTCAGAGAAGCCTGATTCAAGTTCCTGAAATCAACATAGATGCGGATCTCACCATTCTTTTTTCTGACAAGCACAATATTTGTAATCCATGTTGAATGGTGAATAGGAAAGATAATTTTAGCTTTCAACAACTTTTGTATCTCCTGAAAGATGGTGTCATCTACTTTGGGGTTGTATTGTCTATATTTCTGCTTGAAAGGCTTAATTCCAGGCTTGAGGGGAATAGAGTTCTGCATATCTTTTGGTTTGAAAGCTTTCAAATCTTCATAAGAGTAAGCGAGAACATCTTTATACCTTTTTAGAAGATCAATTGCTTTTCTCCTCTCATCTGCTGTGCAACATTTTCCAATGTTCACGAGCTTGGGGTCAGTAGAACTCCCAATATCAATCTTATCATACTCAGCTGATTGTTGAGGCCCAGAAGAAGCTCTAGATTTCACATACCTGTCATGCTTATCAAATAGTTCCTCCAAACTCACCAGCCCTTTAGGAATCTTGTTTCCTTTGAGATTGATGCATCCATCTTGATCTGTTTCTTCTGCATGGGCGACTATTTGGTCAAAGGGCACACTCTCACGAGGCAGGTTGTCACTTCTCTCAAAATACAGTTGTTCGAAATTGCCCTTGAGTTCCAGGAAGGAAAGCAAATGTTGATCATTATTGAAGACTTGCCAGTTATTGGCATTATCAGGTACACTAGGCCGATGGACCATCTCAATGGTGAACTTATCCTGAGAAAAGTCAGGATGAGGAATCAATAGTGATCCTGAGACTGCCAACGAATCAGCCCTGCTGTTCTTTTCCCTAGGTACTGCTTCAATAGAGAAAGCATCAAGGAACTCAATAGAATCCCAAACCTGATTCTGGTAATGCCTTAACCTTCCATTTTTTACTTGAAAAAGGTTTCTGACTTGCTTTACAATCAACTCTGTATCACCACGAGCCAGAAGATTCTTTATACCTTGTTCTTTGGCCACCTGTAATCTGAGAATGAGAGCCTCGTATTCTGCTGTGTTATTAGTATTCTCAAACTGTAACTTGAATGAAAAGGGGTGTAGGCTTCCTTCAGGTGACACTAGCAGGACACCATCTCCAGAACCAGCTGAGGAACAACTTCCATCAAATTCTAAAATCCAAACCCCGTTAGGATCTCTAGGGGACACTTTAGGGGGTGGGATTTCATCAGGGGACATAATCATGTAATTACCATGACCCATATCCTCATAGAGTATTTGTGCTTTAGGATCATCCGTCTTCTGCACAATATACTCAGATTGTTTCTCAGGAAGTAGCTTCTTCATTTGTCCATTAACCGGTACAAGGGCATGTGACCAATCCATTTGAATTTCCCCACCCACATCTTTACAAAAGTTCCTACTTAGCAACATCCCGTATGAAGGAGGGATATCTACTACTAGGATGGTAGCCAACACTTTCTTTTCAGGCAAGGCAGCAAAAGCCACTTGTGCATCTTTAATCCTTCCAACCAGAGGCACTTCTTTACTCTCCATAGAGTAGCAAGATTCATAAGTACGAGTGAGGGTTAAGCCTAAAGCATGAGCTACTTTAGCTGGCATTACGTTATCTGAAGCTCCAGAAGTCTATGACACAATTACTGAGCTTATGGCCAGCTATTAGTAGTTTTACGTAAAATGGTTTAATTTTGTCACTAGGCGAGGTGACAGCAGCTACCAGACTGGGTTGTGGTACCGAAGGAGGAGTAGGTAGAAGGCCTTTAGAAGTGGTCTTAGAGCTGGAATTGACAAAGTGGATCATTTTGGCAAAGGCTTTGGGATGGGTTTGATAGTACTCAGCTTCTGAGATTTGGACCTTGGTCTTTTTCAGGTGATCAACAATATCAAAGGATCCAGAGGTGGACGGGCCATCATCATTTGAAATTCCAGGCTTATCAACTTTAGGAGAAAAAGAAGAAGCAACTTTGGTAACTGGATTGATAGGACTCACCTTCTGTGTAGACGAAGTAGGGATAGGAGATCCTCTTCTTGCAATTACAGGGATAGTTGCCGACTGCTCCTTGGATTTCTTAGGTGGCTGGGTCACCTTCTCCCTCTGCTTTGTCTGTTCTCGAGTCATGACAGCAAAAGATTCGTTGTTCATGTCTGCTACCACTTCATCATAATCATCAATGCCCTCAATGGTAAAGAAATTCACTTGAGATCCCTCAAGTTCTTCTACCTCATCATCAAATTCTCTCCGCATACTCCTCGCAAGCTTCATTGTCTTCATCATCATCTGGTTCTTCAACCTCACAAGTTGCATTCACAGGGAACTTTAACAGGAGGTCCTTCAAGTGCTAGTCTTGTTTGAGAAGCCGGCAAACAATTCCTGGGCTGGAAATTTCTTCTTGGAACATCTGCATAAGGGGCATGTTGAGCCAATTGTTTCTTTATAGCAATAAGATCATTCTCAAGTTTCTGAACTAATGGATCAGTGTTAGGTCCAGGGGTGGAAGAGGAAGAAGCAGCAGACCTAGATTTGGGAGGGTCTCTTCTCAACTTCCCTGACATGATCAAGTCATCCTCGATACTAACAGCAAGAGTCTTGATCCTCGACCTAATGTTGCGAGATTAGCCCTTCTTAGTGCATAACTAACCTTGGGCGTTTGAGCATTTAGGAAAGAAACACTTTTGAATCTGATCAACAGGGCGAGTATTTACAGGAATCTTGTTGAGCAGTCTGTTGAATCGGGCCACAAACTCTCTCATGGGTTCTTGTGAATATTTCTTTATCTGAGAAATTTGGGCAAGCAAAGCATGCACATCTTTTGCCGGCTTGAAACGGTTTTCAAACTGAGTTCTCATCGTGTTCCAGTCGGTGATAGCGTTAGCCGGAAGGTGGTAGAACCAATCAACAGCATTGTCTTATAACGTCTCAACGAACAGTCTCACGGAGACATCTTCATGTTTGACTCCCAGAACTCCACAGGTAACAATGAAAGCTGCGATGTGTTCATCAGGATGCACTTTGCCGTCGCCTTTGAACTTGGGGAAGTTCTTCCGGTTACCTCTAGGTAACTCATGCAAAGGCTGAGTAAGGGCTAGGGGCCCGACACGATGACCCCATGGTAATGGCGCCGCCATTCTTGGAAAAACGGCTTGGAGGGGAACTTTAACACCAGCGAGGATCAAAGCTCGTAGATTGGGACTAGCATGCTTTGAAGGAATACCACCCACAGGACTTCTTTCTTGAACAAGTGGAGTGCTCGTCGAACGAGTTCTTCTATTTCTTGTGGAAGGGAAGAGGAAAACCCTGCTGCTCCAAAAGCTAAAACTAAGAGTCTTCAATACCAAGGGTCCTTCTCCCTCGAGTAAAACGCGGAGTCGCCAGATCAAAAGACGATGAAAAAATTACAGAACTGGAATGTGATTTTCCCCAGCGGAACTGGAATGTGATTTTCCCCAGCGGAACTGGAATGCGATTTTCCCCAGTGGAGTTGCCAAAAACTGTTGGTCGTCAAAAAGGACTTTTAAGAAGAGCAACAGTCAGGGGACAAGAAGTCCCTCCTCTTTAATGGGAGAGGTTCCCTTATTCAGAAACAAATGTATTTACAAATATACAAAACATGATTTTATGGTTGAACTTGGATATTACGAAAGTGTTTTCCACGAGGATCATCAGTTACAAAAGGACTGAGGAAATGAGAGTGCGAGGACAGAGCAGAATAGGCAACATGCAGAATTATAGATATCAGAGTAATTCTTTATGTATGCGAAGTTTCACAGTGAATTGAAAACAAGATCATTCGTATAGAACTGAATAAGATGTAAATTTAAAGACACAAAGTTCTGTAAATAACATCTGCCAGAACACAAAGTTTCTTGACGTAACACAGATTCATTAATCAAGGACACAAAGTTCCTTCTTGGTTATACAAGATCACTGTATTTGCAAAACCGGACAGTATGCAATCAGAGAGACTAACAAACTGGAGACAAAATGATCTTCACAAAGAAAATAAATAGAAAGCTCATAGATAATAGCAGAGATCAGATGGACAAAGAAAAGAAAGCCCTTCTGTATTGATTTCTTTATGATCTATTTACACTTTCAGAAAATATGCCAAGTTCTTCCTCCTATACCTGGAATGGCGTAGAAATGCCGTTATATAGATTACAAATCAGTTACCCTTCGTAACCGTTTCTTTAATCAAGAACCGTTAAGGACTGCCAACCACAATACCTCAACCTATTACAAAGAAAATGGAAAAGAAAGGGAAGAGGAGAAAAGAACAAGGAGAAGAAGACAGGTGGCCAGTCACTAAGAGGGACCCACTGACTTCAGAAACCGCTGTCAGAATCTCTCTAACGCCTCAGCTATGTCCCTGCCACGAGGTCTGACATGTTGGCCGAAGGCTGCGTCCAAAATCTAAGACGTTCCTCTATCTCTTTATCAAACTTGACGTGAGTATGATAATCATTATTGGCTTCTTCAATGGCAGACTCAAGTGGCGAAATTTGTTCCTGTTCCTGAAACTTGATCTTCATACCAGTTTTTAAAAAAAACAGCATATTCGGGTAGAGCGGAAAAAACCAAGTATGAATGGCTTTTGGTTCGCTAGGGACATGTGAGACGAGAATGCGCGAAACACGCAGCTCGGCCGGTTCGGGCGAAACAGGGAGAAGACGCAAAAATGCATGTTGGGACACTCGGGACGAAAAATGTGCGAAAGTACGCAGTTCGGGTGAATCGGCCGAAAATGGAACAACTCGCACTTTTGGCTTCGGGACACTTGGAACAAAAATGTGCGAAGTGCGCGACTCGGGCGTTTCGGCCGAAAATGGAACAGAGCGCACTTTTTGACTTCGGGACAATTCGGAACAAAAATGTGCGAAGTGACGCAACTTCGGGTGGTTTGGCCGAAAATTGGAACAAAGCTTGCACCTTTTAACTTCGGGACAGATGGGACAGGAAAGCGCAAAGTACGCAGTTCGGGTGGACCGGCCGAAAATGGAACAAAAGTGCCCATTTGAGTTTTGGAACATTTGGGACAAAAAGTTCTGGAGTACGCGGTTCGGCCAGTTCGGCCGAAAATGGAACGACTTGCACTTTTTTACTTGGGCTATTTGGGACATGCAAAAGCGAAGTACGCGGTTCGGGAGTTTTGGCCGAAAAGGTTCCAACTTGCACTTTTTGACTTTGGGACAGTTGGGACGAAAACTTCCGACGGGCCTGAAAATGGAACAACTTACGGGGATTTCGGCCGATCGTGGAACAGAACGCACTTCGGAACTTGGGATACGCGGGACAAAAATGTCCGACAGGCCCGAAAAAGGAACAAAATGACCCAAAACACAGATTTTCTCAATTTCACGACTTATGCACTTTAGAGAAAAACACTTAAACTCAAAATTTTGAAATTTTTTACTTTTATCAGAGCAGGGAATTTTGAGTGGACAACACACAACAAGTGGGTTCAGAAGAATCTATAAAACTCCATACAGAACAAATTTTACAAGGAAGATTGTCCTTAGCATTCTGGGGATAAGTTATAGGTTAGAGGATAAACCAGGCATTTCTCTCTACACTACTTCAGCTAGTGGCATCAGATCTCCCAAAAATCCATACAGTACAGAGATCTCTTCAGTTCTCAAGAAGCAGTAACAAGTTAGAGGATAAATCAGACTTTCCTCCCCACACTTCTTCAGCAAAAACATACGCATGCCTTGACATTGTCTATAGGATTCTTTCTACACCCTTTTTCTCATCATGGATCAAGTGCACATGTTCCTTTTTCATTTTCATGTTTTACTTACTTACTTTTTACATATATACATGCTTTTTAACAAATTATACATGTGTATTTGACTATTTGATCATCTTCTCTTTTGGAGGTATGTCAGTATGGGAAGAAAGCAGTCAATGTCACACACATAACGTTTACATCACACACACAATACTAACCATATAAGTTACACCACACACACTATCATATACTCAAGTTATTCCTCCTTAGGATCACTTTCATCACTTTTTACACTTTTACATCTTTAGTCTCCACGCTCCATCTTTTTGTCACTCCACACTTTGTCTAGTCCCTTGGTACGTTTTCTACATCACTCTACATGGATATCAAGTACGCATCTCTATCTAATTTATGTTACTGAGAATTCTACTCACCAACATAAAGTGGAGAAAAATTTAAACACAAAATCACGCACTTTGGGTAATTATTTAGTCTCAGTCTCATACTACTATTTATATGGTTCTTAAGTGAAAAAGAGTACTAATTAACCCAAGCATTTGGCCCTCTTGCATTGTTTTTTGTTGTTACTTTCGATCTTGCACCCGTACTTACCCAGTTTGTAATTTCATACTATATTTTCCCCTATTTATAACTAGGGTGCCCATCCAGGATGGGGTCACCCCATGCGCCCTAATCCCCTCTGGGCACCCTGATCCTTTTTGTACTTTCCTCTCACGTTTTGGGAACTTTCTAGCCGTTTGACCTTCTTATATTTTGGTGGTCAAAATTTTCGGGGTTAGTTATGAAATTAAATCAAGAGAACCATATAAATATAAAGTTATGTGACCATAGTAAGGGACCAAGCACTAAGCACTAGTTATCACTACCTACTTGGTTGCATCCATGAAAGGTTTATACTACTCCATTTGCATCCATCTAGCTCCATCGTAAGTCACAAAGGTTGTTTCATTTGCATCACACTTCATAGGAGGGGATTTTATTCTATTTCATACACACATTTATTACATTCTACATCTAATTACTGGCTCGTTACTTCACAAAGTGTGACTAGTATAAGAACATCTAGGGAAAAATTCCGCACACACACACCTAGAACTACATTGGGTCTGAGATGTAGTGTGGCGCTCAATTAGTAATTCCACCATTGTGGTCTTTGAGGAAATTCCAACCTCTTTATATGCATATTTATTTTTTATACGGTTTTGATGCTTTGCTTAGGGTTTTACAGGTGATTCTTCTATTGCAGATTTAACAAGTGCTTTCGGTGATCATACAGTGACATTCACACGAAAGGAAATGAACATAGGAAAACATTTAGTGACACCTCAGAGGAGGTTCTCTAGTCATTTCGGTGGACCAAGGAGCCCTAGGTGCCCAAATCCCTTTTCTAAGCAACCCAGTCCAACCAGATAGCTCAGATCTACATCTTCTAAGGCTCGTGTGTGGAGGTTTCCTCCTCCTATTCATCTAGTCTCCAATGCAACACATTCCTGCAACATATTCAAATCAACTAAGGCTCCTCCAACTCTCTTTGCACATCAGGGTTTTATATTTCATTTACTTAGTTGATTGGGTCTTGTTTCAATACTTCATTATTTCATTTATTTAGTTATTTACTACTCCTATAGCATTTAGATTACACTAGAATATTCACATTTTAGTTAATCAGTCACCCACACTGGGATATTCAATGTTCAATATGGAAATTAGCTCCATACCTGTGTATTTTACCTTTATGACGGTGAGAAGTAGTGAAATAGATGGGGAATGAGTGGATATTAATGACTTGACCCTAATCCCAACACTTTCTATTTTTTGAAAGTTCTATCTCGGATGGCTATTTTTAGTAAGTTTATCAATTTGTCACTTTTTAGTGTTCTTTACCTAAAAGGAGTGATGGTTATATTGAAAGTTTTCCATTTTTGAAAAAAAAAATTAGACTATGAGGACCTGACACAAATTACTATTTTAAGAAGGTGGATCTATGGACGTCGAAATGGAATGAAATAAGTCTTAAAATTTTATGTTTTTTCACTGGATTCTCTGCTCCAATTTTCAGAGGTTTTCAATCCTTGTATTTTGGTAAATATGAAACGCAAGTATGAAGGCAGAAAAATTCATATGGATGTAGAAAATTATGCATAGCATCAATGGATATGATATTTTACTCAATGCAAAAGCATTTTCAAGAAGAGAAGATTGGTGAAGTTTCATGGAAAATAGATGCATTGTTTTGTAATTATGAGTAAAAGTTAGTTTTCACATATGGCTCAGTTTCCTAGAAATTTTAGAAGCATTTCTATACCAAAAATGGAGTTGAAGGGAAGAACAAAGCATTCAAAAATATGAAAAAATACTAAGTGTTAAGCTTTAAATCTCTTTTACTCCATTTGGACATTTTAACTCACTTTTTAACTCACCAGACTTAACCCAAGTCATTCAAGGGTTAGAGGGTGAGTAACACCCAAAAATAGGGGAAAAAAGAGGAGATCAAATAACTTGGACATTAAAGTGTTCTTTGCACTAGATCATGCCAAGTGTCACTATGTGGTAACATGTGAGAAAGATGGAAGGGTTGAAAACAAGCTCTCAAGAGATAAACTAAAGTTTTACATGTGACCGAGGATAACTCCATAAAGAGAGAAAAAAATTATTTCCCTACTATCCCGTTAGATGTTGGGACAAGGGACAAGTGATAATGAGCATGAATAAATGTGTCGTGGGTTAGGTCATCATGAGGAGGGGGCTAAGCTCAACCAAAACACTCATTTGCAACTTTTCTAGTAACCCAGGTTGTCACTTAAGTGACAAAACACATTCATGCATAAGGGATGTAGTCATTTTTAAACCCACCAAGAACAAGGGAATCCCATGCACACCAACCTATCACCCAGCGGGCGCTAGGCACTCACCTAAGGCATGTGTGGGTGTTCGAGTATCTCTTTTATGTGAGTTAAGTGGGAAACATCATCTATGATAGGAACTTAAAAAGAGTGAGTGGGACGAGACATACATTTATCATAGAACTCACAATGGCTTCTAGAAAAATGCAATCATCCCAGACCGAATGACACTTAACATATTATAGAAGGAACCAAAACAGAAAGGAAATGCATAGGATTTATATTCATTCCATAAACATTCATGAATCAGAACTGTAAGCTATAAACATGGACCAGAATCACTAACAACCATATTCAATCAAGGTTGGTAACCTCATTATATTCATTGGATCCATTACAGACTACCATAGCTGTGCAGACCAAAGTCATACATCATAGCTGGATTCATACCCATCAGTTCTCAAGAGAAAATTTACAATCCCAACCCCTTATTACATCCTTTTCCTATAGATCCTACCCAACTTATGGAGCTCTCACAGTATTCCTGCATGGATTTGCTTCCTTCTACTTCTCTCCCTTTTTCCTCTCGACGGGTGCTTGTATTTATAGCCCTTCTCAACATCATCAAGCCTTCACGAGAGTTGTAGATCCATTGCCAAGTGTCCAAGGTGGTCCTTCATGGGATCATGCTTCTTCAAGTCTGAGCTCTCCACTCTTTGCAATGATGGCATTCTAGAAACTTCCATCGCAAGGTATATTCCTTTTTAGGCCAACCTGTCGCTAGGCTTTCACATTATCCATTCCACATGCACAGCCAAGTCACACTTTTCTCGTGTTCTTCCTGATGTGTCAAATATGGCTAAGTCTTGAAACCTTTGTTTTTTCTTGCGCGCACGCCACTTTCTCTATTAAACCCTCCTAGAACCCTTTCCTGTGAACTTTCTCCTTGCATGCCCTTTCTTAACTAGGCCTTGCACCCATGTGCCTTCTTGTACTTGGCCAATATTTTAGGGGCCCAACATCACCCCACACTACGCCTGTTCTCCACCCATGGGAACACCTTCTCAATGAATAAATAATGACTACCTTTATATGGTTTGGGGAAAGGGAATGAAGAACTTTGGGGAAGAAAGAAAGAATGGGGGAACTATGATCACTTCTATAAGTTTGAGGAGAGGGAAATATTTTGTTAAATCTGTCTCTAGCTTATTCCAGGTATCGACCTCGCTTTATCACCCACTGATGTATAAATGTGTAACGACTAGGGTGTTCACCTCTTCAAATCTTAGGTTTGTCTCCTTGGGTATTCATCATTTCCACGATCTCCTCTAATTGTTTACCCAAGTATGGTTAGTGCGTCCACCCTTCGAGTGATCTGGGGATACAACTCCTTCAGTCAGTTCTTGATTGAGCCCTGCAAGGTCTCAATAGCCTCTGATTTCCTCTGAGGCTTCAAGAAAATATTGGTCATTTTATAATCTATAACCCAAAGCATGTAATCTCATGTAATTCCTTGAGCTTTTCATGTGAAGTAATTAGAGTTCTCGCCACTAAATCTCTATCGGTGCAATTGTCATAAACGGCCTCAACGGCTTGGGCGGAAACTTTCACATCTATGTCAATTTTCTTATACTCGGTAATAATTTCCACAACCTTCATCTTGTCCTCGTTTTCCTTGTGCGCTGATGCCTCCTCCGCATCTAAGGCCATGGTGATTCTGAGTTTCATGTCATGATAACAAGGTGTGAATTATCCTTCAAGATGTATCTTACATGCTCTACTGTCTCTACCTTCTACCATGCTAAGAGGTAATCTTATAAGAAACCCTTGTGTGCCCCTAAAGGTTAAGGTCATATTATATTCTCAAGTAGTGTTCTCCAAAATGATTTTCAAATTCATCTAGGTTGAACTTTGTATCCTTAGTTTGTATCATGATTAGTCATGGTTATTTTAAGTCAAATAGGTCTATATCAATGTCTTTATGAGTCAAAGTATGAGTACTTTCAGTATTAAGGATTTGTACTACCATGATTCATCTTAAAGTTTTACTGAAGCTTCATCAAGAGCAAGGTTCATGTTAGAAAAATAGTTTGAAAATACCAGTAATTCAACCCTTATTGTGGATTTTTCCAAAGACTAATCCAGACTCATATGAGATCCCCACATCACGTGTGCAATTGTTACTACAATCCTAAACTAGAGACCTAAACACATCTATATGGACATGATAAGTCTCTTAAGTGTTAGTTCACGTGCAATCTACAGTAATGATATTCCCTATTTTTGAGCTCATTTGTCAAATATATTCTGGGACAGAGGCTATGAGTTCATCTTGATTTTCTATGCACTGGATGGGTCTAATTCAGTTTCTGAGTTGGACATTGAATCCCAAATGGCTAAGTATTTGAAGTGTATAACTACATGTCAAATTGTGTCATGAGAAGTGCATTGTAGGCTTAAAACAATGTTTACCATTCATCATTGGAACAAGAAGGTCGAGATGTCATGTATCTAATATGAATAAAGCTTTGAGATTTTTAAGGCAAGATTGATGTTTCTGTATGAGTCAGTGAGTGATGTAACCCTAGTACAATCCTAAAGTTAGAATGCTCTTGATAACAATGAGGTAGTAACGGCCCTTGACAAGCCAAAAGTTATGCACATACATAAGTCATATAGATAACAATGATATAAAGGATTAGTACAAGTATTTGAAGGTTTATAAATGTCTTCCACATGCTCTAAAGTGAATTAAGGCCTCAAGAGAAGTGTCATCATTATAATGTATGCTACAAGTCTGTATACAACTCGAATGCATTATCTATAGTCTATGGGTGAGGGTTAAATGGTAAGGCTATGTACTGATGTGGTATCAAGAGCCTGAAGACTATGGTCCCTATGTACAAAGTGTTCTATAAAGGTTTGAGTTTGTTTTTGGAAGTTTACTAGGCAATGTCTTGTTGAGAAAATGTTTTAGGCCATGAACTAAGTATGCGTGAGCATATTTCCATGTGTGTTAATCCTAAAATATCATGAATACTTCATGAAAAATGTGAGTGGTGTTTAACACAAATGTACTCTATTTCCAAGAAGTGTGATGTTCTTTTTGTCAAGAAGCTAATGAGTTTCAAGAACTGTGGAGCTATCAATAGTGAATTGATTGTGATCCACCACTGTATCCTTGAATTCTACCATGACCACATTTAAAACACCCTTCATTCCGATCATAGCGCATCTGATTGTGATCTCATTCTTGATGCTTGTTCTTTCCTTTAGAGTTATCTAAAACTCCTGTCTCTCGTAGACCAATATCTATAGTTTCCTGAATCTTAAGAATCAGCTGGCAGTCTTCCATGCCATGAGTCATGGACATGTAGATTTTAGAGTAACAAGAGATATTATTCCGTATCATGCATTATAGTAATGGACAACGACTAGCATCATGGTTTAATATGGCATTATCTCACAATCTACCATAGAAACGAGTGCTCTGATCTATGGCGAAAACTATCCTTTGTGTGAACTTCCACTTCGCAATTTGTGCTCCAAATCCTTGTGCGTGTCTCGTGTGCTTGTAATTTGTTGCATAGTTTCTCCTAACTTATTTTCCAGGAGTTGTACGATATGATGCTTTTAAAAATGGGATCACCCTATGGACTTCTATACTTCCAAATTCCTCATTGGAATCATATAGTAGCACCATCGTCAAGTACTTCACACAGATCAATGTATGCTTGATGTGATATCATCCCATGCCTAAAAGGTGTAATTTCAGACTTCTGGATCCAACAAACCATTGCATCATGTTTCGTCTTGCATGAACTATCAGAACACATGTTAGATAACAGCTTGTTCATGAAACAGATCATCATACTCTCTAACACTCTCAGTAGTTAACTTGACTATTCAACTGAGCAGGACTTATACTCTTCTGCTCAAACTCTAATTGTATGTGGCTTTATTTAACCTCTTTAAGGAATGTCATCTATATGCCCAAAGAATGTGATAGTCTACATCCCAAGTCTTGTCTACCAAGGTGACAACTTTATGGTTACCAGTCTGTGTAGTGCACCCTTGTTAACATAGTAGCAAATTCCACTTTCTTGTACACTCAGTAATTTGTGATTCCTTTTGATGAGCCACAATGAATTCTCTACACAATCCTGTACGTGTCTAATTTAAAATATGTCTATGCCCATATACTCTAGTCAGACTGAAGAGCACCCATATCCATGTAATATATGTCTAGGGTTGCCACATGAACCTTGCCCAGTAGCTGATCTAGAATCCTTATTAGTGTTTCCTCTACTCCCAGAACCACAAGATCCACTAGATCTAGCAGCTGACCTATACCTAATGTGATCCCAAACCTATAGTGTGGCTGGTTGGACTAGGGCCTATAAGTCTATAGTTTCCCACTTTTAGAATGGATTTGTACTAGGAATAGGGTGTGCAGAGGCATTTCATCTCTTCACCCTAAGTTTTCCAATGCATCTGAAAATGGTCACACACCTTGCAATATTCCTTGCAGTATTGATATAGGGTCTCCCACCATAATCCAGCCATCAATATCTTGAGTACAGTGGCATCATTTTGCCTACATAGTGCCCACTCTCCACTACCTTGAATTATGCCTCTTCTATTATGGCTAGGCTAGATGTTCTAGCACACACCGGTGCAAGGGAAAGGTCTCATCTGGTCCTAACTTGTATAAATCCCCACTAATCAACATGTAGGGCATTCTTCTATATCTAACTAGGAGGGTTATCCAATGCCTTCATTCCTTCCCAAATACACCTGTCTTGAGAAATACTGCAATATCTTCTAAGTCTGAGGGCAACTCACGTTGAACCTAAATAGTTGTCCATAATGCCATGGTATCCTACAATGCTTTGCGCGTCCTCTACCTACCTTCTAGACAAATGATCATACTCCGGAATTACTTTTTCCTAGTTTGACAACCACCGTGAACTTCAATTCTTGGAACAATAGTACCCACCGACATATGGTGGAGTTTGTAGAATCAGTTTTTTCACTAAATATTTCAATGGTCATATGGTCAATGTAAAATATAAATGGGGTTGCCTTAGTAGATATTGTCTAAACTTGTGAAGTGCGTAGATCACTTGACAATGCCTCAGCTACTTGTAGTATAATTCTACTAAATTGTTGGTGTCAACTTCCTGCTTGCAAAGCATAAAGGATGATCAACAATCCCTTCACCAGGTATGCAAGTACTGCTCCAATGGCGGTTCCTGAGGCATCATACATGAACATGGAATTATTCTTATCCCAAGAGGGGAATCGTAGTATGGGCACTGATAAGCCTATCCTTTAAAGTGTCAAATGCAATCTGCTGCACCTCTCCCCAAAGGAAGGCACTCTTGTGTCTAAGTAACTCTTCTAAAGGCATGACAGATCTTGGCGTATCCCTTGATGAACTTCCTATAACTAACCCATGTGTCCAAGGAATCTACATGCACTGTATTCTTTGACTAGTAGGCTCCCCCAATCCTACAATTACTGTAACTTTGGCAGGATCTACTAGTAAGTGATTCCCTACATATGATGTGCCCCAATAATGTTCCAAATGGGGTAGCAAAGACACATTTCTTAATGTTGAGGGATATCCTCAACTACCGAACACCTTTCAAACATTAACCTTAAGTTGTCACAATGGTCCTTCACTAACCCATATACTTTCCAATCATCCAGGTAAACTTGAAGAAATTTATGGATGAAGTCCTGGAAAGCTTGCACCACAATGCACGAGAACACAGCAGGTGCATTCTTCAACCCAAAAGGCATGACTATATAGGAAAAAATTCCCCACTCAGTGGATGAAATTTATCTTTCTCTTGTCCTCTTTCGCAATCCTTACCTGGTGATAGCCTGAGAATCCATCTGTGAAAGAGTAGACCTCACGTCCTGCCACTCCCTCTAAGATTTCTTCAGTAAATGGGGTTTGGGAAAGGATCAATGACACACACTGCATTCAGGTCCCTGTAATCAACACAGATCCTTATCCTCCCATCCTTCTTGATACTAATCACCATTGGACTTATCCATTCTGACTCTTCCACAACCTCAATGATACCTGATGCTATCATTTTTTCTATCTCCTCCTTGACCTTTACACATAAATTGGGATTCATCTAGTATGGCCTCTTCCTTATTGGGTGCACACCTTCCTTCAGCTTTATCCTCATCTCCCCCAAGGAATGGTGGATGCCTTTAAGCTCATGGTACCCACGTGGGAACAAATCTTGGAATTCACATAATAGATCAATGATTTTAGAGACTTCTTTCTCTGACCAATAGTCTCCAATGATTACCTCCTTGGGTTCTTCTTCTGAGCCAATGTTAACCTTTTTCATCTTTAAAGGTTCATGGTAGGCACGCACTCATTCATCAGCACTATCTATGACTTCATGCGTCCCTACAGAATGGTTAACATCCAAGCTTTCTGCCTCTTCCCCATCAATAACATACACCATCTTCCCCTTTTCTTTTTCTATACACACACACTCAAGTTGTATCTCTTCTGTTTCTTCTTCCTCAAAGCGCGCCTCTAGGCTAGGTTCACCTAGAAATTCTTGTATTCTGTCTTCCACCATAGCACTATCCCCTATTGTAAGGCACTTGACTACCTGTAACACCTTATGTACTGATGGCTTTGTACTCTGATACTCAAATGTTTGAATGAGATCAGCCACCAATTCTTGCCAATTACCAGTTTGATGACGCATCTCTAAGTGGATATACCATGCGCGCACACAACCTTGCAGGGTGGAGTACAACTTGTGAACCCATAATGAAGGTGGTAATGCTTTTGCGCTTCCCATCCAGGCTATCTCACATGCTTGGATATGGAAGGAAGCAGTCTCTTTACCATGGTAGTCTTTTATAGCCGCGGGTGTGTTGCTCCTACAAAACCTTATGGAGAAGGCAATTCTCACCTCGTGCCATTCCAAGAGGTTCTCCCGATGTGTCACCCACCAGCGCGTAGTGGTTCCAAGTAGGCTGTAGTTAAACATTTTCCTCCTTTCCTTCTCATTTCTCCAATGGGCCTCCATTTCTCGCAAGAAATCTTCTGGATTAGCCCCTCCCGAGTAACTTGGTAGTTTTTCTTCCTCCCAGGTGCCAGACTATACATGCCTTTGTCACCTTGGTTACCAATCCTCTTAAATGTCATCTGATCAACTCATAGGTCCCATGTGCCCAATTGTCACACACCATGCTTGTGGTATCACTCACAGACTGGGCATCCTCAAATTGGATAACTCCTTTTGTAGGGTGAATTATCTCAGGATCTCTGATTGAGCGCACGTATATTCTATCAAGGACTTCTTCTCCCAACGGCTCTGTGTAGGGCATTAACTTCCCATCTATCAAAGGGATGATCACCCATTCTTCCTTGTTTTCAAAACTGATATATCCTTTGTTAAACCTTATGTCAGCATTATTCTTGTAACACCATGGGTGCCCAAGCAATGCTGGAAAATTGTCTACCTCGGCGAGTGCCAAGACTTTGAAGTCTCCAGTAAACTTGGCCCCCTGAATGGTGATCACTGCATCCTTTAATACTCCAATGGGCATTGCCTTAGTTTTGTTTTCCATATACAACACATTTGAAGATGGTTGCAATGTGGGCCTTCCCATCTGATGCCAAGCATCTAAGGTAAGAACATTCACTTCTACTCCTATGTGTCGATGAGGATATTTCTCAAGAGCCATCCATCAACAATTGCATTCAGAGTAATTTCTTTGTCATATTCAAGGCTGTGTGGAGAAAGGTTTGCATGTAAAACCTGTCTCTCCCGCACTCTGCTCTGAGCGCATGGTACCTTCTCCCTTAGCCATTCTCCCAGCAAGGGAATAATATTCTCTTGCCTCAACATTTTACATACTTCTTTGACCTCATCCAAGTCACTTCTTGGAACCTCGTTATCCTTCTCGTTGCCCCACCTACCTCGATTGCTCCTTGAGACACTGTATCTCCCCTTGTAAACTCCTAATTACATCCATAGTCTCCTGGTATACTTATTTCTGATGGGCAGGGTCTGGGTACTTTCCATGTGGTACCTCCTCTCTAGAAACTAATGTCCTTGGTTTGGGCATCTCCTTGGTGTGCGCGGCCTCTGCACATGCATTGTCACTAGTACAGGTTCTAGCTCTAACTCACGTGCCACTCTTGGCATCCATTGTGAATCGGCCCTTTTTACGCTCACCATAGTAGTGCCCTTATCTTTCCGGTGTTGCTAGTTCATATGCTCATAGAGTTCTAGACACTCTTCATACTTGTGCTTCTTCCCGCACCATGAGCATTGTAATAGATCAGGACACTCTCGTTTATAATGTTCTGTAGATCCACAATTATAACATGTTCCCCATGGGAACTCACTTCTTCCTCCTCCGTGGTTTCCATGACCACAAAATCCTCTGTGAAAACTTCTTCCATGTGCACCTCCATCTGTGCACTCCTCATAATGGTGGTCATCACCCTTAGAACTACTGGCAAGGCTGGTCTAGCACACACCATGATCAATGGCCTCATGGATCTAGTCAATAAGCCTACAATCCTTAGTATCATGGGTTGTAGAGGTGTAGATCTTACAGTAGCAAGATACATTCTTCTGAATTGCACGCTGTAACAAGGGACATCTACTCGCATCATGGTCCCCATGACAAATCTCACAATCTACCACTACGGCACGTACTGTCTTCTGGGGGAAACTATCCTTGGCATGCCCCTCTACTTCACAATCTGTACACCACATTCCACTGTGAGTCTCATGAGCTGAGTTTGTAGATAAATTTTCCAGCTGCTTAGCCATAGCAACGATTTGAGCTTCCAGGAATGGGCTAACACCAGTATCAACACTTCCAATAGCTTCAGCGTGCAGAGCAGCTTCTAACGCCTCACACGGGTCTGTGAAAGTCTTATGAGATAAATCTCTTCTAAATGGTGTTATCAACCCTCCAACAAACCATTGAGCATGTTGTGAAGGGTGAATGTCATATGAAAATTTTGACAGGAGAGTCTTAAACCATGCGTGTCATACTCCCACACACTCTCTGCCATTCCCTGTTGAATCTCCTTGAGGGCGTTGATGCTCTTCTATTCAAACTCAGGGATGTGGAATTCTGCTAGGAAGGTGTTTTTCAATGCGTGTAATCTACCACCATCTGATGGGGGTCATACTTCCTATACCAGCTATGTGTGTGTGCCCTTGCAACATCATTACAAATTGACTGGCCTTTCATTCTGGGGTTGTGATCCCCTTTGCATGCCATAGTAATTCACACTTGTGAACATGCTCCGCAACATCCTCTATGCCCTGGTAGTCTGGCAAGTGTAAATACATTTCAAATATTACTTGAGGAGGTGGTTGAGGCCCCTGTCCTCCTGGTCCAGATCCTTGGTTTCCTCTGGTGGTGTTTCCTCTGCCAGATCCACTAGATCCACCAGGTCTTGTGCCTCCCAATCCACCAGTTCCACCTCCAGATCCTCCTGTGGCCAATAATGGGCCTGAAGTGGTCGCGCCTAGCGTCCCCAATGTCCCACTGAACTGTGCACCAATGGTCTGTGAGATCATTCCACTACCAGATGTATGCCCCGCACCACTCCCTGACGCATTACCCAAACCTTGTGTATTTTCTCCTTGCCCAAAAATTCCTCCAAACACTAGAATAGAGTGTGCAGCCATAGAAGTTCCAAATGAGAAATTATACCTCCTAGGTGTCGATCGGTCACTCCCACCAATACCAACTATGTTATCAACACTCCTCTGATTTGGAAAACCAAGCGCCAAGGTTTGGTCACTAGGTGGGTTCAGATGTGCGCCAATGACTCTTCTCTCTCCATGCGACGAACTCTCATCAGAAGCCGAAAGGGGTCTCTCTCCCATGCTTTCCAAGATGGGGTAGCACAGACTGCTCAGGTTCCACGTCCTCTACGTGAACCTCAACTCCTTCCCGCAACGTCTACCTCCATAGATCCATCACACTTGTAACCTCACATTGTCTAGCAATCTCCCTTTCACGTGCTTCACTATACTTGAGTCATCTCTCCTCCCTTTCTTTCTCAGTTGTAATATCTTCCATCTTCCTCCACCCTAGCTTCCTCACCCAACACTCAAGAAGGTTTAGCCGGCCATCGGAAATGCCTCTAAACTCAAGGTAATGATCAAGATCTTCATTGCCAAAGGAATAACACGTAGAAATGATCCTCTGGGCTCCCGCAGAAACTCAAACTCAGTGACTTCCAGACAAGAATATGTAGAAATAGCATATTCCAGAATGTAGCTAGCCAGTACTCCTTTCCACCAATGATCCACAGCACGAGTCCACATCAGATCTGCATCTTACAGCCTCTGGTACTCTTCTTGGGTCCACACATGTGATCTATAATACCAGCTTGATCTAGATGCATATGTTGAGAGCCATTCATACAGCTCTACTGGGAAGCAACAGAAGAAAGTTTCATACAACTCATGGTAGAGGTTCTCTTCTACCCATCTGCATGCATCAAACTCAGGCCCAGTGTTGAATCTCTGAGAAAATTCTTCCTCCATGTGCTCTTGAACCATGATTCAATACATTTCCAGAGTTAGGCATTTCTGTCATCACTCATTGCACAGATCATGATGTATGTTATTTCCCACTACAACTTTGAAAAGAGGTCCCAGCAACGGAACCAAGATGTAGTCATTTTTACACCCACCAAGAACAAGGGAATCCCATGCACATCGGCCTATCACCCAGTGGGTGTTGGGTGCTCACCCGAGGCATGTGCGGGTGCACTGAGTCTCTCTTTTATGTGAGTTAAGTGGGAAACATCATCTATGATAGGAGCTTAAAAAGAGTGAGTGGGGATGAGACATACATTTATCATAGAACTCAGAACAGCTTCTAGACAAATGCAGTCATCCCAGACCAAATGGTACTTAACAGATTATAGAAAGGAACCAAAACATAAAGGAAATGCATAAGGATTTATATTCATTCCATAAACATTCATGAATCATAACTGTAAGCTATAAACATGGACCAGAATCATTAATAAACATATTGAATCAAGTTTAGTAACCTCATTATATTCATTGGATTCATTACAGATACACAGCTGTGCAGACCAAGTCATACATCATAGTTGGATTTATATCCATCAGTTCTCAAGAGAAAATTTACAATCCCAACCCCTTATTACATCCTTTTCCTATAGATCCCTACCCAACTTATGGAGCTCTCACAGTATTCCTGCATGGCTTCACTTCCTTCTGCTTCTCTTCTCTTTTTCCTCTGGCGGGTGCTTGTATTTATAGCCCTTCTCAACATCATCAAGCCTTCGTGGGAGTTGTAGATCCATTGCCAAGTGTCCAAGGTGGTCCTTCATGGGAGCATGCTTCTTCAGGTCTGAGCTCTCCACTCTTTGCAATGATGGCCTTCTAGAAACTTCCATCGTAGGGTATATTCCTTCTTAGGCCAACCTGTCACCAGGCTGGCACCTTATCCATTCCACATGCAGTCGGGTCATGATTTTCTCATGTTCTGTCTGATGTGTCAAATATGGCTAAGTCTTGAAACCTTTGTTCTATCTTGCACGCACCCACTTGCTCTGTTAAACCCTCCTAGAACCCTGTCCTACGTGCTTTCTCCTTGCACACCCTTTCTTAACTAGGCCTTGCACGCCCACGTGCCTTCTTGTACTTGGCCAATATTTTAGGGGCCCAACAGGGGAGCACACTTTAGTTTCCCTATTTTCCTGTTGTACCAAGGGATAAGGGATAAGGGACAAGGAACATAAAACCTCAAAAAATGTGCTAAGGGTGAAGAAGTCATGTTTATCAATTGTGCACACACTCTTAGGCCACAAGTTAAAATGTTTAAGTGGAAAAACATAACTCACCAACAGGGGGTGAAATTTAGTGTCTCCACTATCGTCTTATGCCAAGGTACAAGGGACAATTTATACATGAGGGTGAAAAGTGCACTCAAGCTTATAAAATATGTTTATGTCATTTTTCCAATGTAAGAATAAAGCATGCAGAGAGTGATTTTTCAGCACTAAGAGTGAGACTTGGCTTTTAAATGCTAAAACTTATATTATTTTAACTCTAAAACACCTTCTAAGTTCATTCCAACCATTTATAAGAGACAATTCTTCTTGAAATTTGATTTTCAATCCCAATCACGCTTTTGGCACAAAAGGACAGTTGAATTGACTCTGATTATCATGGAATATTATGAATACTTGGAACAAAATTGATGTTTCTACCATGTGGTTAATTATAAGATATTTCCATTGACTATTTTTTTAGCTTCAAACTCTTATTGGAACTCCCATAATCTTCAGAACAAGTATGCTTTCTTAGTTGAAGTTATCATTTCCTACACCTGTAATGACCATGTTTTTCTCGAATGACTCCAAACACCATATGACCCCACATAATTAATTAAAAACTCCTCTTCATAACCCCTAGATGGTTTGAGCCCTTGCAACCATCCTCCGGAGGGTATTCCTTTGTTGCAAAATGGCTAAAATTATCCCTTTTTATGTATCTGGGAACAACTACTCCACCTTGGATCTCAACAACTTCATAAGTCAAAATAGGTATACTTCCCTACACATGAAACACACTTGAAAAGACTGTTTGAACATTCTTCTCATCTAGGATGGGGATGGCACATTTTATAGGCTAGCCAGAATAAGGGTTTACAATAACCCGAGGATGAGGTTATCAAGTGGGGGCTTGGTTTTCATAACCAAAATTTTTAATTTTGCATGCTAGAAAATCAGTATGACAACACAAGATTAAAAAACTACCTTAGAAAAGAACCCTAAGTACCCTAAGTATTTCCTCTAATTAAGCATCTAAAATTATATGTCATTTCTTTGAGATCTTACATTAGTTTTGGTTAATTGTTGTTATCTAAATGCATTGTTTATATTGGTTGTTGCTTTCTATTTTTTATTGTTTATATTAGTACAAAGAATAATCTCTCCCTCTCCCTCTCTTAATGCTTATCTTATACAATATTTATGGAAGTTCATGTATAATTGAATAAAATGTCCCTTATTTCAACCTATAATTTATAATTAATATTTACAATTATCAAACTTGTTGCAACCATTATAATATGTGATTAAATTTATTCTTCACATACCAATTTTTTATTTTAGACATGATCATGAATGAACCACCAGGAGCATGTATGAGAGTTGGTTTAACTACTTTAGCCATGCTTGAATATTTCTGACATGTTAATAAGAAAAACACACTCTTAAAAAAATAAAAAATAAAAATGATGTATTAGTGTAGCACATATGTTATTAAAATACAGTATAGTGTAATTTCCAATATTCATAAAAACTTAAAGGCATTAGAAAGTAAGTCTTTTTGGGTTGGTGGGCATTAAGACATATTTAATAGAAAAAAAACTTGCACCAAATAGGACAATTATTTGTATTTATCAATTAGTGTTACCCCTATTGACATCTCTGTTGCACTTCCAGTGTATAATATGCATATATCTAAGGTGGTTGGGAATAATGTGGATGGTAGGGTGACTAAGTAAAACGACAAGGCTGTGAATTTCCTAGGCCTGATTTCCACGTGGAATACAATGGAATCCATCCAAAAACTGGAGCTATTATTCACTATGTATATGGTGGCATTGTGTAATGTTGTGTACTTTTGCCACTTGGAGGAAAACATGTGTGATGTGGTGAAACACATGTTGTTGTATATAACCAACATACCCTTTGCATTAGTGAAGGTGCAATCCTTCTTCCAATTTATTTATACAAGGATGATCTCATGGAGGTCATCAACCATGAGCCCATTTTCTCCTATATTAACAAATCTTCCGACCCATCCTAAACACCCATGTTTAAACAATGAGAAGTTATTGTTAATGAACCCCAAAATGCCCTCTCCAAGATGAAAAAAAAAGCTTGGAATGCCCTTTCTCTCCCGCATGATTCCCATTTTCCAAATGGTGAAAGATCACCTAGACAAAGGGGTCCCCAAAGCCAAGGAGAAATTCATCACTAGAGACTTCCTCATTCTAAATAGAATAATTAAATGTAGGACTTGCCCTATTTTAAAATTCATGAGATCCAAATTGGGTACGAAATTGTTGAGCAGGGGTGGAGACAAGCAATGAAGCCTTAGAAAAGACATTGAGAAAGAGTGCAATGACATTTGTGGGTATAGCAACATGTTTTGAGAGGTTATCATGAAATGTTTGGAAATATGGTGTGGCTCGATAAGGACCTTCACTCCACAGCCACATCTTCCTCCTCTCTCACATCTGGCTTTCAATGCATCATACCAATCATAATTTAACACTCCCAAATTTCTCTCTACCACCACTATATTTTGGAACAATACCACTTTCCAAGTGCTCTAACTCAACCTTCATTGACATGGGTCATTGTGTTTACAGCAAGAAGGCTTTTGGCCTATCCACCATCTTGTTTTGGGTGTTCAAATTGTCGATCCAGTTCCATTGGCTTTTGTATCTGCAACATCCTATGGATCTGTGTGAGGTCCTCTAGCTAGTTTGTGAGATAACATATCTACTTCTTGTTCTTCCTCTCATAAGGGTGTCACTCAACACTATCCTTCATTTTACTTACATTTTTTGAACATATTTTATAGTTTAGGAAAGGATTAATCCCCCCGCCCCTTTAATGATATTTTTAAATCCATTTATGACATCAATTTCTATAAATATTATGTATTATTTAATAATACTTTCATTGATTTGTATACAACTACACCTCGTTTTGTAACTCTTAGCATATAAAAATCATTATACAAAAGTTATAATTGTAATGTTCTAAATTTAAATTATGGGAATTAGTAACAAGATATTTCTAAAATGTGCAGGTCACCTTCAAATTTTCTATGACAAGTTAGGTGGGCCATCAAATCTCACTCTTAGTTTAGGGCATTCAACACTATCATTTTTTTATAAATATTAAACAACACTCCCTTAGACAAGAACCCTAAATAACCTAAATGCATTACCTCTAATCAAACATCTTAAAATATATGTCATTTACCTTAGATCTTTCATTAGTTTGGTTTGGTCATTGTTATACAAATGTATCATTTGGGTTGATGTTTGTTTTTCATTGTTTATGTTGGTACTGGCAAAATATATATCTCTTTTAATGCTTGTCTAAAAGAATATTTATGTATGCTCCTGGACTAGTGAATACAATGTCCCCTATTGCAACCTATACTTTATCAATAATATTTAAAGTTATTAAACTTATTATAACCCTTATAGTATGTGTCTACATTTATTCTTCATATAACATGGCTTTTTGTTCTTTAAGTATTTTGATGTTTTATTTTCAGTGTATACGTTATTAAAATACGTTATTGTTTGATCGTAGAAATCCCAAAAGAACTTAAAGTTATTAATTGATCGTAGAAATCCCAAAAGACCTTAAAATTACCAATTAGTAATGTTCTTTAGGTCAGTGAGCATTAAGACATATTTATACTCAACAAACATTACATTAAATAGGACAATTTTTTGTATTAATCACTCATTATTATGCATTAAATTGCTAGTATGGCAGTTAGTTTTTAAATATCTAAATGAGTATCATTGTATTGATCTCGTATTTAAAAATTTTGAAACATTTTTTAAAAATTGTATATTTGACTACCATGACATCATTATTTATTGATGCTAATCAACATTTAATTAAATATATTTATAATTATTTTTATATAATGAATTTGTAAATTACAACTTTTAAATATAGAAATTTGAGGGTTTGGAAAATTAAGTATTCAATCACTAGGGGAGAAGCACCAGTTGTGGTGCGGGGTAACTTTGCAGGGTCGTTGGGCCACGTCAGTGCCATGTGGGTGAATAAAAACACTGCCAGAATATTCCTCTACCTTTTCTTGACTTCCAACATTCATTTGCCACCTCACTGCGAGTTGTGCGAGCTGTTTTTGACAAGATGTCAAATTTAGCAGGGTTTTTGGTTAGGACCAAGTGTAGTCTATTTTCAAAGCCAGTTGGAGTGCATGCTACAGTGCTTCATTAAATGCATTTCATTTAAACATTGAGACAGATGCCTGAATTAATGGATTTACACCACCACCATATCTTGTGTAGGATTCTCCACATATTGAAACCCGTCACATTAATGGCAGATACAGAATTGTTTTAATGTGAAAACTCCAAGACCATTTTACATTGCAAAAATGATTGGTGGTGGCTCAGCTTTACTTCGAACAACGTTATTTCTCCCTCAACAATGGCTTGGCCTCTGGTCAGAAGATGAAAGGAAACAAACAGAAGGTGAGAGGCTTCTCACGCAGGCAGTGATCCTTCCTTCAGTGTTTTTAAACCCTGCACTAATATGGGAAATTTGTTGTTTGCCAGTGTTTTTATCTGCTGAAAATTTTTATTTATTCCTTTTCCATGCGATGTAAATATTTCTTGATTGATTTGTGTGATCTTTTCATTTGCAAATCATTGAAAACATATAATAAATATTAGTAAACCAATTTTCTTATCTGACTGTCTTTGGAAAATATGAAAATAATATTTCCTTATAGATATATGATTTTGGGTTGTATTATTTATTTACATGACTTTTTTAACTTGTTGTGGATTCATATGGAAAATGGGAACCTTGAACGATTTATTATTTCGGTAAATTAGGTAAAACTATGTTCATCTCTTTTGGATATTCTTGAAATTAATAAATTTCTTGATATTTTAATGTGGTTCGAGTTTACAAATTCTGTTCTTAACTGCGTTCATAAAGTAATTTTTTTGCAAAGTTAACAAGATCTGAAATTTTTGCATAATGACATTTTTCAGGTTTTATACTCTATATGTTTTGATTCAAGTATTACGATACACGAACAGACCCAATAATATATATCAATATATACCCCCTCAGATTGATAATGGGTGCCTATCCAATAGGGGAATTGTTATTAATATTACCTGCATTCTATGGTTCCTGAGAAAATTTTAACAGCATCGACCTTTTATCTCAACTTTGTCCTTGCATTTTGGGTTTTTGATTAAAATTTAACCCAAACTTTTAGCTCAGGTTAACCCCTGCATTTTTTATTCTAAAAAGACTTCACCACATTGAGCTTATAGCTATCGTCTATTCCTGCATTTCACGATTCCATATAATTTAAATTTGATCACACAAGTTGGCAGTATTTGTATGAATATTTTGGCCGTGTTTTTAAGAATTACTTTTTTGGAATATATTGATTAAGATCATTATTAAATCTATATGATCATTTTTGTTTTGTCTCTCTTGCAATTATTTTTGTTTGATTAATGGATCAAGTGTTAGTTGAAACATTGAGGCCAAGAACTTGCAATGCTTCAAATACTTTGGAAAACAGAAAACATGGTGTAAATAGTAGAGCATCATCATGCTATTATATTACCATAAGTTTAATTGTATACATAAAAAGTTGGAAAGTATTCTAATTACATACGCAAAATTTATATTGCAAACATAACTTTAAAATCTACGTACGAAGACTCCAGCTAATACATCTACCAAAATGGTATATCCTGCGAATACATCTAGCAAAATGGTATATCCAACAAAATTACTGCTATTATCCTACAGGGTGATAAACGTTGATTATGAGCACATGCTCAATATCTTAGGTAGTATAAGTAACATTGCCCTCTTTCAATATTGTTGTTGGATTTTCTTTTCCTGTTGCTACAAAGTTCAATTGCCCAACTAAAAATGGATTTAGACCCCCTTTAGACAGAGCATTTGGTTTCCCAACTGATAAAGGATCTGGTCCCCTTGCTGAAAATGGATTTGGTGGTTCAGATGATAAGGGATTTGCCCCCGCTACTGAAAAAGGAGTTGGTTGCCCTGTTGAAGCTTACATCCATGGTGGTATTGGAAATGAACTGCTAGGACTGCTTGAACTTGTGTGAAGTAAATGAGGTGATACATACCAAGATGGAACTGAACAAGAGTTATTCATAAGCGATGGAGGTCTTCCAATTTGAGCATAACCTGAAATTTGAGTATTTAACATATCTTGAAAAATCCTTTGATTTTCATGATCCGCTAAAGAACTTACATGCATCCTCTTTTCGTATTCCCTTAATTGATTTGCAAGTTCCCTCTCCCTCTTCTCTTGCTCTTTCTTTTTATGCTTTTGTGCCTTCTCAATCTCTTTTTGTTGCTCTCTAGCCAACTTCTCCCTTTCTCTTTCAAGCTTCTCCTGCGTTTTTTTTTCTTTTACTGCAAGTCTAGCAACCTTTTTTACTTGTGCCAATTCTTTTTTCCTTAACTTTAATTTTGCTTGTTCCTCCTTATTTCTTTCCCTATCAACCAATAGCTCCATGTATTCAGGTGAAGTCAAAATCTGTGAATGCCCAGTCAGCCTCATAGAACCATTTGAACCTTCATCTCTCATTTTACTTATGGTCTCCCTTGGAAGTCGTAAAATTTGAGAAAGTAACTTACCATGTCCATCTTGGATTTGAGTCTCTTCATGGACTTGAGGTTCATGTTGCCTAATTTCTGAGTTAATTTCATTTTCTTGAGCATCCTCTTCATATTTGACTTCATCTTGTTCATCCTCATCTCCAACATGTGCATAGTAATGAATTATTGCTTCTTGTTCTAGTCCTTCAGGAAAGGAAGGCAGATTCAAGCATTGATCTTCTGTGCTAGAAGGTAGCTTGTAACCCATTTTTTTCATGGCATCCTCTAACCATTGTGGCGGGTTAACTTGACTTGGTAAGGACATATCATTATTACTTAGAAAATCTGTAGACCCTTCATTACTGTTAATGATGTTACTTGGGTTTCCAAGAGTACCATTTAGCTCCACTCCATGTGTTGCAACTTCTTCTCTATCATCCCTTGAGTCAACATTTTGCATGAATTGAGTTTCAGGTACCACCTCTTCACTATTATTTAATTCTGGATTTATTCCTTAAGATATGATCAAAATATTTGTGACAACATTATCATCTTCCTCGCCTTGCATGTCAAATGCTTGGCTGCATGCCATGTCATTTACAAGAGCATCATAATTCAATGGCTAAATACCAGTTCTTTTTAAACCTGTAATTATGTTATATGGTGTTAGTGCCTTTTTTAAGGCTCTACTTGCTAGCTCAGCAATGTCATTCCTTTTCACATCTGCACATTTGTTCTTTTCCATCCATTTGGACCTCTCAGCTCTAAAATATGTCTTGAAAGGGCTGAACACACTCACGTCAAGAGGTTGCAACTTATGACTAGTATGTGCTGGTAGTGTTATCAAATCAATGCCTAATTTGTTTGCCTCCTCCACAGTTTGTAACACTACATGGTTGCCATGGCCATCAAATATCAATAGGTCTCTATTATTTGGAGAAACACCTCCTAGTACTGAACGTGCAAAATGACATAGCCAATTTAAAAACAATTCATTTGTCATCCATGCATTTGGATGTGCAGCCATACATGCTCCAGGTTCACAATTTTTAATGTAATTCTTTACCATTCTCTTTCCCTTGAACAAATAAAATCATGGGATTTTCAAACCTGCTACATTGACACAACACAATATAGTGATCCACTCCCTGCTCTTTGGTATTACCTTTGGGACATTTCGACTGTCCCTCTTAGCAATTACACGCACTCCACAATTTCTCCCAGCCTGCAAACCAGTCTCATCACAATTCTAGATTTTATGAGCGTCGTATGCATAGGTTCCATAGCATTTGGCCAAATTATCATAAAATTTGGTTACTATTGCAGGGCGCAAGTTTAAAGCTCTATCCCTATCAAGTCCCTCAGTGGTTCAGACTACAAGGTTTGGATGACGTTTTCTGAATCCAGCCCACCATGATTTACCAGGAAACCCATCTCTGAAGGGGTTTTGTCTTGTTTCACAAATCTGAGCAACATTTGCCTTTAGTTGTATTAACTCCAAGCCATGACCCATATCAGCCATTTCTTTGCACCATTCAACAATTTCCTCTTCTTCTTCTTCAGTTAGAACTATTGGAGGACCCCTCCTCTGTGTGTGGGTGAGACCATTTAGCCAATAGTGTAATGATGTGGGTGGAATGAAATACTTCTTTGTTGCTGCTCTAATTAAGAACCCATTAAACTCAACATCGTCTATCACCTTTTTCCTTATCTTCTTTTGTCCAACCTCGGATGACACTAAGCTTCTTTGTTGCAAATGTTCTTTGAACTGAGACAATGGGTGGGTTTCTACATTTTGGTTCATTACCAGTTGATGCTGAATTATCCTTTTCATCACTTACATTATGTGATAATTGTACACCTCTCACTTTGGGCCTCCTTGATCTTCTAGCAATAGCACCTTTTCTCATGGTTAAATGAAATACTTGATTCACAACATGAAATACAAAATAGAAGTACATGGTTATCAACTCAATTCTAATTGTTGAAGGAAAGATGATTGTTTGAAAAGAAACTATAAATATACGGAAAATTATCTTTACGAAACAAGATATGAAACAACAATATTTTTTTATTTATATACAACACTGCTGGAATATGAATGTTTTTGTTTCATTTTTAGCAATTAATTGACTTGTAGTTTTCATTATGACAATGAAACTTGTATGGAATATGTTGAATAAAGAAAGTGCTTGGATAGACAATGTATATTTGACTAAATGAGCACAACAATGTTGTATAGTTCAGCAATGTTGTATATTGCATTTCAGAATTCACTATATTGTTCTTTTTTTCATGATATACCATTCTCTAGTGTATTCGTTGGACTCTTCCTATGTAGTTTTTAAAGTTATGTTTTCAATATAAAATTTTCACATGTGATCATAATACTTTCCAAATTTCTATGTATACAATCAAACTTATGCTAATATCACAGTGATGATTGGAAAAAATACTTTCCAACTAGAGAATGAGATATCTGGAAAAAATGAACAATATAGTGAATTCAAAAATGCAATATACAACATTGTTGGACTATAGAACACTGATGTGATTATATTCCAACAGTGTTGTACATTTCAGCTATGTTGTATACTGTATTTCAGAATTTACTTAGCGTAATATGAACTTCAGAATTTACTATGATGTTTATTTTTCTTATATATCTCATTCTAATGTATAGTCATTACTTAGCATAATACAGTGTTGGACTATACAACTCTACTGACATATACAACACTGCTGCAATATACAACACTGAAAAAATGAATAGAGGGCTTGAATTCTGAAATAGTTTGTATTTCATAAGTGTCCTACCTGAACTGCACTGCTCCTCACTTCTTCAACTTTGAGAGATGAAAACTGCAGGAACAATTGGAATTGTAATTGTTCCTTCAGCTTTTATTCTATCATCCTAAATTCTGATTGGTTGATGTTAGTTGACATGGATTCAATATGATAGTTCAATCGAATGGTTGAGATTTATTGGGATTTAATCCAATGGATAATATTTTAGTTGGTTATTTTTATTATTTTATGTAGTTGGTTACACAATTTATTGTTCATATGGTACTGAGTTTTTAAACACTATGAAAGGTGAGCCTGACCATAATTTCGTTTATTGTTATGCAGGCGGTTACTAGGGATTGAAGACTCTTATATAAAAAAGAATGCATTATATTTGAGATCTAATTTAAAGAGTCTTCAGAAATGACTTGTTGAAGTGACTGTAATAGATATGATGTACATAAAATGAAAATATTACTTAATGAATAGTTGACTGCATAGACTTGATATTTGTACACTTATATATAAATTAATGTATATTTTAAGTTCTATCAATGAATAAGAGAATATTGACTAATTTTGAAAGTGTCTTATTCAACATAACATGCTTCCATGTTTAAATAATAATAATACAATACAATAGAGTCGAGTTATATTAAATTCATATATCATTCTAAATAGGTTATTAAAAAGGTAAATGTCTTTTCATCTACTATCTACATTATTGGACCCTGCACCACAACTGGTGCCTCTCCCCTAGTCATACAAACACTGAAAGCATTGATGGTCAGAGTCGCACATAATTAAGAAACAAAATAATCAGCGTACGTAGATCATAAGTAGCAGGGATCGTACATAATGAAAAACAATAAGCAGGTCTGTGCTATATTTATCATAACAGTGGATGGCAGATGCTATCTTTATCTTTGTCTCCGCAGAGATTGTGACCTCATTTACTCAGTCACAAATTGGTAGGTAATCCTTTCTATCAATGTTTAATGAGAGTTACTTTATTCTCATCACACGGCAGTATGAAAGTGATAGAATTGCAGGTCTCAGCATCACCTGCCATTACTGGAATATCTCGTAAATAGCTTCTCGATTTCCTCCACAGTTTTGCTTCACATGATGTCGTTGTTTACTTTTGCTGCTCCATGTTAAGGAACATAATTCCGAATTGATTCCCTGCCCCAATCTAAATTTGTATAACCTGCCACAGAAATTTGACATGAGAATTGTGCCACAAAAATGGCACAAAATTATTTTGGCATCCAGCCAATGACTTTCTTTTGGGTTTTGAATGAATCTAGATACTCAATTGATTGCAAACAAATATCTGGTAACAAGTTGCCTATATAATGTGGCATCTACCTTCTTTGTGGAACAATATTGAGAAAGCTTGACCTAGTTTAGAAAGGAGTAGAGGAAGGCTTGAAATCGAGCATTCTAAACATTTGTAAAAGATCCAACATATATATTATTTTATTTGAAAGTTCAACAGTGAAGGGATCGGGTGCTAGATTGAATTTCTTTAGCTTAGTGTGAAGGACTCAGAGGTATATTTTGTTCCACCAAAATCATCTATGGGAGGATCCAATGTTTATTTTGGTTGTGAGATGAATAGCCCATCATGTAGTCTACAAACTTGCAAGCGTACAAAATAACTCAGCTCACCCAAACCAATCATGTTAAATGTCCTTTCAAGATAATATTTTGATTTATTAATTAACCTAATGTTTGGTCCAACAAGGTAAATCATCTAGGTAAATAGTGTCCAAAACAATTTCACGTTTAATTTTCATCACATAGATATTTGGATATGATTTATATTTTTGAAAAGTGTGATATTGAAAATACTTCAATCTTTTTATTTTGTACTTTTGGCTCTTGTTTAAGACTGTAGAGAGGCTTCCTCAATCTAAAAATAAAATCAGGATATCTCAGATCAATAAAATTGGGTGGTTGAGTGATGCGTATTTATTCATTAAGATCTGGATTCAAATAATGCATCTTCAACATCCATTTGATGAAAATGTCATCAAGACTTACATCCAAAGAAATAATGATTCTAGCCGTGCAATTTTAATAGTGGGAGTAACTGTTTCTCTCTTTTTTTATTGTATACCTTATCAAACAATCTAGCTTTACATTTTTTTATTGCACTATCTTATTCAAATTTTGTTTTCAACACTTTAGCCATGAGTAAACTTCCATTCCTTTCTTTATCTCCTTTCTCATAAATTTTTTTAATGCTTGTTATTTTCCATCTAGTTGAAGATGCTTATTCTTCGTCACTTACTGCAAAAGAAGGTTGATCACAAGCATTAGATGCTTAGTTTTCAATGTTGTTATCTTCATTTGTCAATCTTGTAATGGTGCTTATCTTATCATCATTATTAAAAATGTCATTTTATTGTAATGTCTACACTATTACAAGTATATGTTGTTGTTGAGTGAGAGGGAAATGCTAAAAGTTGTGAATTTTCATCAACTTTTACATCTCTACTAAATAAGATATCATTTGTTTCAAAATTATATATTCTAGATATGTCTTTGATTCTTCACTATAACCTAAAAAAAACATTCATAACTATTAAGCTCTATTTTTTTTTCTCTTGTGTGCCCAAGAAATTTAGATAAATACTTTCAAATACCTAACATAATACTTTTTTCCACTCTAAGATTTTTCAGGGGTAACATTTTCAATATATTTAGTGGGCATTCTATTCACAATGTATGTAGCACATGAAACAAGCAAACCCATAAACTTATTACACAAACCCTTAAAATGCAATATATAAATATATTTTTGTAGAAGAGTTTTATTCATCTACACAACACTCGATTTTGTTGAGGGATATGTAAAACTATTCAATAAATATTAATACCATTCTTTTCACAAAAAGATTCAAATGAATATGACTATAATAATCTTGCAATGTCAAAATTAGGTGTTATTCCGATTAAGATAAATTTAGTATATGTTTATTTAATCATTAGAAACAGAAATACAATAAATACAAAAATTCTAAACCATGTGTTGATGAAATATGTGAAACATATAAACTCTTGAAAGATACATAATATAAATTAGGGTTAAAGAGGTAGCACCATTTTGTAAAGTCTAGAAGTGTGAAAAAGATACGAGATTTTGGAAATGGGTTACTCGTAGTGTCGTTAGTGTGCTTGTAAAATTTAGAGATCTAAAAAAGAACACAAAGTAGGATCCCCCAATCCAGATTTAAACACCTGACATTTTTGTCCTCACTAATCAATTGTTCCCTCTAGTTTTATGATCTACAACTCAATACTTGAATCTTATATGCATATGGCATTAGATATGGAATTTGTGATTAGAATTTGGAAATCACACTTATGCACCTACGAATGGCATTTCCCTAGTAAAAACCCTAACTACTTGCATTGTGGCCTTGGGATTAGTATGATTTATCCATATTGATCTCAGTAGTCCCCAACTATTAAGTGTTGTAGACACATAGAACTACTTGGAAAGGGTATCATACCTATATAGTTCTCCCTCTTATTAGATGTATGTAATAAATAGTGGTTTTTTGGAAAAACCCTAATAAGGCCTCCAATTCTTAGAAACGATCCTTGACTTTAATTATAGCATATGAGAATAATAAAGGATGGCAGAATATGACGTATTCAGACTTGTAGGTTTCTAATGTGATCTAATTATTTGATACTTCATTGATAAGTGTTGAAAGTTCTTCGTAAAGGGCTTGAGTGTGAGACCCCCTAGAAGTACAAATATTTTCCCCTAATAATTTAGAGTCTACATGTTCATATAGATTACTTACATGAATGATTTTCCTCTCATTTGACCCTTAGATGACAAGGATAACTTGTGAATTTGAAATTTTTATAATTGTAAGTTTGAAGGAAAAAAACATCAGCCATAGATAGAAACATCAACCAGTTTTACCATCTACCAAGCGATTTTGTTAAGGTTTATCTTGATACCTAATTAATACATGAGGTGAATATATAAGATATTTTAGACGTGTTCAATAAAAAGAGCATTAGGTTGAGAAGTGTTAATCTAAGTGAAAAGTGTTAATCTAGTGGACTTAGAGTGTAAGAATTGAGTGAGATGCCTTTAGGATTAAGTCAATTAATGTGTAAATACAAAAATCATGGGATGAATACAAAATAATCATTTCCAATTGTATTAAAGGTCCAAATTTTGGGTACTATAATTCCCACCATTTTATTCTAGTAATTGACATTCACTAGATTAAATGTAATTATAAACCTTCCAATGAGTATTGTGTACAAGAGGGTGGGAAAGTGCTCTCTCTCTATTTTATACATGTGAACATAAAAAATCACATGTTAAATAGGGTATCAATGATCAATAGTGATTTTTATATAACTAGTAAATAATAATGAACTAAAATTTAAAAACATTTTCATGTTATACTTGATTTCCCTTAACACCATCATAAGGGATATGAATAGTACGTGTGAAAACATTAGCATTTGATCTTGTTATGAGCCATTGTAGCACTTTATCCTGTTATAGAGCCATTACATAACTTGATCTTGTTATGAATCCATCATATAAATTGAGCATGTTATATATGGAGTTATCCTAGCACTTGATCTTTTTATGGAGCTAATGTATCACTTGATATTTCTATAGATCCTAAGTGTTCATGATTTCATTGTACATGTCATAATGCGCTATGTGTAAAAGCATGTTATTTGTTTGGAATAGTTATGTGAATTTTATCATAGGATGTCGATTGAATACCTATAGTTATAATCTGCATGGACATGAAATAAAATACCTTAATATCCCCCATTTTAAGATGAGAGATGTTGCAAAGTATCACTTAGCTCAAAAGAAAAAATGTTAGTCGTTAAAAAGTGTGTAACCATAGCATCAAATATGTAAACAATATATATGTATCAACTAGCATGGAAAGATAAGAAAAATGCATAAGATATAATAATTTTGGAACAATTAATAGGTTTCATCAAATTGTGAGGAATATCATGAGAATATTCAATAACTCATAAAATAATGTAGTAGTGATCAGTAGAGTATAATGATAAAAACACGTGATCAGAAATCTCATGGATCCATGGTGACCTAGGGTGTAATATGACACAAGATGACATGATAGGCCCAAGATCAACAAATATAACTAAAGACATAGTAACTTGACCAATGGTGGAGGTTGTTAATTTTTAGACGTGCATGTGCAAAATCATATGTCCAACCATTCTGCCTAGAACAAGAAATGTACCATGAGAATTTATGTAACAAGTAATGTTCTATGAGCATCGTGTAAATCAAGATATATGTCAATAAATTTACAAGAGGTAAGTTTGTAACAATAAATGTTTCATGATCAAGATATACATCAAAATATTAACTATTATACCTAGAGAAAGAGACAAATTAGATCGTGTATCAACCCTTACGCCTAGAGAAACAGGTAGATAGGAATATGTATTAACCATTATTCCTTTACAAATAAATATAACAAGTAATGGTTGATCATCAAGTATGCTGATATGTCATGTCTGATAAACAAAACATACCATACACAATGTGTGTCATGAGAAATGTATATCTAACGCATGCACGTAATAAAAAAAAATGTGTCTAACGAAGACGTGTCAAAATAAATGTCATAAGATATGTCTTCCAATCTATAGAAGTACTAAGTAATATTTATAGGAAATAATATGGGTGACGGGCACCCCATGTACTTGAGCATAAAGCATACAAATGATTATAAACAAAGGCATAAGTGAACAATAACATGTGAGAAAAAAAAGAGTATATCATACAAGTTCCTATAGAAAATAGATTGTAGAGAATAAATTATTGAATAAAAAATAAAGCTCACAACAGTCATGTGATTAGAGAAAAAGTATTATACATTACAAAATATTGTAGATCAGATATAGTAGACAACATTGAAAAGTAGTCAAATTGTACCATCATACCAATTTATAGAGAAAAATGAGGTCACTAATCATATAGGTATTTTTCTTAGGATTGTTTTTGCGGGGCTCGAGGTTGCACGTTTGTCTAATAGCTCCCCAACATTACACCGACACCTGCTTCTTAGGGGAGAGGCACCAGTTGTGGTGCAAGGTCCAATAATGGAGATAGTAGGTGAAAAGACATTCACCTTTTTAATAACCTATTTAGAATGATATATGAATTTAATACAACCTGACTGTATTGTATTGTATTATTATTATTTAAACATGGAAGCATGAAATGTTGAATAAGACAGTTTTAAAATTAGTCAATATTCTATTATTCATTGATAGAACTAAAAATATATATTAATTTATATACAAGTGTACAAAAACCAAGTCTATGCAGTCAACTATTCATTAAGTAATATTTTCATAGTATGTACATCATATCTATTACAGTCACTTCAACAAGTCATTTCTGAAGACTTTCTAAACCAAATCTCAAATATAATGCACTCTTTTTGATATAAGAGTCTTCAATCCCTAGTAACCACCTACATAACAATAAATGAAATTATGGTCAGGCTCACCTTTCATAGTGTTTTAAAACTCAGTACCATATGAACAATAAATTGTGTAACCAGCTACATAAAATAATAAAAATAACCAACTAAAATATTATCCATTGGATTAAATCCCAATAAATCTCAACCATTCGATTGAACTATCATATTGAATCCATGTCAACTAACATCAACCAATCAGAATTTAGGATGATAAAATAAACGTTGAAGGATGGATTACAATTCCATTTGTTCCTGCAGTTTTCATCTCTCAAAGTTGAAGAAGTGAGGAGCAGTGCAGTTCAGGTAAGACACAAGTATGAATTACAAACTATTTCATAATTCAAGCCCTCTATTTATTTTTTCAGTGTTGAATATTGCAGCAGTGTTGTATATGTCAGTAGAGTTGTATAGTCCAACACTGTATTATGCTAAGTAATGACTATACATTAGAATGAGATATATAAGAAAAATAAATAGCATATAGTAAATTCTTAAGTTCATATTATGCTAAGTAAATTCTAAAATACAGTATACAACACAGCTGAAATGTACAACACTACTGGAATATACAACACTGCTGGAATATAAGCACATAAGTGTTCTATAGTCCAACAATGTTGTATATTGCATTTCTGAATTCCCTATATTGCTCATTTTTTCCATATAACTCATTCTCTAGTGTATAGTCATCATTGCTATATTGGCATAAGTTTAATTGTATACATAAAAAGATGGAAAGTATTCTAATTACATGTGCAAAATTTATATTGAAAACATAACTTTAAATTGAAAACAGTGTTGTATATTCCATCAGTGTTGTATGTGCACACTATAGTAAATTCTGAAGTTCATATTATGCTAAGTAAATTCTAAAATACAATATGCAACACAGCTAGAATGTACAACACTACTGGAATATACAACTCTGTTGGAATATGACCACATCAGTGTTCTATAGTCCAGCAGTGTTGTATATTGCATTTCTGAATTCACTATATTGTTCATTTTTTCCAAATATCTCATTCTCTAGTTGAAAAGTATTTTTTCCAATCATCACTGTGATATTAGCATAAGTTTGATTGTATACATAGAAATTTGGAAAGTATTATGATCACATGAGAAAATTTTATATTGAAAACATAACTTTAAAAACTGCATAGGAAGAGTCCAACGAATACACTAGAGAATGGTATATCATGAAAAAAAGAACAATATAGTGAATTCTGAAATGCAATATACAACATTGTTGAACTATACAACATTGTGCTCATTTAGTCAAATATACATTGTCTATCCAAGCACTTTCTCTATTCAACATATTTCATACAAGTTTCATTGTCATAATGAAAACTACAAGTCAATTAATTCCTAAAAATGAAACAAAATCATTCATATTCTAGCAATCATCTTTCGTTCAACACTTCCAGCAATCATATTCCAGCAATCATTTTTGGTATATTTATAGTTTCTTTTCCAACAATCAGCTTTCCTTCAACAATTAGAATTGAGTTGATAACCATGTACTTCTATTTTGTATTTCATGTTGTGAATCAGGTATTTCATTTACACCATGAGAAAAGGTGCTATTGCTAGAAGATCAAGGAGGCCCAAAGTGAGAGGTGTACAATTATCACATAATGTAAGTGATAAAGAGGATAATTCAGCACCAACTGGTATTGAACCAGAATGTAGAAACCCACCCATTGTCTCAGTTCAAAGAACATCTGCAACAAAGAAGCTTAGTGTCATCCAAGGTTGGACAAAAGAAGATATGGAAAAGGCGATAGATGATGTTGAGTTTAATGGGTTCTCAGTTAGAGCAGTAGCAAAGAAGTATTCCATTCCACCCACATCATTACACTATTGGCTAAATGGTCTCACCCACACAAAGAGGAGGGGTCCTCCAACAGTTCTAACTGAAGAAGAAGAAGAGGAAATTGTTGAATGGTGCAAAGAAATAGCTGATATGGGTCATGGCTTGGAGTTAATGCAGCTAAAGGCAAATGTTGCTCAGATTTGTGAAACAAGACAAAACCCCTTCAGAGATGGGTTTCCTGGTAAATCATGGTGGGTTGGATTCAGAAAACGTCATCCAGACCTTGCAATCTGAACCGCTGAGGGACTTGACAGGGATAGAGCTTTAAACTTGCACCCTGTAATAGTAACCAAATTTTATGATAATTTGGCCAAATGCTATGGAACCTATTCATACGGCGCTCATAAAATCTGGAATTGTGATGAGACAAGTTTGCAAGCTAGGAGAAATTGTGGAGTGCATGTAATTGCTAAGAGGGGCAGTCGTAATGTCCCAAAGGTAATACCAAAGAGCAGGGAGTGGATCACTATATTGTATTGTGTCAATTCAGCAGGTTTGTCAATCCTAGGATTTTATTTGTTCAAGGGAAAGAGAATGATAAAGAATTACATTAAAAATTGTGAACCTAGAGCATGTATGGCTACACATCCAAATGCATGGATGACAAAGGAATTGTTTTTAAATTGGCTATGTCATTTTGCACATTCAGTACCATGGAGCAGCAAAAGTAAACAACAACAAAATGAATATATATTTTTAGTTCTATCAATGAATAAGAGAATATTGACTAATAGCAAAACTGTCTTATTCAACATTTCATGCTTCCATGTTTAAATAATAATAATACAATACAATACAGCCAGGTTGTATTAAATTCATATATCATTCTAAATAGGTTATTAAAAAGGTGAATGTCTTTTCACCTACTATCTCCATTATTGGACCCTGCACCACAATCGGTGCCTCTCCCCTAAGAAGCAGGCATTGGTGCAATGTTGGGGAGATATTAGACAATATATGAGGTCAGTGTTTTTACTCGCCCATGTGGCAGTGACGTGGCGCAATGACTGTGCAAAGATAGTGTGCACCACAACCAGTGCCTCTCCCCTATAACATGTAATTTTTTATTCAAAGTACAAGTATTGAGTACAACTTTTCTTTCTTTCTTAATTACAATTAGAAATGCCTAAATATGCAATGCCACAATGATTATCTTTATGCATATAACTTCAGTTTTTTTAGTTTTATCTTTATTGACTAATAGCAAAACTGTCTTATTCAACATTTCAACATTTCTGACTATATTGTATTGTATTATTATTATTTAAAACATTTCTGACTATATTGTATTGTATTATTATTATTTAAAACATTTCTGACTATATTGTATTGTATTATTATTATTTAAACATGGAAGCATGAAATGTTGAATAAGACAGTTTTGCTATTAGTCAATAAAGATAAAACTAAAAAAACTGAAGTTATATGCATAAAGATAATCATTGTGGCATTGTATATTTAGGCATTTATAATTGTAATTAAGAAAAAAAAAAAAGTTATACTCAATACTTGTACTTTGAATAAAAAATTACATGTTATAGGGGAGAGGCACTGGTTGTGGTGCACCCTATCTTTGCACAGTCACTGCACCACGTCACTGCCACGTGGGCGAGTAAAAACACCAACATCATATATTGTCTAATATCTCCCCAACATTGCACCGACGCCTGCTTCTTAGGGGAGAGGCACTGGTTGTGGTGCAGGGTCCAATAATGGAGATAGTAGGTGAAAAGACATTCACCTTTTTAATAACCTATTTAGAATGATATATGAATTTAATACACCTTGACTGTATTGTATTGTATTATTATTATTTAAACATGTAAGCATGAAATGTTGAATAAGACAATTTTGCTATTAGTCAATATTCTCTTATTCATTGATAGAACTAAAAATATATATTAATTTTGTCGTTGTTTACTTTTGCTGCTCCATGTTCATTGATAAATGAACTTCTTTTCTCTTATTCATTGATAAAACTAATAATTGAACTTACTTACTATTCATTTTTTTTGTGTTATTCATTAGTGTGGCTATCAATCAATCAAACAAATTTTGATAAAAAGAGATCTTATATTATATTAATGCAATATAAAATAGCAAGATCTTTATTGTTTAACTACTAGACCGACCCTTATGCAGGAAGATGAGGGAATATGCGATTCATCTCTAATCTCTAGTTTCCACCAAGAAGGGATTATGGCACGGACTCTTGCAGTATCCCCTGCAATGCTTCTTTTATTATTGGCCCTGTCTACTGTACGGCCCAAAGCCCAGATACCAACTTCGTTTCTCTTCAACGAATTCAACCAGAGTGGTTTAATTTTAGTGCAGGGAGCTTCAATCGTGTCCAATGTCGTGCGGCTCACGAATCAGTCGCAGAGAGCGATGGGTCGTGCTCTTTACCACACTCCCCTGCAACTGATGACTAACAATTCTGTTTCTTCATTCAGCACAACATTCGTCTTCTCCGTAGTGCCCCCTAATAATAACCCTGTACACGGCTTAACTTTTCTCATCACTCCTTCCAGATCTGCTGTCACCGCTTCCGATATTGGCTACCTTGGCTTGCTAAATGCGTCCTCCGATGGAAGCGCGGGCAACCATTTATTTGCAGTGGAGTTCGACACGCACCTCAATCACTGGAATAATGACATCGACGGCAACCATGTCGGTGTGGATGTCAACACAATCAATTCCTCGAGGCAGACAAGTGCAGGCTATCGGATTAATGGTGACCGCTTCCAAGAATTGAATTTGGCAAGTAAGCAGAACATTCAAGCATGGATTGATTACGATGGCCGTCAGCACAATCTCAGCGTTACCATCGCCATAGCTGGAGCGATGAAGCCCCTGCAGCCGCTGATTTATATGGAGGATATAGATCTGGCTTCCATCTTCAAAGAAGAAATGTATTTGGGATTTTCTGCAGCTACAGGACGTGATGCTGTTGAAGACCATTACATTCTGGCCTGGAGCTTCAACACCGACGGCACGGCACCATCTCTTAATTTATCGCATCTTCCTTCCTTCCTCGGCAAGAATTCCAAGAAACAATTCGCGGGAATCATAGTTGGTGTTTCTGTGGGTTTCATTGTTTTGATCATGGCGGCCGGTTTGCTTGTATGGTTGATTAAGAAACACATCCAGAGAGAGGTTCCGGAAGAATGGGAGGTGGAGTACTGGCCGCACAGAATTCCTTACCAAGAACTCAGGCGCGCAACACGGGGATTCGGCAACGGAAATTTTCTAGGCCGCGGAGGTTTTGGGAAAGTGTACAGGGGAGTTCTGCCCGGCAACGGGCTCGAAGTTGCAATAAAATGTTTCACCGGAGAGGTCGACCAAGCAATGAGGGATTTTATTGCGGAGATTTCAATCCTGGGACGCCTGCAACACAGAAACTTGGTTCAGCTCCGAGGGTGGTGTAGGAATAAAAATCAGCTTTTTATTGTTTACGATTATATGCCGAATGGGAGCCTGGATCAGTTCATATTCGGAAACCCGGAGACGGTTCTTGGATGGTCACAGAGGTATGCCGTTCTCAAGGGAGTGGCTGCTGGTTTGCTGTATCTTCACCAAGAATGGGATCGGACGGTTGTGCACAGAGACCTCAAGTCTCAAAATATATTGCTCGACTCCTATTTTAATGCCAAGTTGGGAGATTTTGGGCTTGCCCGTTTGCATGAGCACACTCAGAATCCCCAAACAAGTGGTGTGGCAGGGACCCTTGGTTATATGGCCCCGGAAGTCGCACGCACAGGAAAAGCCAGTGTGACCTCCGATGTATTCAGTTTTGGGATTGTGTTAATGGAGGTTGCCTGTGGAAGAAAGCCGGTGGATCTATCGGCTGGAGAGGAGCAACAGATTTTGGTGGAGTGGGTGAGGCAGCTGTATATGGAGGAGAGGGTGGGCGATGCCGTGGATCCAAAGCTTGATGGAAAATATAATGAGGAAGAAATGGAGAGGGTGCTCAAGTTGGGAGTGGCGTGTTCTCATCCCGAACCAGAGTGCAGGCCTGACATGAGACAGGTTTCACAAATCCTGGAAGGAGAAGCTCTCCTTCCACCTCTACTTCATATTGCCGTTGGAAGCGAGGCGTTCAATCCTAATCAATCCTCGGAGGCCATGTGTTCGGTGAATACTACAAGTTGTGGTCCTCTCAGTGCCCGATAAAGTTGTGGTAGAATTAAATGAGTATCCAGATCTTCTTCTAAAATTTCCAATATCCTACTCCAAATGAAAATCACCAGATTTACTAAATATCACGAGATCAAGTGAGAGCTGTCACAATACAGTGATGAAAATGACCTCTTAACTGCAACAAAAAGTTAATCAAGAAAATTTTCTGAGATCAATATACTAAGATTGTGGATGTTCATGGCAAATTTTCCTATCTTGGCTAGTTCAAATATAATATTGAAACTTCTTATTATAGCCTTTCACCTTACCAATTACCAAAAATTCCGAGTAAAATAAAGAAACTTTGTTTGGATCTTAAGTATGTACTCTCTTGACAATGTACTAAGATTGTGGATGTTCATGGGCTAGTTCAAATATAATATTGAAACTACTTATTATAGATAGGTTTCACAAATACTGGAAGGAGAAACTCGCCTTCCACAGTTCATATTGTTGTCGAAGACAATGCGGTCAATCCTCGGAGGCCATGTATTTGATGAGTACTACAAGTTGTGGTCCTCTCAATGGGCAATAACGTTGTGGTAGAATTACACTAGTGGTTGCTCCTGGAGGAGCAAGTCTACGCTTCGGGAGTTTTAGGTGAAGGTTGTCTTTTAGTTGGGCTGGGTGAGTAGAAATAATTAGTGTTACTATGACTAGAAATCGTACGAGAAATGTACGATGGAAACGCCAAAGGGAATCTTTTGAAGGATTCATATTGGAAGGAGGGAAACATTGGGAGAGGAATAGGGATGAAGATGAAGAGGTTAGAGGGTGGAAAAGTGTGGGAGCACCGAAAATAAATACTAGAGTCATGAAGATGTGGAGTGTAAGTGGCATCCAAAGGTGGCGACATCATGTGAAGTTCTCCCCATCAACAATTGGGGTAGCACTGTTATTCAAGAATCACAAAAAAAGGGGGGGATGGTGTGGGTGGTTGTGAATTTTGATTGGACAGGGGAAATTAAACGACTTCATGGACAACACCTTTTCCACGGAGGAAATTATTCCTCCCCAAGAAATAGCGTTGCAGGGGATACTGCAAGAGTCTGTGCCATAATCACTTTGAAAATATCTAGTAGTTGGTTGATTGGTAGCCTTACTTTTTATCCATAATTTTATTGGCTACATAACTCTCACCTTTATTCTTTGCGAAAAAGCGAGGCTTGATGTGTGAGACATTATCAATAATTACATGAACTAAAATTTTCTCCATAACTATATGCATCTTAAATTCTATCATCTAATGTTGTATCCTTGAGACAATCAATCTCTTCGGGATGGGTGGCTCAATAATATTGGTTTGAGATCTCAAAACCTGTCTCGCATGCGCTTTCCTTGATGACTCTAAATATTTCAGTTTCAAGGATAAGAAATTGTGAATTCTTTGCATAGGCAACTGTGTGAATTTGTTTTTCCAGTTTTACAGTGTTGGCAGCAACTACTTGTGTAAAACTTTGTAGCTCAACTCCTGATCTCTATGAAAGAGTTTGGGATTTTCCTTAGACTCCTTTAATATGGTTCCGATCATCATGAAAAATAGATATTTTTTTATTTTCAGTCATGTTTACATTAATGGCTTTCTTAACTCGCTAAATTTGGGTGCAGGACATGCTACTTTTCGAGTCCGTGAAAAGGGCATAATCCATTATAGGGACAGTCCTATTACCAAATTCTTGAATGCCTCGAGGTAAGTTGGAATGTTTATAATTTTGATTGTTGATTACCGTTGAATCCGATCAACAATAATCTTATCAATGGCCTTAAAATTTTGAGGTGGTATGTGAATGATGTTGCATCTACATTTATTCTATTGTTTCTTCTAATGACTAAAGTTTTCAATTTCTCTTTTTAAAATTTCTTACTCCTAACATGCTCCGCTTTCTTTGATGTTGTGTCCAGGTTATATCCATTCCCCAATGCGAGAGCAGAGAAATCAAGCTTGGTCAGTTAACTATGCAAGCTTCCATTTGGGATTGTTGGAAGACAAATCTAACGAAAGACAAAAATATGTTTTCCATTGTGAAATAGGGGAAGGGACCCCATAACCGTGCAGGGTCCAATGATTGAGAGTATTTTAGCACATTTTGAAACCTTTGGTAGAAACTTATTTGCTCATAGATTAAATGAAAAGTGACATAAATATGTTCAATATTTCCTTAGTTATTGTGAAATTACTTATGTATTGTTATTTCAATATTTAAGTGTAAATATATGTCCATTCTCACCAAATAAAGTGCACATCTGCAAATTAATACATTACATATTAATATAAAGAGGTTATTTCAACATCAACTACTGGTGCCATTTAAGTTTTTTAAGGCTCCAACATGTACAATGTTAAACAATTATTTGTGCAATAATAAATATATTTTCTTTCAATACTAAATCCACTTGCTTACATCATATTATATTTTTATGTACATACATCTGCCCTAGTAACAAATATAAAGGGTTCAGGATTGTCCAACTATTTATATTGATTTTGACAAATTCAAATCCATATCTAAATTTTATTCATCCAAAATCTCCCAACCTCCAATGTCATCTTCTATATTAAATGCAAGCACCTGCAAACAAGAAAAGTGTTGTAAGGCTCACTATTTACAAGAAAAATCACAATTAATGAAGGATTGAACAAGATTTCAAAAATATAATTAAAAATTTCACAATCAAAGTGATGTATTTCCCACTCCATCTCCACCTAACTCTCTCCCCCAATAGAATTCGAGTGCATGGATCAACTAAAGTGTCAAATATAACAAAGAAATTGTTTTATTTAAATTACCAATCCATGTCAAACTCCCTCAGCCAATAGAAATCAAGCACACGGATCAAACATGGATCCAAATTTGTGAGTAAAATCTATAAATAGTAGAGTTGAGTCGAATACTTCTTTCCCATCCAAAAAAATTTGAAGATAGATTTTCTATTGATTTTCATTTTGCTGTGCAAACACTAACTTGATGTTGTTGTTGTTGTGCAAAGGCTGCTAACTAGCCAGGTGCAATCTCTTCCATGTTGTGCAAAAGCTGCTAACTAGCCAAGTGCAATATCTTCCATTTTCTATTGATTTACATCTTGGTAATCTTGTTCAATCCTTCATTAATTATATTGTATAAAATTTTATTTCATATATTTTTTGGTAAAAAAAATTGTATCTCAAAATAGATAGTTTACCATTAAAATTGTTATGAACAATAATGGCTCATTTAGATAGTTTATAAGCAACACTCGATTTGATTTATGATCAACAATAAATTGTTTTATTGTTGGAAATCCAGAGCGTTTATATTCTATCTCCAAATGAGCAGCTCATCATTATTCGTAACCATTTTAATGATAATATCACTAAATTTACAGCGAATCCTATGTTTTTTCAATTAATCATCTGTCATTATTCATAACTGTTGTTTTAATGATAACCTGCAGTTTCCTGGAAATAAAATATTTACTGTAGTTTTGCTAAAAATTTACTGCAATTTTGCTAAAAATTTGTTGCAGTTTTGCTAGAAATTTACTGTTAGTTTTGCTTAAAATATACATGCATTTAAATAGTGTAACCAAATATGCTGACAGAGGATTAATTGAAAAAATAGAGTTTCTTGCATTTCATAATGGCACATGCAAAGCAGCCTGCCAAAAGACCTGTTAGAAAAATGAGGAGTAACTTGCAGAGGGGGGTGAAGTTCACAAATATCTCTTCTGATGAGGATAATATAGTTGAGAAACAACCTCAAAAATCCACCACACCCAATCAAAGAAAGAATCAGTCAAGAGCCAAAGCACAAAATTATGCCTTCATCAATGCAACTAAGATACATAAGAAAAGAACAACTTCCAATAAAATGAGGCATCCACCAAAAGGTAAAGAATTTTCTTTTGATGAGAATATCACAACTGCCCAAGATCCTGAAATCAACCTTACTAATCCAACTGTGGAAGTAATTGGAAGTACTGCTACAACAAAGAAAGTATACATAAGAGGGCAATGGACAGAAGCTGACATGAAAGCAGCCTTAAGGGATGTGGAAGAAAATGGAATGTCCACGCGACAAGTAACAACTAAGTGGGGAATCCCTAGTACAAATGTGACTGATTGGTTGTATGGAAAAAGAACCAGTAAGAGGAAGGGACCTCCAACTGTTTTAACAGATGAGGAAGAGAAAGAAATTGTTACCTGGTGCCAAGATATGGCTGAACTTGGCCATGGTCTTGAAGTCATTCACCTAAAGGCCTATGTAGTACACATGTGCCAATGCAGACCAAACCCATTCAAAGATGGCCTGCCAGGAAATTCATGGTGGTATGGATTCCGAAGACGTCATCCTGACTTGACAATAAGAACTGCAGAAGGCCTTGACCGAGATAGAGCAGTCATGTTAAGGCCAAGAATTGTTGCTTGCTTTTTATGATAACTTGCAAAAAATGTATGCTGCAAATCAGTATGGGCCAAACAAAATATGGAACTGTGATGAAACTGGTGTTCAAGCAGGCATAAATTGTGGCATGCATGTCATTGCTAAGTTGGGATGTAGAAGTGTTCCACATATTATGTCAAAAAGTAGGGAATGGATTACCATATTATGTTGTGTTAATGCAGTAGGACAAAGCATTCCTGGATTTTATCTTTTCAAAGCAAAGAGACAACTGAAGAACTATATAGCTGGATGTGAACCTGGAGCATGCATGGTAGCCCAACCACATGCTTGGATGACAAAAGAGTTGTTTATGAATTGGTTACATCATTTTGCAAGATCAGTTCCTGGTGGGGTTTCACCAAAAAATAGGCATCTTCTCATATTTGATGGTCATGGCAGCCATGTAGCTTTAGGCACAATCCAAGAGGCTAGAAATTTAGGCATTGACCTTGTGACTCTACCAGCTCATACCAGCCATAAGCTTCAGCCATTAGATGTTAGTGTGTTCTCTCCATTCAAGAACTACTTTAAAATAGTGAGGTCTAAATGGATGGCAAGGAACCCAGGTCTTGAAATAAGGAGGACAGAATTGGCAAAACTTGGCAGTCAGGCTTTCCAACTTGCACTTACACCTGAAAATATCAAGGCAGGTTTTCAAAGGACAGGTATATGGCCACTTGATCAAAATGCTCTTTCCAATGATATGAGGCCAAGTGAGGCCTTTGATATTGAAGAAGATGAGGTGGCAGCTGTTGAAAACATATTGAGGATGGTGGGAGTGGAAGATGCAGATGTGCAACGTTGTTTAGAAGAACTTGCAAAAAATGTGGTAGGTAATGAGGAAAATCAAAAAACAAGGGAAGAGCATGTTGAGTCTACATGTTTTGGCATGCCTTCAGATTTTCGTCAGCCCCAAACACTTAATGAAGAAGATGATCACCTTAGTTCAGCAACTCATGTGAGCCAAACACAAGAAGCTACAAATATTGATGATAGCATGAGTTTACCAACACAATTCAATGCACCTCAATGGATTAAAGAAGGGGCTGCTAACCTAGGCATGCAAATTGATTTCAATAATGAGGAAGTTTCAACTTCTATGCCATCTCCTCCCTCACCTCTTCCAAGCGAGGTGGTGCACTATTATGCTAACACACTGGAGTGGGAAGATCATGATGCAAATGGTTTAGATAAAGGAAATTTTGAAGCTGATGACTTTTTAGCCAATCAAGACAACCAAGAGGTGACCTGCAACCAAGATGAGAACAACCAAGCATATAAACCAGTAAGCAAATTCTTAAAACTGCCAATTGAGAAGGTTCACACCCATGTACGGCTAAATGATGATGCAATTAGAATTGGAAGGCAATCTCAAATACTTACCTCTGATGACTACTTGCATTTACTTCAAGAACAAGAGACAAGAAAAAGAGAAATTGAAGATTTGAAGGCAAGGAAAAGGGAGTAGGCAGATGAAAGGAAAGCACAAAGGTTAATAGAAAAAGAAAAGAAGGGGCAGCTTAAAATTGAAAGAGAATTGAAAAGGCAGAAAAAGGAAGAGGCCCAGTTACAACGAAAAAAGGAGAATGAGTTGAAAAAGGAGCAAGCCAAACTCTCCAAAGAGCATGATAAAAGGATGAAGGAATGGCAACAACGACAAAAGGATTCTGACCAAAAAAATAGGTGATTGAGTAGTCCCTCAAATCCCCTACCTGATCAACATCATATTTTGTTGAGCATGTATAACACATTCATGCCTGCTTTTTCTTCCATTTTTAATAACCAATCTAGCTGCCCATCTTCTCCTACAAGCAATGTTACAAATTCTAGAATTTTAGATCAACCATTGCTTAGTCAGATTGGCCAACTTTCAGAAGTTAATGCAAATGTTCAGGGTACACCTCCTACCATGCTACCTACTGCAGTTCAATCTGTGAATGCTTCCACATCAGAGAATCACGAGGAAGTGCAACCTCCACCATTTCCAGGATTTTGGCCAAACTATTAAGTGAAAAGTTGTACAAATTTTGGTTGACATTACCTTTTTAGTAAGCATTAGCAAATTTTGTCGAAATTGTAACAAAATTCCTCAGGTATAAGTCCTCAGGTCTTAGGATTTCAAATATTTTCACGAATATGTAAAATGCACAGTATAAGTCCTCATGTCTTAAACAAATATTTTGTCAAATATGTAATCGAATGCTTTAGTAGCAGACTTTAATTGATATATGTAAAAATTCTGTAAGTTTTATTTGCTGTAATTTTCTGGAAGAATGTATCTAAATTTTTGAAATGGAAAACAATATACTGAAATAGTATGTTAAAGAACTCAAATTTATGTCATTCAATCTAACAACTACAGAGAATATCCACATGCCATTCAATCTAAACTCTTTAAAATAGATCATTGCCTTAGCAAGGTACTCGACCTTACCTGGAAATAGTTTGAATCCCGCAACAACTTACAAAAGTCCTGCAAACAAATTAATATCAACAAAATAATAGTTCTTGTTAAAAACACAGTTTGAAGAAGAAGTTTTTTCAATTTCCGAAAATATAATGTGTTTAAAAACACAATTTTGCATAGTGTAATTTCTTCAAAGATTGTGTATAACTCTTGCCTATTTTATTGATTCCCAAATGAGAGCCACAGATGCTGCTAAACTTGTGAGCCATCTGCACAAAATATACAGTGAGCCATCTGCACAAAATATACAGTTAAAAAAACAAAGTGAGCCCACAAATTTTAACAAAATAGAAAATGAGAAATAAAATGACAGTGAGCCATCTTACAAATATACAGTTAAAAAAACAAAGTGAGCCCACAAATTTTAAGAAATAGAAAATGAGAAATAAAATGAAATCCCAAACACAAACTAAGAGAAGTATCTAACAAAGTCAAGATAAACAACTTCTGCGATTCTCGTGTGGGACAAGTTTCAAGCCGCAAAATGGTCCAGTTTCAAGCCGCAACATTCCATTTTCAGGAAATACCCTCTCTTTATTTTTTGTTCTGCATCCATTTCAATAGATTTCAACGATTTAATAATAAGTTTTGATGAAATAAAATAAGGGATAACTTATGGAAACATATAAGGGATAAAATAAGGGATAACTTAAATAAAATACATACCAATCATACACATCCTCGATAAGATTGGTATTTGATACAGAAGCTAAGCTCGATTGACTCGATTCAGGAACCAAAAATGCTTTTTCTTATTCATTCCATTGCAACAGATTCAAAGGAGGAGGTGGGCACTGGGAATGGAAAATAATCATGAAAAGAAATATAGAAATTCATGTTAAGCAACCAAATCAGGTACATGGAAGGCCAACAGCCTAATCCCAAAAGCAAGCCCAACCGTGCTTGGAAGTTAGGTGGACATGAGGAGTTTGCAGCTGCTTACCCATCATATAACCAAATCTGCAGCACTAGTCCACCAGTAATGGAGTCTCTTCCTCTATTCGACTGCTCTCATATCCATTGAATGGAGGCTCTCACGCTAACAACATCATGCTGGTTTGAAGAAGCAGAGGCAAAAAACAGTCGAATGGACCAGCAGAGGTAAAAATCCAAGTTGAGGATGCGTTTGTGGCTCAGTTGACAGTTGTAAGTATTAAATGCAATCCACCTATCACAGTTAATGACCACCTGTTGCAGCATTAAGTTGCCATGTGACCAATTACTCCTTCCATCCATCACAACCTGCAAAACTAAATGGTCCAGTTTACAAAAGATTTGCACATTTAATAGGTATAAAAATAATAGTAAGTGGTTTAAATAATTAACACTTATCAGTCAGTGGTTGAAAATGTAACATTTTTTACATTTTGTAAATTTAATTTTCCACACATTTTATTAGATATGAATAATCTATAAAACACACATATTTATGTTTACAAATTCTATGCCTATCTGTTGATCATATTTTGGAGGTTAAACTAAGCACCTACATGACTGTAGACACCCTCGAAGTTATAGTGCATGGTTATGGGGTCCCTTCCCCTAGACTCCAAGGTTAAAATGACGGCATTCAACAGCGAGATTACAGGCGCAAAGATAGAGTGCCCACGGTAAAATAGAATCTTTTTTTTCTTTTTGCACGAGTAATAACCCCTGCTGGCCGCGCCTACATGCTGGGCTCCTTCATCCCTTTCCACGCCCCTTCTAGTTGTTCCAGCACTGCTCCTCTCACAATGAAGAACACTAAAACCCAAAATGCTCACAAAAACATGCACAAAAAAAGCCAAAAACCCTAAACGGCTCTTATCATTTTAGGTATTATTTTCTTATGACAAATCTAACGAAAGACAAAAATTATTTTTGACTCACCCACATAGATATCTATTATGACTGGCCCACATGCTCTAAACCCAATGCCAACGAGTCCTCTGGAATGATGCTAGAGAAAAATGATCTGAGAATGACTCCAGAGAGTGCATTATTGGACACATTGATAAATAATAGAGACTACAGCCTACAAACCAAACCCAGATGCTTGCCATCCAATTTACAGTAGGAAAAATCCATACGCTCAATGCTTTTCATAGGGAACAAGTTCTAAACATTTATTTTCCTACAAACAGAGTTGTCTTAGTTTATACAATCCCAACAGCATTGTTGTTTGAAAACTCCAATATCCTTGTATTCATCATTACCCATACGGATATTGGTATAGAACCATGAAGATTATTTATAGAGAAATTCAATTTTCTCAAATATAAGCATGTGGGCAATCCCTAGGGAATAGAACCAGAAAGCATACTAATTGATAGCGATACAAATTTGACAAACCCACCAAAGAGCTGATTAGGAATGGGTCCAAATAATGTATTGTTTGAAAAATACACAGACCTCAAAATTCCCATATTTCACAACCCATTCGGAATCGTACCTGGGAGCTTATTATGGTGAAATTTCAAGTTTCACGAACCTATAATGTATGCTACATCATAACCTATGGTTCCTAAAAATTTGTTATAAGCAATACACAATGAAACCCCCTCAAAAACCATGACTCCATTTTGTTTTCCCACCATATTGGCTCTGCCACTTTTTAACATAACAATAAAAACACAATCAACTTTTTTGATCCATGGATTTGTAGCTAATATTTTGCATATACATTTAGATAGGTTTGTTTTAGATTTAAGAGACATGTCTGGTCGAACTAGATGGGAGTTGTGACGATTGACGACTACTCTACATAGCACTTCTTTTTTAATGTCCTAAGTATTTATTCTCTCCACGCTTTGTTCTAAAGCTTCTTTTTGACATATGTTGGGAATATGTTGGTAAATGTGTTGGAGCCTATCCCGACATTTTCCAACTACATTTGCTTGAAATATTCCAAGGCATTTTCAAAAAATCCATTTTGTGCATGTCTTGCAATCATTGCAATCCATAAGACCACATTTCAGGTGTTTTATTGAGCACTTTACATGCCTCTAGCAACAATTGTTTCTTATTTAGCTACATGGTTTACATAGAAGCCCAATTATTTAAGTAATTAGTTTGTTAGCTTGGACAGTTGTTCGTCCATTTGCTAAGATTAGATAATAGTTATCTTATTGTTGAGAATGTATTAATTATTTTCTAATTATTGATTTCCTTTAGTGACACCTTGCAACCAAATTTGTTATGGTTGTTAAGTTGTTATGTATCTCAGCCGTCGATTGAGAATCGATCTCGGCCGTTGGTGTTCCAATGAGAGTAGTATAAAAGGAGGTCATTGGGCATTTGGAGTGTACAAGTTTTGGAGAAGCATTTGCAGTGCTAGCAAATGAGTTTGTAAGTTTGCAGTGATAGCAAACAGTCTTGCAGTGTTAGCAAGGGCGCAGTGATAGCATTGGGGATAACAGTGGGGGAATATCAGCGGGAGAAGTTGGGAGATTGTCGAAGTTCTGCCAGTAAGAGGCAAGGAATATTTGTATCTCTTAATTTGTTGAAGTTAATATAATTTCTCATCTGTAGAACTGGTTTTCCCTTAGGGGTTTTTCCAGGGACAATTTGTCTGAAAATATTGTGTTCATTGTGTTACGCATTTCTTTCCGTATTCTTATTAGTGAAGTTGCAGTTGTGTTATTTTTCGATATTAGTTGTGAATTAGTTTTCGGCAGTTAAATAATCTTTTAAGATAGGAGATTAATAATCAGTGACTGCAATAGAATTTTCACATGGTATCAGAGCAGTGTTAAGGGTAGAAAAAGGTTTGCCCTAGGAAAGAAATTGAGGGTTTCTATAACCTAGTTTGATCTCTTTAAATTTTTATTACTTTTATCCTTTGAGATGGCTTCAGCTGGTTTGAGAGATCAGGACAGATTAGATGGTGCCTCGAATTTTGGTGTCTGGAAGGCCAAACTTTCTTTATTGTTGGAAGAGAATGGTATAAAGGATTATGTTACCACTTGTTGTAGTTGTACCTACAGACGCAACACAACTTGCAGCATACAAGAAAGAGGATGCCAAGGCGAGGAGGATTGTCCTTGATGGTGTCAAGGATCATATTGTTCCACACATCTCCGAGTTAGCTACGGTGAATAAGATGTGGGATGCCATTCTGAATCTGTACCAGAACGCTACCACCAATAGGAAGATGATTCTTAGAGAAAAGTTGAAGAATACCCAGATGAACAAGGGAGAAGATGTTACAAGTTACCTCACCAGACTTAGACTTGTCAAGGATGAGTTAGCAGTTGTTGGAGATAGCCCTAGCGATGATGAGTTGGTACGGATAGCCCTAAATGGGTTTACTAAACAGTGGGATGTTTTTGTTCAAGTTGTTAGTGGACGAGACACCTTACCGAGTTGGGATCGACTATGGACTGATTTCACTCAGGAGGAGTTTAGACTAAGTCTTGTCAATGGGGCCAACAAGAGTCAGAAAAGTGAGGGAGAACAAGAAAATGTTGCCCTAGCGGGAAAAGGGAAAGCAAAGAAGGGATTTAGCAAAGGATCAAATTATCAAAGTGAGAAGAAGAAGGACTTGTCTAAGGTCAAGTGCTTTGGTTGTCACGAGTTTGGCCACTATGTCAGTGATTTCCCAGATAGGAAGAAGGGTAAGAAGCAGGTGGCAGCTTCAGCAAGTGCAGAAGAACTCTCCAGTAGAATGGAAGATGATTTTGCACTCATAGCTTGTATGGTCAGCTCAACCTCACAGTGTGTTTGGTATATAGATAGTGGGGCATCATTTCATATGACAGGAGTTAGAGAGTACTTCTCCAGTTACAAGGAGGAGGACACCAATATCCAGATTTCTATGGGGAACTTGTCCAAGCTCAACCCAGTTGGGAAAGGGACTGTTCAGTTTCAGAGGGAGAATGGAAAGATAGTTCCACTTCATGATGTCTTGCATGTGCCAGGCTTAGGTATGAATCTGATTTCTATATCTGTTCTTCAGGATAAAGGGTATAATGTACTTTTTAGAGGGACACATGTGTTGATTAAGCACAAGGATTGGAAATCACCCATAACTATTGGAGTTAGGAGTGGTCGCCTTTATAGGTTACAGTTTGATACTCCTAAGGCACTTATGAGCAGTAGTAATCCTAGAGATCTTGGAGAGCTATGGCATAGGAGGATGGGCCATATTCATCATGGAGCACTTAAATTGCTTCGTGAGACAGTGACAGGTGTTCCAGAGGTGAGCACAGAGCATGATGATGTATGTAAGGGATGTGTGTTGGGGAAGTTTGCGAAAGCATCTTTTCCAAGGAGTGACAATAGATCTAAGGGTGTTCTTGATCTAGTACATTCAGATGTATGTGGACCAATGTCGACAAAGTCTCTCAGAGGATATGAGTACTATGTTACCTTTATTGATGATTTCTCCAGGAAGACCTGGATATACTTCTTGAAGACCAAGGATGAGGTTTTCAGTCACTTCCAAGAGTTCAAGGCTCTTGTGGAGAACTCGACAGGAAGGAAGATAAAGGTTCTTCGGTCAGATAATGGAGGCGAGTACAAAGGAAATGACTTCCAGGATTTGTGTACCAGAGAAGGAATCAAGAGAGAGTGGATGGTTCCTTACAATCCACAGCAGAATGGAGTTGCTGAGAGGAAGAACCATTCTATATCAGAGGCAGCAAGGGCTATGCTACATGACCAGGACATGCCCCGCTACCTATGGGCAGAGGCATGTAGTACAACAGTTTACATTCAGAACAGGGTTCCACACAAGGTACTAGGGAAGATGACACCAGAGGAAGCTTTCACAGGGAAGAAGCCAGATGTAGGTCACTTCAGGATATTTGGGAGTTTGGCATATTGTTATATTCCAGAAGATACACGTACCAAGTTAGATCAGACTGCAGAGAAGGGGTACCTTGTTGGGTACAGTGAAACTTCAAAGGCATATAGGATTTTTATTCCAGGGACCAGAAGAATTATTGTTAGACGTGATGTCAAGTTCATGGAGGACAAAGCATTTAGAAGGTCCAGAGATTTTCCAGCAGATGATCAAAGTGAGCAGCCAACAAAAGCTCCAAGTCCAAGTCAAGGGCAGCAAAGCTCAAGTACAGTTACTAGTACAAGCATAGACTCAGGTAGTGAAGATTCACAGAGTATGGAGCAACTGGTGCAGCAGGATATGCATCTAGAAGATATAGAGGTTGATATTTCATCCTCTACAGTTGGCAACAGGAACCGTGAGGTTCAAGACACACAAAGGGATACTCAGGAGTTTGTGGGAGCTCCTAGGAAGAGTACGAGATAGAGGAGAGAACCAGCCAAGTTCAATGACTATGTGGCATTAGTCAGCCAGTTGGTAGATAGTGAACCTTCCAACTATCAAGAGGTTGCACAACATCAGGTATGGTGAGATGCTATGGTTGAGGAATATACTTCAATAATGCAAAATGATGTGTGGGAGGTAGTGCCTAGACCAACAGATAGGGTAGTAGTTGGATCACGTTGGATCTTCAAGATAAAGCACAATGTAGATGGTAGCATCGAGAAATACAAGGCAAGGTTTGTGGCAAAGGGGTTCTCTCAGAAGGAGGGAATAGACTATGAGGAGACATTTGCTCCAGTGGCCAGGTATACTTCTATACGAGTTGTAATCTCATTTGCAACATAGATGGGATGGAAGATCCATCAAATGGATGTCAAGACAACATTCCTTAATGGTGAATTGAAGGAGGAGGTATACATAGAACAACCAGAAGGCTTTGTAGCACACAACAAAGAGACCCACGTGTGCAGATTGAAGAAAGCCTTGTACGGACTCAAGTAGGCTCCTAGAGCGTGGTATGAGTGCATTGATACATACTTGCAGGAAATGGGCTTTGTGAAGAGTGAGGTAGATGCTAACCTCTACTACTTGGTGGTTGGGGGCGAGGCTCTCATTCTTGTTCTATATGTAGATGACTTGTTTCTTACAGGTGCACTAGGGCTCATAGAGGATTGCAAGAGGGACCTTGCAGAAGAGTTTGAGATGAAGGACTTGGGACTCATGCACTATTTTCTAGGCATGGAGGTGTGGCAGACAGATGGAGAGATTTTCCTTGGTCAAGGGAAATATTGCATTGAAATCTTGAAGAGATTCGAGATGGAGGATTGCAAAGCCATGTCTACACCTATGATCACTAATTGGAGGAAGGTAGATACATCTAAGGACAAAGATGTAGATCCCACCTTATACAGGCAGTTAATTGGTTCGCTCATGTATTTGGTCAACACCAGGCCAGATATAACATTTGCAGTAAACTCTCTTAGTCAGTTCATGGTTGAGCCAAAGAGAGTGCATTGGACAACGGCTAAGCATGTGTTGCATTATTTGTGTGGTTCAGTTGAGTATGGGATCATATATGTTTGAGGTGAAGGAATCAAGTTGATAGGCTATACTGACGCAGATTGGGCAGGCAGTACAACAGACAAAAGGAGCACTTCAGGGTGTTGTTTCAGTTTAGGATCAGGAGTTGTTTCTTGGTTCAGCAGGAAGTAGAAGTCTATGGCTTTGAGTTCATCAGAAGCAGAATACATTGCAGCTAGCATGGCGACATGTGAAGCTATATGGCTTCGGAAGTTACTAGTGGCCTTGTTTGGTCAGAAGGTTGAGACTACTGTGATACACTGCGACAATCAGAGTTGCATCAAGTTGTCTGAGAATCCAGTGTTTCATGATAGGTCTAAACATATAGATATCAGGTATCACTTCATCAGGGATTGTGTACAGTGAGGTATTGTTCAGCTACAATACATACCTATAGAGGAGCATGGTAGCAGACATTCTGACTAAGGCATTGGGGAAGGAAAAATTTATCTTCTTCAGAGATAAGATGGGTGTCATGTAGAACAACTTCCTCGCTAAGAGGGAGTGTTAGTTTGTTATCTTGGACAACTGTTCGTCCATTTGCTAAGATTAGATAATAGTTATCTTATTGTTGAGAATGTATTAATTATTTTCTAATTATTGATTTCCTTTAGTGACACCTTGCAACCAAATTTGTTATGGTTGTTAAGTTGTTATGTATCTCAGCCGTCGATTGAGAATCGATCTCAGCCATTGGTGTTCCAATGAGAGTAGTATAAAAGGAGGTCATTGGGCATTTGGAGAGTACAAGTTTTGGAGAAGCATTTGCAGTGCTAGCAAATGAGTTTGTAAGTTTGCAGTGATAGCAAACAGTCTTGCAGTGTTAGCAAGGGCGCAGTGATAGCGTTGGGGATAGCAGTGGGGGAATATCAGCGGGAGAAGTTGGGAGATTGTCGAAGTTCTGCCAGTAAGAGGCAAGGAATCTTTGTATCTCTTAATTTTTGAAGTTAATATAATTTCTCATCTGTAGAACTGGTTTTTCCTTAGGGGTTTTTCCAGGGACAATTTGTCTGAAAATATTGTGTTCATTGTGTTACGCATTTCTTTCCGTATTCTTATTAGTGAAGTTGCAGTTGTGTTATTTTTCGATATTAGCTGTGAATTAGTTTTTGGCAGTTAAATAATCTTTTAAGATAGGAGATTAATAATCAGTGACTGCAATAGAATTTTCACATGATCATCATAGTCATCACAAAATATTTACATTTAGACATTTAGAAATGTAGTTATTAAATTGTCAATATTTTTAATATGAGTGTTTGTTTCTGCAATCCATGATATAGACGTGTTCAATAAAAATACTTATGTGACATGCGTAGGCTAATTGGCTTGGATATTCTGTTCAATAAAAATACTTATGTGACATGCGTAGGCTAATTGGCTTGGATATTCTTGAAAAACAGTTGTCTTTGTGTCCTACCTATATATTTTAAATTTCTGTTTTTAAATTACCTTTTCAAAGCAACATGAACAAATGTGAAATGCCCCAGTGCCGGATATGCTTGCCCTTCCTTTAGTACCTATTCACTAACCAAAAAAATCGGTTTTACATTTCACTTTCCACATCTTTTTCTAAGCAGATGGCGAACTGATATTAAGTATAAAGATCCTCCCATGTCATGGTTTCTTTGCTCGTATTCCATTTCTAAGCAGGCATCTCTTAGTTAATTTATACATTGATGGTAGAGAAGGAAACATCGGTTGCGTTCCCCACATGTGATACTAACTCTACAACTTTGAAAGTTTGTAGCCAAATTATTTCTGCCACCATTTCTTTCACATGATGAACAGCTACATTTACACACATGTAAAGCATTAATTTGATTCAATTTTCATGTCTAAAATATATTTTTACCCAACTAATCTTCAGGATTTGATTACATGAGAAATTTTAAGCCAGGCATGCCATATCCAATGCTCATTTTTTACCCAATAGATGATAAATTGTGATGATGAATATTGTGAATTTCCAAGCAGAAACGCCATGTAGTACATCTCTCAACTAGACATTTTTGTTTTAGTTGCTGCAAAACTATCAAGAGACCCTGCCACTTACAATGTTTTACTTCATATTTTGATTCCTTTTAACACCATGAGAGTTTGGTTGGCATTTATGTCATCTCTAGAACAACAATATATTTGAAAATTCTCATGTTCTATTATATTTAACCACACAAAATGAAATGTAATATAAGATATTTAATATCTTTAAAAACTATAAAAGAACTCAATCTAATTATTTCATTTCATGTATTTTATACCCTTTATAATGTAAGTTGAAAATCACATGTGTGATCTATGCAGTACTTGCACCTTGTGTTTTTTTAATTATTCTTGTTTCACTTATGATAACATGGAGAAGTATTACAAATATTGTTATGTGAGCTCTTCATAGAAACCCATTATATTAGATTTGACATCCAGACTTCGACAAGATTACACGTACACTTTCAATTTGTAAACACTATTAAAATTGTGTAATTTTTTTTGTTATTATCATGAATGAATGTTATACCAAATAAGGTGTTCATTGTTCAAATTATTCTAATGACTTTTTACTGTGATACCTTTCGGCTTTTCTCTTTACAATACAAGTGAAGGACCAATTTTCCTTTTCCATTCATATACTATTAACACTCACAATATTATTTTTTCTCACACTATTGAAATTATAATAATTTCCACATTCACTATTGTATTGAAATGGAAAGTGATTTTACATGAACAATAATTTACTACATCCAATAAATCAAATCACAACCATGTTTTAACAGGTAGAATTAAATAAAATTAATTTTTAATTCTAAAAATGTATATACTTAGAATGTTGGAAAATTTGAATTTGAAATGTTTATAAAACCACACACCCTTTTTTCTATAATTCTACATGAATTAGTGGAAATATACTTTTTTTAACCCTAATACACTTGTAAGACTGTAAAAAATGATAAAATTTAGAGGGTAGGGCATGTCTTACCCCTTAATTATTATTACATCCTCATTATTTAAATAGTTTAGAAAAACATACCAAAGTATAATGGTGTTCTTCAAGCAATCCAATGTAATACAAATGCCCCAACCCTTATTTATCATCTTCTCTAATTCTTGAAATATTGTTTTGGGAAAAACATGTGTTCAATTATCATTAGGCCCTAGGCGTGATTTTAAATATTTCATAAAATAACACAAAAATATAATGGTGTTCATCTAGAATTTTGGTGTACTATGATTTCCCCAAAACTTATCTATTATTTTCTCTAAATCACATAACAAAATAAGATTTAGAGAATTATATGGAAACAACAAAATAGGGATAAAGGGAAACATGTATAATTCAAATAAAGATAAGGAACATGAACCAACAAGAGCCTAATATGATAATTGTAGACACCCCTAAATTATACACTTGTTCCCAGTATTGTCCTAGTATATCTTGTTATTCACCCCTTTCATGATTGATTAAATGTATTGGTTAGTCATACACATTGCACCCTTTGGATTAATCAAATTACTCCATAGTACCCCTTTAGTTAGTTAATTATCATTTATTAATTAAATGATTAATTAATTAGTGTGCACATCCTAGTCAACAGCCACTTGGACTCCACTTCACCAGTCCAATAAACAGAACTTCTAGAATCCTAGAAAGGTGGGGGGCAATTCAATTGCACATACAACCACCTTTATGGATGCAACTTTTGCAATTTAATTCATTTACTGTCCCTAAATGGCATTTACCTTCCTGCAATTGTTTGGTCCCCTCAACTGCTATTTTTAGCATGTGCATTCAACCACTTTTAATTGATTTCCAACCAATTCTGCCTCTATTAAATGCAAGCTTATCCTCTTACAAATCCTCTTGGATTTACAACACAAAAATTATGCTAATTTTCCTTCCAATATATCTGCATATTGAAAGCTCTAAAAATGTGTTTGTAGCATTGGTCAATCCATGTTTGGAGGTCATTTAAGAGCACCCACAACCAGTCTTCTACAAGGTTATATAAGTTCCAAAGCTTCACACAATCTTACTCCAGGTTGCATTGGAAAGCTTCAGGAAGTTTGCACTTATTTTGTTTGTCTCCATTTTTCAGTTAGTTTTTCATAGTCTTCCTTTTGGCACGCCCGGTGGGACAGCGCACCCACATTATTTCATTTTTTGTTTTACCTTTTCATACAATTTTAATCTCCGCTAACAATTTTGTCTGGGGTTTTAATTAATTAATTTTTCTATTAGAGTATTTATGTTGTTTTTGTGTTGTTGTGTGTTGTTGTGCAGGTTCGCGGGAGCATTTGGAAGTAGCAATAGTTTAAAAACATCAACACAACAAAAAATATACCATATTCTTCTTGTTGTTATTTAATAATTTTTTGTGTGTTTGCAGGTGATTCCCCTCCAAGTTTAGTTGTATTTTTAGTTATAACTAAAATATATATTTACTGTTGTACCCCTGTTAAAAATCATGCACACAAACAAAAAAAAAGATTAAATTTTTAAAAAAAATTAGCAAAAAAAATCATATTTACAAAAAAAAAAATGTAACTAGGTGTTTTATTACTACAATTAGTGATGGTTTTGACAATTTTGGTTAAAATAATAATAATCAAATTTTCTTGCAAAATAATCAGGAAAAACAAATTTCATATTTTATTCAAGCAAAAAATTATCAAAAAAAAAAAAATGCAAAAAAATTAGATAACAATAAAATCTTGTTAACCCTCATACCCCATACCCTACCCCAACCCCCCTTGCAGCTCGGCGAGTTGCCTCACCAAGATGATCCCCCCCAGCCCCCCCACCCCCCGAGTTAACTCCTATCTACTCCCTACCTCCTCACTCCTGCCTCCTCCACGTTGCCTTCCACGTGAACTCCCCGTCCACTTTTCCCTACCTAGAGCTCGGATCACCCCAATATCGTCCCCAATCTGCTCAAACCCTCTCGCCACGAGCTCCCCAAATTAGACCCACCACGCTTTCCATGTGCTTGTCGCAGACAACCCCTCTTCCTAGGCACTCTCCCTAGATCCTTGCACTCCCTATGAGCCTACTCCCCGACATCCCAACCCTCGAACACCCACCGCCTTTGCACATGCCACAGACCTATACATCACACCCAATATCAAACTACCACAAAACGACGAACCCTACTCACATTCTAGGTTTATGACTTTGTTTCTAGATTAGGTTTAGATATAGTTTCTAACTTAGGTTTAGCCTTTTCTTTTGCTTATTTTTATTTTTAACTTTATGTTTTATATTTATATTATATGTTTATGTTCTTATTCACTCTTTTAATTAGTTTAGACTTTAATTTGTTTATTTTCCTTTTTTAATTATTTGGTCCTACCCTTGCTTAATTACTTCCCTTAGGTCTTGTAAACCTCACTTAGATTTCATTTAAAATTAATTCCTTAGTTCTTTTTAATTAATTAGTTTCATTGTTTTCCATCATGTCTTTTAACAAAAATTAGGACCTTTCACTTACTTTTTTTCCGTCAATTTTATCAAATCGAGCTAATTGTCAAACTTGTTTTTTGCAAGCTTCCTAGACATTTTCAGTTTTTTTTCATTCGTTGTTTAGAGACTTTTTCTCCACGTGTGGTCACTTAGGACTCTTTTCACTCACCTTTTTCTTCTTTTTGTTCACTTCAACTAACTATGAAACTTGTAAATCTAGGGTTATTGGACATTTCGGTCCACTTTTTGTCGCTTTTTATCCTTTTCGTTGGTATTTAATCATTTTTTGCAATGTCGTTGTCACTTTATAACATGTTTTGCTTACATTTCCAATGTCATTTTTTTTTTTCATTTTTGTGAAGATTAGTCGCAGCACACTTTGCATGTATGCTCTTCTCTCACGCTTGTTACCAGTGATATTGAGAATCAGAAACATGATTATGTTGTGTTTCATTGTTTTCCTTTTGTTCTACTTCAAGAAAACTACTAACACGTGTCGGCATGACCGCATTACGAAGACCACTCAAAACTACTAACTACAGGTTCCCTCACTCATGAGTTAATCAAACTACTAATTCATTGTGTGCGGGGAATTTTTTTAAATCAAGATAAAATTAACACTACACATTTTATTTGCATGTGCGGTTGACAAGCCTATTGCCCAACTACAATAATTATGGGAAGTTATTTGGCTTAAGTCATAAATATCACTTGAGGAGAACCACAAGACCCAAAAGTAGTCAGCACATTGAGGGAACTGGCTGACAAAACGGGTACTTGTACGATAGAAAAGTGACATGCAAGCATGAGAATCTACAAGTAGCCCTTCTTCGTACCCAACCTCCCAAGGTCGTGCCGAGACAACCAGTGGAAATGAAATATATGTGGATATAGACAAACTAGTTGGGCAATCTTATATCCTCAACACGCAATAATGGGATCTACGAGTCTAAGGCAAAGAAATCTCTCCTAACCTGAATTGGTGTAATGGATCATTCAGATATAATAGCTGCTCGGAGGCTCCAATCAATGTCGAGCTCTACTGAGATCCTATCTATTGGCTGTTGGATACGTGGAAAGTGACCTGTAGGTGCTTCATGTATATTTCCAGACAAGGTCATGGAAAATGGTAGTGAGAGGTGTAGTGGATTTATAAGAAACTATGGGTGGTTTTCTGGTCTAGCCCAGAAAATATTAGCTTGATTGGCTTCTATGTTTAATGCGGAAAATTGCGTTATGATATCTAACGGGAGTGGTGAGGATCTAAATACCAGTGTGCGTAAACTGGTGTCAATACTTAACTGACTAGCAGGCCCGTTGGGTTGTGGGACCTGGGGATCACAACCATGAGTTCGTGGTTGTTGTGGACCTGTTATGGTCATGTGAAGAATCAATCTCTTCTTCTGACTATCCAATAGTCATAAGCCTTTTCAGCTTCTATGTTTAATATCAGGAGTTGTGTGATCTTCTCATAATACCTTACAGGTGTTCTGGCAACTTGTATACGTAAGCCTGTGTCTATGTCGATGAGAAGGTCTCCTGCGTTTGGCTGCGGAACTAATGGATCACAACCAAATATTTGTTCTCTTTCAGGTTCTTGTATGGTCATGCGGATATCCTATCAAGGCAATCTATAGTTGGGTTGACTCGACCAAGAATGTGTATGCTTTGTCGTCTTCAATATTCAATTGTCTCAATTGTTCACTAACTACTTGTGGGTTTATTGTCGTTTGAAAGACATGAATCCTAAGCCCTTGATCTATATCTGTTAATGTTGTGAAGAGATTTGGCTGAGGTACTACTGGTTTGAATACGTAATCCCTGGGCTCTCTGGGTCCTGTAATTGTCATGCAAGAGATAATCAACTTTAACTGAAATGAGTAAACTAACTATGAAAGATATATCTACACTATGCTTATATTCCTTTTATTTTTGTATTTTCAATGATGCGTATTTGAATGAAATTTAAAGAGCAGCTATTCTAATATATTCAGATAATGAACAATTAATCTAATAACAGAATTAAAACAAGCAAGTTAGCCTGATATAGCTATTTGCCTGTGCACTTGTGAATTTATCCTAAATATTTAAATAACTAACTAATTTAATTGAAAGACCTTCAATCTTACCTCAGAAGTGAGGAATAAATCATAGCTTCTCAGAAGCTATCATTCCCCACAGCTTCCCTAGTAATACTGAAAGCAAGCTTAACTGAAATAAAATGATTTGCTACTCTATTTGATATATTGTAACTATAACTTTGATAGTTCAAACCTGGAGTTTTACATAACAGTGGTAAATCCAGTTGTGTCGTGACTTTTCCCCTCAGTGTGATCTCTTTGTTCCTTCATGTTCTCGTGAATCCAGAAAAGTGGGAATGTGATAGCGGTAACAGAAGGAGATACTCAAACAATGGAAGCTTGGATGTAAACCGAATAGAATGCAAGTAAGAGAGGGATAGTGCAAGTGAACAGAGCTTGACTATGTGATTCCTAGCAGGATTTATTACAGGGATACAACGCAAATATACCGAGAATTATAGGATCTATTTCTTGTGACAAAACAACAACCTACAACTCTAAGATTATCAAATGAACTTTAATCTAGAACTGAAACTATCTTATGCTAAGCTGACTGTGTAGGATAGCAATGGAGCAAAATGAAAGTGTGAAGATCAATGATTTCTAAATCAAAAAGGAGAAAGGAGCCTTGAACTGAAGGTTCATGTTCATACAAAATCTAAACCTATTGAAACTTATGGAAGAACTTCAAAACACACTGAATAATAATTCATAGAGGGAGAGGGGCCATTTTCTTGTAAACAAGCTTGGTATTTATAGCATTTGGATTTACCAAAGGGTAAGTTTGAATTGAACTCTTTTATCATAAACAAAGAGAAATCACTATTTACTAGGTGGCTAAAACATAAATGCAAGCAAGAGTGGTTGAAGAATGCGAGTGCCACTTGATTTTTTCACGTTGATGAATGCATCAGAAAGTTATTTGAAAATGTGCACAGGACCACTGCCCTGCGTAGGGAGGCGTTACAGGGCCGCTGGGTCCTATCCTAGGGACCATGGGACTGCCCAAAGCAGGGTGGCGGTCCTGAAACTAAAGACCAAAATGCAAGAAAAGAGTGGAACGGGGTCAGAACAAAGCATGCGGAGGCTGGATATGGCATTTTGGGATGTAAATGTATACTCGAGCAGAGATTTTTCTAGATTCTGAACACCTTGCGAAGAGATCTGAATCATCATTGGGGTTTTTGTAACCTCTCTCCGGCAGTATAGTACCTACAATTTTGGGTACGTACATATTGCCCCCTCAGAGAAGCATTTTAGCCATGAAGGGGCATAAAACGGTGGGTCCAAGTATGGCGGTCCCCGAAATGGGGAGTTAGAAGCTATACCTGACATACCCATGTGTCACAATGTCACCATCTAGATTCCCGCTATCTGTAAAATGAAAAGAGGACTCAAGTGCAGATAGATAAAGAAATCAAAAAATAAATACTAAATTAAAATGAAATGAGGACTTACCATTTGCGCGGGGATAAGAACTTACCTCCGTCAGCACTCCAACTCTGCGAAAGAACATTCAAAACAAGTTAGAATATTATATATATATATATATATATAATGAGCTCATTTTCCTATTCATTTGCACATGTTGATTTGGCAATTTTTGAGCTCTGGGACCCACGGTAACTGTTTTCGATGAGAGTACAGTCAAAACATTCGTTGTGAGATCGTGATCATGCCTCCGAGAGCAGGACATCGACCTGCGAAGTCTCAGGTTAGTTTTTCTCAATTCATTGCTTTTAAACCTAAAATATAGAAATGTTGAAATCTTTGTCTTGGGGGGGTATTTTCAAAAATCTTAGTGTTAAATGAGTCTCTAGGGGGGCGCCCATAGGGTAGGTTTTTATTTCAGTTAAAATGATGTATTTTTCTTGTTTTTAGGAATTTTTAGGGTTAATGGGCGCACCGAATCGGCACAGGACCACCACCCTGCACAGAGTGGTGGTCATGGGACCACCACCCAAGCAGGGTGGTGGTTACAGGACCACCTACCCTTAGATGGCAGTGGTCACGGAACCACCACTCTGCACAGGGCGGCAGTTCAGGACAGAAGGTGAAAATAGATGCCTTAGTCAAATGTTTTTGCATTTTTGATATTTTCCTATGTTTTTGATGAGTTTATCTATTGGATTATGTTGCTAACTTGCTCTTTTTCTATGTTTTGGGTGGATGCAGAAGGAGGAGTATATTAGATGGAGCAGAGAGAGGGAGTGTGATTGGCTCCCAGCAGTGTTGGATATTTTGACCTAGGTAGAGAGAGACACTTTGCAGAGGGCCGGTATTTTGAGGATCTCTTCAGTCCCTCATGTTGCTCCTGCTAGTCACATATTGTGTGACTTGTTCTCATATTGGGATGCGAGATCAGAACACTTTCTGATTTCTAGGTGTTAGGGGTGAGTGGACTATCACCCTGGAGGATGTCTATCACATACTGGGGGTTCTGATTCTTGGGAGGTGATTGTCTCTTAAGACAGGAAGATCCAGATCTCAGATGGTTTAGTGGGCCACCTATATGGGAGATGTTGTTGTCTCCCTTGGCTCAAAGAAGGGGGTGAAGGTCTGATCCATTACTGCTTCTCCTATCCCTATTATCCGCAAGGCTATTATGGGTATCTTGGCCTCACGGTTGATTGGGGATAAGGGAGGGGATACTCTCTTATACTGTTGGGCTCCCATTATTGCACACAGATTGAGGCCCATGGCCATACTTATGCTTGGGGAGAAGATATTCTTGGGACCACATACCATGACTTATATAGGGTGGTCAGGTTACAAGGGTAGTCCTTGAGTCACCCCACTCTAGTTATGAGTTGGGTGTATGAGCGCATCATCCCCTATGGAAGGGGTGTACTAGTAGAGGATCCATGGGGGCTGTTAGAGTAGTGAGGTGGATGGGGATGATAGTGCTCAGGATGCCACATCAGCCAGTGGCTTCATTGACTACCGCAGATATGGAGGCCACTCCTTATCAGGCCATGGCAGGAGTATGGGGAGAGGAGACACTTACATTGATCGCCTGCTCTACTACAGGTCAGTTAGTAGACAGGGTAGAGAGGGTGGAGGTCCACCCATTTGACCGAGTCCCTCAGTAGTTTGGTCTCCCCTACATTGATATGCTTCCTCCAGCGGGGACAGTATACAGGACTATTCATGAGGCCCAGGGAGGCCCTAGAGGAGATCGGGGTTGGACCACGGTTACTCCTGGAGTTCCTATCAGTGGTTAGGCAGGTGGTTCGGGCCCGAGGGGCAGCCAGTGCTCCTCGAGCACCTTTACTTCAGATTGGAGCCGCTCCTTCTTTCAGTGGGGGGAGGATGAGCCCATTGATGTGGACTCAGACTCTGAGGAGTTCACAGGAGGGGAGACAGAGGAGGAGACGATGGGAGGCAGAGACCGGTGGGATGGCTGAGGAGGATGAGAGTGATTCTGAGTGGCATGACACTCAGGATATCTTGAGGGCCAAGAGGGAGGAGGTGAGTGCAGAGAAGGTGACCCTGATCTCAGAGGAGTTACCTTCTCAGGACATTAGGGGGAGATGATGAGTCTGTGGCAGGACGTCATTTCTTTCCTAATTTGGGGGAGGTTCCGCAGTCTGCAGCAGCATCAGTAGCAGGCGCAGATCCTAGGGACCCTACCTGGATGCCTAGAGATCTGAGTGAGTTACTACTCTTTTCTCGACCTTGTTAGCTAGAAATGTTAGTTGATATTTCCATTTTTGTTGTTTCGTTTGTTTTTGACCTTATTCTTAGCAATTTTCTAACTTGTTATTTCTCTTTTTTTATTTGCAGCAACTGCTGAGGGATGGCGAGACTTGATTCACCGAGTGTGTGTGGACACCCTGTTTCTCCCCTCAGAGAGTACTCAAGCCGAGCTTACTGAGGACGTTGGAGAGCCTTCAGTAGCTGGCAGACATACTGATGTGTTTGCCCCTGTCTGGAAGGTAGGAAAAGTTAGTGACCTCCCTTCGTGCTGAGGTAGCTGGATATAGGATTGTTGAGCGTCTGATGAGGTAGAGTCGTTCTCGTAGTGAGACCACAGCCAGTGGCCATGATCATGAGCACTCAGTTCATTTAGAGCATCATCGTAGTAGGAGTCCTAGATGCGATCGTGCACCCTCTGAGGGATCCCACAGGGATTGAGAGGCCATTTGGTCTTTTTGTAGTGATTCTGCTAGATGTTTATATGGGTTGTTTTTGTATTTTTCGGGCTCATTGAGCGTTTTGACCATGCCTAGTGCATGATGGCATTATATGTAGAACATGATTCCTATATATATATATATATATATCGTATATATATATATATATATATATATATTTTGGATCTAGATCTTCTTTGTATCTAGAGTTTTTTGTGATTCGTTTCCCATGTGTACACTAGATGTTTTTTTAGAATCTTTGTTTTTATATGCTTTTCAGAATGTATGCAATGGATGACAAGTGATAACAAATGTTGAATAGAATGTTTCTCTTTTATTTGTTTTTGTAATGTTGATATGTGATGATGTAAACATATTGTAGTACTGAACTTTTGGCTTCTTTGGGAAATGTTTGTTGCTTCTTCTTATTTTGGAAAAACGTGATGAATATGTAGTGATAATGAGATGAACTTGCCCCACTCCTAACTCCATGCAACTAGTAAGATGCGAGGGCTCAACACCAAGAGTTGGGAAGGGCACAAATTGTATGAGTTTGAATGAATGAAAATGATAAGAGAAAGACAAGGTTTTGACAGAAATCAAATTTAGACCTCCGTACTTACTCTTACTCGAAACTACTACATAGTTCAGAATGCAACTTATTTTCCAGTTTATCTAGACTTAGATCCATGGATGGCAACTTGGTTGACAAAATCTGGTTTTGAGGATTTGATCTCTTTGGAATTTGGATACTTAACTTCACTTAATATACTTTTCTTTAAAATATTAATATTCACTAATTTGCGTGAATGGACCCCCTACGCCCTGCTCCATGCTACTAGTAGGAAGCATGGGCTCATCACCGAAGGTAGGACATAGGCGAGTAAGGGAACTTCTTTCCTTTCTCAACCTCGCATCACTAGTAAGAGATGCGGCTCATCACCAAAGGTTGGTGGGGCAAAGAAGTGTGTAAAAATAAAATATTCTATTTTGTTTAGTATTTTGTTTTAATTTGACATTTCTGATTTGTGATTTTGGAGTATCCTTGTTTCAAAGAGATGTAAGAAGGATAGATGTGACACCAAGAAGCTTCTAGAACAGACCGTAGGTAAGAACAACTTAACCTAGTAGAAAAGAATGAGTATGACCAAGTATGCAGGCCTTGGTATGGTTTTTGTCAAGACTTTGTCTGTTGAATTGATGAAATGATTTTGGAACCATTTGATGATATTATGAAGATTGAAGAGATATGATTTGAATGCTTTTGCCAATGTTTTCAGAAGCCTATAATAAATTTCTTAAGAATAAGTTCCTTGACCACAAAATTTACAAAATGAGTGAACAAAATGAAACAACTAAGTGACTAATGCAATGTAGGTAGATATAATATACAAATGGTGACGTTGATGACCTATGCGTAAAACCGTTTAAGATGCAAGGAATTGATAGTTTCATTGAATTCCTCACCTTCTAGTGTACATAAGAGATACGCACCATTTCCATAGTCTTTCATGACTCGGTATGGGCCCAACCACTTGGGCCGGAATTTCCTTCCTTCACCAGTTTTCTTATCAATCTGGTTGTCTAGTCTTAGAACTAGATCTCCCTCATATATTTCTCATTCGTAGACCTTTTTGTTATATTGCTAGCACATCCAGTCAGCATAGGCTCTGTGCCGTTGTTCGGCATTTATCCTGGCCTCATCAAGGCTTTCTAGTTGAGAGAGGCATGCCTCTCTATAGGCTTCTTCTCCCAAAATCCCTTGTAATGAGATGCAGAGACTAGGTATTTCGACCTCAAGCGGGAGAACTGCTTCTGCCCCGAATACTAATGAGAAAGGGGTTGCCCCTGTTGGTGTTCTTATTGAGGTTCGATGGGCCCACAAGGTCGGGTATAATTTTAAATGCCAATCCCATTTGTTCTCCTTAACTGTTTTGAGGAGAATAGATTTTAACATTTTGTTTGTGGCTTCAGCTTGTCCATTGGCTTGAGGGTAATAAAGAGAGGTCGTATGATGGTTTATCTTGAATTTACTGCATAACTCATGGACCTCATCATTCTTAAAGGATGTGCCATTATCTGAGATAATGACTTGCGGGACACCATACCTGTAAATGATTTGATTCAAAATAAACTTAGCGATTACAGAACCTAGGTACGGTGGTGAGAGGCATGGCCTCTACCCATTTGGTAAAATATTATGTGGTCGTGATTATAAAGTTATGGCCATCTGTTGACGAGGGAGAGAATTTCCCTATCAAATCTAGGCCCCACATGGAAAAGGGCCATGGGGTTGTGATTGGTTGTAGAGCTTGTGCTGGCATGTGAATCTCGTGAGAGAATTCTTGGCATTTATGACACTTGCACACAAATTCTACTGCATCATGTTCCAAAGTAGGCTATAAATAGCCCATTCGATGTATTTTGTGAGCAGTGGTGTGGCCACCAAAGTGGCCTCCACATATCCCACTGTGGGATTCGTAAAGAATATTTTTGGATTCTTCAGTGTCAACACATCTTAAAATCATTCCATCGAAGGCTTTACGATAGAGCACTTGTTCTAAAATAACATATTTAGCAGCGATAATGCGTAACCACCTTCTTTGTTGTGATGTGGCACCTTCTGGGTATGTATGGTCCATGATAAAATTGACAATGTCAGTGTACCAAGGACATATAGAGATGGGGGGTCTGGTTTCGAACAAAGTATATGCATTCATCGGGAAAGTCTAGATCTACCAGATCACCTCCATCTAACGGATTGTCAGCTAACCATTCTACAATGATTTGTCCCTTAATGGATTTCTGGTTTACAAATGTTAATTCAAATTCACCCATTAAGGTTATGAATCATCCAGCCTTTTTAGATAAAGACCCTTGTGTGAGGAATGTTCGTAAGTGATATGTCTTTACGATGACCCTTGTTTCTTGATTTAACATGTAATGTCTTAAACGTTTCATTGTGAAGACTATGGCAAGGCATTCTCTTTCTGCCTGTGTGTAACATGTTTCATAATCAAGCAACGTCTGGCTAATGAAATAGACTGCACGTTCTCATTTATCATTATCTTCCTGAGCCAACATGCAGGCTAGCGAGACATCAGTAGCCCATGAATACAGGATCAAAGGATGATCTGGTCTAGGAGGCATTAGCATGGGAGGAGACAACAAGAAGCGTTTAACTGCTTTGAAGGCCTCGTTGCATTCTTCTGTCTAATCAATGCTATAATCTTTCTTTAATAAATTATTGATTGGATGAATAGCAAAACTTAAGTCCGGAATGAACCTTCGAATTGCACTGAGTTTCCCAAGAAATGATCTAATACCAGACTCGTCTGATGGTGGAATCATTTCAAGAACAGCCCAGATTTTGGCTGGATCGAACATCAATCCCTCGTGAGGATATAATGTAACCTAGAAGCTTGCCTCCTGTCATGCCAAATACGCATTTCTCTGGGTTCAATGTGACGCCATATTCGATCAATCATGAGAGAATGATACAGAGTACTTCTGGGTGATCACAATGCTTCTTGGCCTTGGCCAACAAGTCATCTACGTAGGACTCCACAATCTTATGAATAAGGTCATGAAATATGTATGTCATTTCCCGTTGGTATGTAGCGCCAGCATTCTTAAGACCGAATGGCATGACAGCATAACAATAAGTTCCCCAAGGAGTTATAAACGTGGTCTTGGCTTGATCTTCCTCAGATATTTTAATTTGATTATACCCTGAGAACCCATCCATGAGGGACAACAGCTCAAATCTAGCTGTTGCATCAACAATAACGTCGATGGATGGTAATGGGAAGTCATCTTTGGGACAAGCTTTGTTAATGTCCCGAAAGTCTATGCAAATGCGTATCTTCCCATTCTTTTTTAGAACGGGGATGATATTAGATACCCATTGTGAATAGTCGACTGGTTTGATGAATCCCACCTGGAGAAGTTTCATTACTTCTTCTTTCACCATGAGAGCCACTTTTGGTTTCATTGGTCTCGACTTTTGCTTAATTGGCTTTGCATCTGGTTTGGTGACAAGATTGTGTACCGCGATATGTGGTGCAATTCCCGTCATTTCTTTATAATTAAATGTGAAAGCCTTTTGATGTTCCTTGAGGATCTGGGTATGTATTTCTATCTCCTCTAGAGTTAATGAGGATCCTAACTTCAAAATCTTTGGTTCTTCCTCCATTCCAATATTTATGTCAATTGTTTCTTCGATTAAGGAAGTGTTTCCTTCTTCAAATTCAGGCGGGGCCAGAGGTAGTTCCAAACCTTTCTCCATTCTCTACCTCGTAGATATCGAGATTCTTTTGCGGGGGAGATTCTATCATGGGATTTCCAAAATAGGAAGAGGAATGTGGGATTAGGGAAAAATCTACTATGTGATGAGTGAGATGTAGTTCTGCATAGGCATTTAGATATCCAAGAGTGACTCTATCATTGTCAAAGTGATCCAGGATAGAAAACTCATTCTCAGCTTCTATACGTGTCATGATCGGGTTTGTTGGTATTTTACGCACCAATGGTTCAGTACGAAGTGATACCATGAAACTTGTATTTTCCAACTCACTACTTGGAGTGAAACGGGAAGCTGAGGTTGTTATTGAATCCGCAAGAAGGTTCTGTTCTCGTGGGATTGCTTCGATTGATATGAAGTTGAATCCTTTGGTTAGATCTAATACCGCCGTTTTATAGAGTTGTAAGTGTTCAGCTCTAGTCTCATATACCTCAGAGACTTGGTTTGCAACTAACTGTGAGTCTCCTAGCACTCTAATGTTATCAACACCCATCCTTTTGGCTATGATGAGGCCAAGGAGGAGGGCTTCATACTCAGCCCCATTGTTTGTACATTCAAAGTTTAACTTAAAGGAAAAAGGTAGGATCTTTCCCTCGGGAGAAGTAAAGATCACACCTGCCCCAGCTCCAAAATGACATCTAGCTCCATCAAAGTGGAGAGTCCAATATTTTCTTGGAAAAATGGATGTTAGGAAATTCTTCGCATCTGTTTCTTCTACCTCGGTTACTTCTACCATACAAACTTCATCTGTTGGAAGGGAGCCAATTCCTAGGGTACATCCTATACCCATAGAATCAAATGGTAGGAGAATAGGTAAATCCTTTTCTAGCAACTCAACAATTTTTGCGGTAGTCCCTAATGATACCATCTCTATGACGTTAGTCTCATTCTTGAGTGTTGGAATGCCTTCGACTAGATTCGTAATTTCTAATTTTGTTGTAGGTATCAACTTTTCTTCTGGTTTTGAATTGATTGGTTTGTTAAGTTGATTCGTTGGGAGTTCAAACTTAGAGTGAATGCCTGGTCTCTTCTTCAAATCTTCTAGGTGTATATCGAATGGTTTTGGGTCACCTTGCACCACAAATATTTTCCCTAGGTGCAAAAATCTTATTTCCTGGAATAACGTGGAAGGGATTTCCTTCATGCGATGTATCCATGGTTGACCGAGAATCATATTATAGTTGGTTTCCTATCTATAATATAAAATTCGGTGAGGACTATCTTGGGTCCTAAGGTGACTGGTAAAACTATAGTCCCAATTGAAGTGGCCTTGAGGCTATCATAACCTCTTAGCGTATTTCGTGTTGTGGAACAATTTGTTTCTCCATATCCTAGCTTTTGAAGAAAAGTGAAGGGGACTATGTTAACTACTGCCCCTTCATCAATCATTGTGCGCTTAACATAATTATTATAAACCCATACCTATAAATGCAAGGTTGGGTCGCCTCTACGTGCAATTTCAGCATCTGTTGGCATTTTTCTTATATCAAATATAAACTTAGTATCCCTATCTGGCTGCCCTGGAGGGTAGACATCAAAGTCTACATGGTTTACTTGCATTTCAGGTGGAGGAGTGATGTTAATTAGATGACCAAGACCTAATGCTTCTAAGAGAGCAGCCCTATGGGTGGGAGAGTTCTTCAATAAATCCAAGAAGGAAATGTGAGAGAAGGTCTTTGTTAGGTCATTAATTAGATCGTAAGCACCTATGGGTTTACCAATGTTTGTTGAATGTTGTCTGGTTCTAATGGATAGTTTGGAACTGGTTGAGAAGAATAATCTTGTGTTCTTGTTATGGTTTCTACTTGTAGCTCGGTATCTAACTCTACCAGACCAACTATCTTGGTTTGTGGTCGAGTTCCTAATTGGGGTGCGACCGGTGGATTTAATGAAGTTGAGGCTTCATGATCATTATTTCCTGTCATAACACCCTTGTTTCATCCCATTTGGATCTAACCTATTATTGTTAGAGTGGTTTGGGAGTGGATCGTTAAAAATCTTGAGGGGTGCATTTTGAGGGGAAACTGCACCTGTGTAAGTGTTTGGCGTGGGTAATGCAGAATTTGCTAAGAACATATCTATAAAGAGTTGTCTTTGGTCCTCTGGAAAATGTTGCATGAATTTATTGTAGTCATGAAAGTCCTAGTATCATGGCCTTGAATCTTGTGGAAACCACAATACAAGTTGGGATTATAGTTTCGAGGTTGTTGGTTTGAAACCTATTGTGGTCCAAAACTCTGATTAGGTTGCTGGTTGTTAGAGTTAAAATTTTGAGGTTGTTGCCTTTGGTTTTGATTTTGATATCCATTTGGGTTTCGATTTGGACCTTGTGTCTAGATTTTCCATTGTTGTTGTTGTTGTTCGTGATGGACGATTAAAATCCACCGCATTGATTGTTGGAGTAAAGTTGTTATTTCACTGATTGTTAACGGGTGGTGAAATGTTTACGATGTTTTCCCTTTTAACCTGGTCTGTTACTCCATCTGTTGTAACCCCATGGTTTTTGTTAAGGATCTTGGGTCCTTGATTGGTATTCCTAGCATTAGGATAGGTCGTAGTGTTTTGATTGGGAGTGATTAATTTCCCGTTTGTTCCATATGTCTTACGACCACTATCTATTGTGGCTTGATCAATTCGGAGAGCACTCTCGAGTACTTCATCATAAGTCCTTAGTGGGAACTTTTGGACTTCTTCCTTTATCTCTCTATTGAGAGAATGAAGGAATAAGTCACATAGTTCCATTTGATCCATGTTTGGAGCACTTGCTGATGAGTAGAGGACTGTACGCCATCTTTGAATAAAATGGGTAGCAGATTCATTGTGCTCTTGTTTAATATGTAAGAATTCCCTAATTTCTGTTCTTAACAATTTGTTCATGTCAAAAGCTTTGATAAATTCTGACACAAGTTGTTTGAACGAGTGTATCAAGGCTTCAGGTATTCTGTAATACCAATCAAGGGCAATACCCTCTAAGGTTTTAGGGAATATCTTAGCAACAACTGCATCCCAAGGGAGAAATTCTCGAATGGTCTCTGGCATAGGCCTTGATATGTGCATTTGGATATCCCTCCCCTTTGTATTTAGGAAAATCGGGAAGAGGTCTTGGTAGCATGACACTTCGTATGGTGAAATCTAGAGGCTCTTTTAAATATTCTGAGTAAGTCCCTACCGCATAGGTTTCGACCATCGATGGTGCCTGCTGAGGGGGTGGAGGTGGAATGGGTTGTTGATATGGCATAGCATATGTATTTGCAGGGACATAAGGAAATCCATGTGGTTGAGTGAACATCCCGGGAGAGGAGAACATGTCTCCCTATGGTGATTTTGAATAAATGTTTAAGTAGGGAGGAGCATTGCTCTGATATGGGTTGTTTGGTGCTAAGCCGGGAGGTATCATACCTTCAACTGGAGCAGTGTTTGAAAACATGTTTCTAGTTGGTGTTTATTGTAGATAGTTATAGCGAATGTTGAGGAGGCATGCCTAACGTGCCCATTCCTGTAAGGAGGTCAACTTGGCTGGGATGATGTGGAGGGTTGGAAGTTCCTGCTTGCCCAAAATGTGAATTTTGATTTTCTTGAGCAAGTTCTAGTCCTCTAACCTTCTCAACTAAGGCTGAGATGACCTTGATTGGTGAAGACACAATATTTTTCCTTAATGGTGGTTGTTGTATACCTTGAGGTTGTAGAGGTGTATGGTACCCTGCTATGAATTGATCATTACTCTACCAAGCTTCACCGAGAGTATTTTCCATAGGTGGAGGAATGGGGGTGTTTTCTTGGAGCAGGGTATCGGGTTGTGTTTGCAAACTTCCTATAGGTGGGTACATGTTTTGGAAGCATTGTTCACTTCTAGCGTAACGCGCTAAGTACTCCTCATCTAAAAATGGGAGTGGATCTGACTACCTACTGATTTGTGGTCTGAACAAAACCCGAAGGAGATGAAATGGATTCTCCAGTAAACGTCATATTGTTAGAGCCTAAGGGCTCTGGTTGTTGTGTTTGTGTGAGCTGATCCAGCTCCTCAATTCGGAATGAAGAACTAGAGCTAGTTCTTTGAGGAGGATTTTGTGATGACAAGTAGTTGCTTGAATAGTTGTCAGCCCATGCAGAAAGTGAGGGTGACGGTTGTCTATTTGTTTGACCGTAATGTGCTTCGAGACCTGAGAGAGGTTTGCCATATGTGTCGTATCCTGACATATTTGGGGGGTATATAAATACCCGCAAAATAATGGGAAGAGTGAAGATGGATGAAAGAAATGAAAATAAAAGGGGCACAGTTGTTTGTTTCACATCGGGTTCACCAATTTTGTACGATAGAAAAGTGACATGCGAGCATGAGAATCTACAAGTAGCCCTTCTTCGTACCCGACCTCCCAAGGTCGTGCTGAGACAGCCAGTGGAAATGGAATATATGTGGATATAGACAAACTAGTTGGGCAATCTTATATCCTCAACACGCAATAATGGGATCTGTGAATCTAAGGCAAAGAAAGCTCTCCTAACCTGAATTGGTGTAATGGATCGTTTAGATATAATAGCTCCTCGGAGGCTCCAATCAATGTCGAGCTCTGTCGAGATCCTATCTATTGGCTGTTGGATACGTGGAAAGTGACCTGTAGGTGCTTCATGTATATTTCCAGACAAGGTCATGGAAAATGGTAGTGAGAGGTGTAGTGGATTTATAAGAAACTATGGGTGGTTTTCTAGTCTAGCCCAGAAAATATTAGCTTGATTGGCTTCTATGTTTAATGTGGAAAATTGCATTATGATATCTAGCGAGAGTGGTGAGGATCTAAATACCAGCGTGCGTAAACTGGTGTCAATACTTAACTGACTAGCAGGCCCATTGGGTTATGGGACCTGGGGATCACAACCATGAGTTCGTGGTTGTTGTGGACCTGTTATGGTCATGTGAAGAATCAATCTCTTCTTCCGACTATCCAATAGTCATAAGCCTTTTCAGCTTCTATGTTTAATATCAGGAGTTGTGTGATCTTCTCAGAATACCTTACAGGTGTTCTGGCAACTTGTATACGTAAGCATGTGTCTATGTCGATGAGAAGGTCTCCTGTGTTTGGCTGCAGAACTAATGGATCACAACCAAATATTTGTTCTCTTTCGGGTTCTTGTATGGTCATGCGGATATCCTATCAAGGCAATCTATAGTTGGGTTGACTCGACCAGAATGTGTATGCTTTGTCGTCTTCAATATTCAATTGTCTCAATTGTTCACTAACTGCTTGTGGGTTTATTTTCATTTGAAAGACCTGAATCCTAAGCCCTTGATCTATATCCATTAATGTTGTGAAGAGATTTGGCTGAGGTACTACCGGTTCGAATACGTAATCCCTGGGCTCTCTAGGTCCCGTAATTGTCATGCAAGAGATAATCAAACTTTAACTAAAACAAGTAAACTAACTATGAAAGATATATCTACACTATGCTTATATTCCTTTTATTTTTGTATTTTCAATGATGCTATTTAAACAAAATTTAAAGAGTAGTTATATTCTAATATATTCAGATAATGAACAATTAATCTAATAACAGAATTAAAACAAGCAAGTTAGCCTGATGTAGCTATTTGCCTGTGCACTTGTGAATTTATCCTAAATATTTAAATAACTAACTAATTTAATCAAAAGACCTTCAATCTTACCTCAGAAGTGAGGAATAAATCACAGCTTCTCAGAAGCTATCATTCCCCATAGCTTCCCTAGTAACACTGAAAGCAAGCTTTAACTGAAATAAAATGATTTTCTACTCTATTTGATATATTGTAACTACAACTTTGATAGTTCAAACCTGGAGTTTTACAGAACAGTGGTAAATCCAGTTGTGTCATGACTTGTCCCCTCAGTGTGATCTCTTCATTCCTTCATGTTCTCGTGAATCCAAAAAGTGGGAATGTGATAGCATCAGCAGAAGAGATACTCGAACAATGGCAGCTTTGGATGTAAACTGAATAAAATGCAAGTAAGAGAGGGATAGTGCAAGTGAACAGAGCTTGACTATGCGATTCCTAGCAGGATTTATTGCAGGGATACAACGCAAATATACCGAGAATTCTAGGATCTATTTCTTGTGACAAAACAACAACCTACAACTCTAAGATTATCAAATGAATTCTAATCTAGAACTGAAACTATCTTATGCTAAGCTGACTGTGTAGGATAGCAATGGAGCAAAATGAAAGTGTGAAGATCGATGATTTCTAAATCAGAAAGGAGAAAGGAGCCTTGAACTAAGAGGCTAATTTCATGTAAAATCTAAACCTATTGAAACTTATGGGAGAACTTCAAAACACACTAAATAATAATTCATAGAGGGAGAGGGGCCATTTGCTTGTAAACAAGCTTGGTATTTATAGCATTTGGATTTACCAGAGGGTAAGTTTGAATTGAACTCTTTTATCATAAACAAAGAGAAATCACTATTTACCAGGTGGCTAAAACATAAATGCAAGCAAGAGTGGTTGAAGAATGTGAGTTCCACTTGAATTTTTCACGTTGACGAAAGCATCGAAAAGTTCTGGAAAACGCGCACAGGACCATCGCCCTGCGCAGGGCGGATGTTACATGACCGTCTGCCCTATCCTGGGTGGTGGTCCTGGGACCACCGCCCAAGCAAGGTGGTGGTCCTGAAACTAAAGACCAAAATGCAAGCAAAGAGTAGAACGGGGTCAGAACAAAGCATGTGGAGGCTGGATAAGGCATTTTATGATGCAAATGTATACTTGGCGAGCTTTTTTGGATTCCGAACACCTTGCGAAGAGATCTAAATCATCATTGGGGTTTCTGTAACCTCTCTCTGGTAGTACAGTACCTACATTTTTGGGTTATACTATTGACACCTAGTTGAGTGAACCACCTAGGAAGCCATGCCTTGTCCAAGACAATCTAAGGTAGAGGCCAACTGTTACTTCACCTTTTTACATTTTTCTTGTGTGTTACACACTTGTGTTTAACTTTCTTCATTCACATTTTTCTCTCTCATCCACCTTTGTCACTTTGTAAACATATCTAGGTCTTGGGTTATGGACTTCCATATCTGCACTTGAGTACTTTCATATTTTTCATCTAAGTCTTGGAATCGTGATACACGCTTTATCACAGTCAAGTACCCCCTTTGATCACCTTGATTAGTCATTGTCGTAAGTCTTAAGTTTAGCATTATCTTGTTGAACTTTAAGCTTTTCATATTGTTACGCCGTCGCATCGCACATTCACTTTGTTGAATTGACGATCTCTTTCATATCTCTCCCCCATCATCTTATGGCATCATACTTCACGTTCACTTTTTTGAATTTAATACATCGATTTTCTCTATCTCTCTTCCATCATCTTACGTTGTCACATTTCACATCCACTTTCTTGCATTTTCGACATCCTCATCATTCCTTCATTCCTCTCTTTTAAAGCATTCTTTTTTCTTTAATCTGAGATCATTAATCAGGAACTTTCCCCTTGTCTCGTATCTCCACTTTTGCATGATTCATACCTTATCATCATCATTTCTTCACTTCTTGTGATGACATTCACTTTTGTTCTTTTAGTGTTCCCATTGCTTTGTTATTGCCTCCTCTTTCAAAACACTTTTTTAAAGAATGTACATCTTTCATTGTCTTCTTAAGTCTCCTCTTTTAACACAAACCTTGTTAAAAGTCAAGCAAACTCATCACACTTTCTAAGTATCTACCTCCATGACACTCCTTTTGTTAAGCGTTGAGCATCTTTCATTATGTTTTAAGTCTTATCTTGTCATAAGTTTTGGAAAACTAATTTTTTTCCTCTCTTTCCTCTTTATGTTCACTTTTGTAAAGGGTCATGAAGTCATTCAAACCTCTTCATCTTTCTTAGCACTCATTTTTCTCAAAGTTCTCTAACTAACATTTCAATCCCTCTTCCACCTTAAACATCACTCATTTTGTTAAGTGTTGTGAAGTCCCCCGTTTTAGTTCCTCTTAACACTCATATGGTTAAGAGTTAACTTTTCACACCCTCTAGACGTCACTCTTATCATTTATTTTGTTAAGAGTTGATCACATTCATCTTGTTAAGTCTTGTCTCCCTTAACATTCATTTTGTTAAGTGTCGAGCACATTTCACTTTTCACCTCTTGTTCATTTCTCTTAACACTCAACTTGCTAAGAGTTACCCTTTTCGTGTCTTCTCATCACTCTTATCACTCATTTTGTTAAGAGTTGACCGTATCCACCTTATCAAGTCTATTCTCACTTAACATCCATTCTTGTTACTGATTATAGGACACCTAACATTTTTTCATCCCTTTTCTCTTAACTCTCATCTTGATTAAGAGTCAGGAAATCAACTAATAATTTTTATCTCCTCCCTCTTAGCACTCATTTCGCTAGGATTGAGATTTTCTCATCGTTTCCTCTCTTCTCATCTTAGAATTCACTTTGCTAAGGGTTGAGTTTTTTATATTTCACCTCTTCTTGTTCTCCCCTCTTTCAACAATGGTAAAGGAAAGGAAAGAAATCATTTCCATATCATCTATGATAAAGAGGATGAAGACCAACATAATAACCTTTCCATAGAAGACACTTTATGATAAAATAAAGACCAATTCTTTCTTTATCTCCTTACAATGGGAGAAATATTTCCCTCAAACTTTGATGAGGATGAATTGAAATCCTTAAAAGGACATACTAAATCCCCTAAGGGTCCACCACTTAAGTCAAAAAAACATGATGACGAAGGACCAACTAAAACAAATGTCGATAATAAAAGAAAATCTAATGCTTCATCCTCTAATCCCAACCAAGCCTTGTTTTATCAAATCAATGCAATGGTGAAACAATTGGGTCTCCTATCCTCTACAGTCACTAACAATGATACCAAAGGTATCAAACACACAAAGAAAAGTGACGACGCCTTCAAAACTCGTTATGAAACCAATAACAAGAACAACAATCATAAGAATGATAAATCATTATTTATCCCACAAACTAATTCATCATTTTCTCAAGAGTAGAAAATGATGAAGGACACCATTTCGGGCATGCAAAAACAGTGTAAACAATTCAGTTTCAATGAATTGTGTCCATACTTTTTCGACATGGACATCGTACACATACCCTTCCCACGCTCTTTTGAGATGCCCAAATTTGAAAAATACAAGGGAAAAACTAATCCTAGAGAGTATGTCAAGGAACTTTTCATGGCATGCCAAGAGGTAGCTTATAACGATATCTTTCTTTTGCACCTATTCCCTAAGAGTCTATGAGGACAAGCTTTGGACTAGTTCTTACACCTTCCAAAGGGATCTATTTCTACCTTTGCGGACCTCTCAAGAAATTTCATCAAACACTTCTCTTTTAACCTTGATTCTAAAATAACCATGATGGATTTGTGCAATGTCAAACAGTAACAAAATGAGAGACTTTGCACAGTTCTTACAATGATGGAAAGGAATTGCAAAGATCGGTTCCCATGTTCAATCCCTGAGAAACAGATGGTTAGCATATTTCATCCCTAACCTTAACGACGAGTTGTCCTTTCACATGCATATGCATTACCTCAACAGTTTTGAGGAAGTTATTGAAAAGGGAACTCAAATTGAAAAATACCTCATTTATAAAGGCTTGATCGAAGCCTCATTATAAAGACAATGGGCATAATCTTCACAATAACAACAATAACCCTAGCACTTCTCACGATAAACCTAGGTACATCAACCGCAACCGTAACATTTTCCATAATGGTGTCATGGATAATCGCAACATGCACAACTTACAGAACAATCAATTAAAATAGATTAAGTCTAAACCATTTGTCACCATTCCAAAAAGAGAAAAATTTCCTCCTCATGATTACAACCAAAGACAATATATGTCTTTGGGGGAATATCTTTCAAGCATCTTAAAATAGCTGGAAAGTGCCAATATGGTCACTTACCCTATCATGTAACCCTTCCCTGAAGGTAAACCTAAGCCAGTTGGTATAGACCTAACACATATTGTGATTTTCATCGCATTGATGGTCATCAAATAGACAAATGCAAACAACTTCGCAACTACATCCAAGACCTCATTAACAACAGAGACATAGTGGCCGAAGACCTACCACCTAACCATGATATAAAGGGAAAAGATCATGAACATGGTGAATCCTCTAACAACGTCGATTATAAACCCATCATATCTTGTATTGACGATACTACTCTGCACACAGTTGAACGTAAATTTACACCTCTTTCAGAGAGTCTATCTAGTGCCTTTCAACAATTAGTAAAGGCTAACATGATTAAATATCCACCTACGAGACCCTTTTCTGATGGGGAACCCAATCCTATGTCATACAATGCATCAGAATACTGTGAATACCATCACATAGATGGCCATTCTACTAATAATTGTATACCTCTTCGTCATTATGTTCAATACTTAATTGACGACGGAACCATCTCCTTAGAGCTTGATGATGAAGCTTTCGCAACCAATGACATGTCAACTTCCACAACTTCAAATGAATAATTGATTGTTGTCCCCACTTCTACACAAACTGACATTCAACGAGATCACGAAAAATCTCAAGTATCTCTCCCTCCAAACCAATCTATTTCTTCTACAAATTTTCTTCCTTTAGTCCAAATAGACATTGAACCTGTTTCAGACAACAACTTTCTAACATCAAATGAGAACTTTACCTTGCTTCAAGACTCTCTTTCAACCCTTGACATAATTGTAGACACTACAGAAGAGGTTCCATCATCAAGCACTTTTGAGCTTGATTCTATTCTTTCCATTTTGGCTCCTATGCCTAACATCTCTAGTCTTGTTGTCGAAAACATAACCACAATAATCTTGGAAACTTGCAACAATGCAACCTTCTGTGTCCATTATACCTCAAATATCAATCTTGTAAAGCATCTCATTAATGATGATTCCTACCTGTCAAGACATCTACATGAGTACAATATATGACATACTTATACCCAAGAATATCCTTATACAACCTTTTCACTCTTTAATTACAAATATTTATCCAAATCAATTACTCCCTAACCTAAAAGGAGAAACATTGAATATATCCTCTTTATGGCTTACAATGAACCTCAGATATACATCTAGAGATCAATCCTTCTTTCCTCACACTCTTTCACTCACATATGAATATGAATCTCAACATATTCTTTGCATCGACAATCCTCTTCTAACATCACATAGGTCTTCCAATCTCATCAAAGACTTATCTAATCACTTATCTGAATCTTTTGATTCTTCCCTTTGACTTGGAACCCATCCACCTAAGTCTCATATTTCAGGAATCATTGAATCATTTGGTTCACTCCTTTGACTTGGAACCCATCCGCCCAAGTCTTATATTGTAGGACTTATCAAATCTTCAAATTTCCTCCTTTGACTTGGACCTTATCCACCCAAGTCTCGTATTTTCAAACTTATCGAATCTTTAGATTCCCTCTCTTGACTTGGATTTCGTCTGCACAAGTCTCACCTTTTAGGACCATTCAACTTTAATAAACATGGACCTCTTTCTTGATGAGTCCATTTCAAATTCTCATCCTCAAACATTCATAAAACTTAAAAATCATAAAAAAGAGAATAAAACTCTGTATTCAAGCACTTGTTTGTGAATCAAAAATAGAAAAGTGAGTTCAAATAATGTTAAGCATTCCATCTATTGGCACATATATTAATCATACTATTATCATATATTTGCATTCTTCACCTATTATGACACAGGTTAACCTTGTTCCTCTTGGACATTATGTGTCTCATCTTTGTTATGGTTTCTACCATTTCAAATCTTTTTACCTATGGTTTTGTCTCAAAGCTTACTAATGGCAACTCCTCCTTTCAAATAAGCTCTCTCTTTAACAAAAGCTCAAACTTTTTTACCCAGTCCTTTTTTACCGCTATCTCAATCTACGGTGTTGAACCCTTGCGTCCTACTAGTCACATGAGGCTAAGACTTGGGGCAGAATGTTCCTTCCCAATAAGCACATTATTAACATACAAGGAAAATCAAATCAATCATAAAAATAAAAAATAAAAAAATCAATCATTACACCTTTCGTCCTTCACAATCTTTGGTGATAAGCCCATACTTGTCACTGGTAGTATGAGACTGAGAATGGAGGAAGTCCTTACTCGCCTACATTTTATCTTCAGTGTTGAGCCCTTGTCTCTTATTGGTGGCATGGGGAAACATGTAGGGGGTCCTTCAAAAAAAAAATAACTAACTAAACCTTTATGAAATCTGAATCAAAAGTGCTTAATAAAAAACATCCCAAGAAGTAATTTAGATGCTCATGTTAAAGAGAGACAATAATTCCTTGAACCATAACTTGTCCAATCAGTAGGCCATCTACAGGATCTAATCGAGTCAAAACCTATAAAGTGGAATCATCTTGGAATCAATCAAATAATCTTGACTAGAGATGAGTTACATTTTCTCATATGGATCATTGTTACACCTTGTGTCATTGCATCCATCATCTTCACTTTCATATCACTATTCACCTCGTTTTCATGTCCTTTTTGGCTCTCGGTGATGAGACCTCGCATCTTCCTAGTTGCATGGAGTCACGAGTGGAGTGAAACACCATATCATTTTATCATCTACATTTCTGCCAATGGAATGGAATGCTTCTAATTATTTGTACATTCACTTTCAAGCAGTGCACCTCTTTTACCGAGTTGTAAAATACCAAAAAACATTCAAAAATGTCTCAAAAAACTTAAAAACATTCAATATGTTTCACAAAACAAAAAATATAATTATTTTCAAAAACAATATAAAATTGTTCAAAAACAATTGTTCAAAAATACAAAAACAATATAAAATTGTTCAAAACTCCAAAACAATATAAAAATGTCAAAATCAAAACATTCAAATAATGTTTGACCAACTTTCAGCAACTAGATAACATAGTTCAACAATTTCTCCATTTGACAGTGCTCCTCATGATTGTTCTAGATCATCTTTTGATAATCATCTTTATTTCCTGTGGTGTATATCTATGCTCGAGGAAATCATTTACCCTTTTACAATATAACTTTACTTAGGGCACACTTGGATTTTACATTTTAATCCAATATAGATCAAACTTCAATGGGATCCGACAAGAGTATCTTTTGGAGTATCTAAGTATCACTCTGCTCTTCGACCTGATCCAATCCTCTTACATTTCTAAGCTATCACTAGGGGGCATTCATATTTGTCTAGTTCTTCAATGTGGAACACATTTGGAGTGTCATTAGATGTCATTTTTTGTAAATTGTGTTGTACTATTGCAGTTTGTCAACATTGTGACAATGTTTTTTCTTCTTTCAGTTTGTTATTTTTTTTGTAGTTTGTTTACCTTTGTTGTAGACCAATTGCAGGGAAATTTATTCACATCTTAGTTCACATATAACTTTGGTGTGGTTCCTTCCTGTTCATATTGGGTTTGTTTGCAATGCTTGTTTTGTGTTTTTTTGTCACTTGCACATGTTGTGTTTTCCTCCTGGTTTATTAACTAAGCCATGGAGTGTTTTCCTTTTTGTTGTGTATTCATTTTGTTTGTATTTATTTGCATTTGTATTTCAAAACTTTCAAAACTCGCAAAAATCCAAAAAAATCAAATATTTCAAAATCCAAAAAATCATATATTTCAAAAATCTCAAAAAATCAAAATATTACAAAAATTTTGAACAAACATTCACTTATCACAGAAATCCTACAATTGGAAAACCCTTGAAGTGAATCTTTCAACATTTCAACACAATCATGATAAATTCATACCTTTATCTACAACCCTAGTGATCGTTCCAATCTTACAACTATCACTTTCTTCCCTTTGCATGATAGGCTAACTCTGCTTGGGGCAAGTCACAAAATTGTTTTTCCTTCATGATATAACTTTGCCTGGGAAATTTCAACTTTGATCATTTGCAAAATGGATCCAAAAAGAGTGTCATAAGGAGTCTCTTTACTCTGTTCTTCCAGTTATGATCATATTCCCACTTTGGGAGCATTTGCATCTACTTAATCATCATTGTGGCACGCATTAGGGGCATAGTTGATTGTCTTATTTTTTGGGAATTTGTGTTGCATTGTTGATGTTTACTTTTTGGACCACTTGCAAGTAGTGTGATTACATCTTGGTTCCTTTATAACCCTGATGCCCTGCACCTACTTTGTATATTGGTTTGTTTTCCTTTTTATCTTTTCTTTGTTGTGTGTGTTTGTTTATGCACATATGAGGTTAACCATATTGATTCTTTCATAATCATGATGACAACTCTATTGTGCAATAGCAAAAATAAGGTTTCCCTAAAATTGTTCTCCAAATGAAGCTCAAGCTACAGCACAGTCCTTCTCATCCTTGTTCAATCCCTTGTTTTCTTCCTAGGAAGTAGTTATCCACTGCTTTGTCCACGTCATCCACCTGTTTGAGGGGGAATTCCTCTACTATCCTACTTGTTGGGGCATCCTAATGCTTCATTAATTTCTACTCACTTCTCTGCATGCGTCTACTATATTTAAAGAACTATTACTTCACAATAACACTTTAAAGAGGGTAAAATGTAGACACCCATAAATTACACACATATTCCCAACATTGTCCCAGTACATCCTATTATTCACCCCTTTCATGATTGATTAATTAAATTGATTAATCATGTACATTGCACCCCTTTGGATTAATTAAATTAGTACTTAGTACCCCTTTAGCTAGTTAATTATCATTTATTAATTAAATGATTAATTAATTATTGCACATCATAGTAATTAAATTACCTATCTAATTAGCACATTTTCCTAGTCAACTTAGATTCCACTTGGACTCCACTTCTACACATCCTAGTCAACTCCACGTGGAATCCACTTCACTAGTCTAATCAAATGCACTTCTAGAATCCTAGAAATGTGGGGGCAATTCAATTGCACGTACAACCACCTTTCTGGATGCAACTTATGAAATTAAATTCCTTTACTTCCCCTAAATGGCATTTACCTTCCCGAAAATATGTTCGGTAACCCCTCAAATTTTATTTTAATCATGTGTATATGAACCATTTTCTAACCAACTTACTAACTAAATTCAGCCTCTGTAAAATGTAAGCTCATCCTCTTACAAATCCTCTTGTATTTCTATATAATTACTCTCTTTAAATCCTCTTGGATTTACAACACAATTACTTTGTCAAATTGGCTCCCCAATATCTGCATATTGGAAGCTCTCAAAATGTGTTAGTAGCATTGGTCAATCCGTGTTTTGAGATCATTCAAGAGCACCCAAAATCAGTCTTCTACAAGGTTACACAAGCTCCAAATTAGCTTCACACAATCTTACTCAATGTTGCATTCGAAATCTTCAAGAGTTTTGCACTTAGTTTGGTTATAGAATTATATGGAAACAACAAAATAGGGATAAAGGGGATCATGTATAAGTCAAATAAAGACAAGGGACATGATCCAACTAGAGCCTAATATGGATAACCACACAAATAATCTAGAATCATAAAATAACATTATAAACTAATAATAGAATAATCAATAAAATTTATAAATACATTTAGAAAAGGTTCTCTACAAATTTTGTTACAATATTAGAGGTTATAGTCATAAGCATATATAAATAGAAAATGTCCACATAACAAGGTGAAGCATACCAATATCAATAATAATAGTAGCACTACTTTAGTATCACTATAGTGACGTCATAAAACATATTGGCAATATGATTTGGAAACTATCAAATATATTTAAAAAAATAAGATTTTCTTATCTTATTCATCTATATTAGGCCTTCAAAAACCTCTCTCTTTTAATTATATAATTCACTACAAGTTGGGGGAAAACTATTATCCTTTCTTAGAAACCTAATATATCCATGACACCACTAAAAAAACCATAAAACTAGATGGAGGGTATGTTATCCCGTAAAATTGACAAGGGCAATTTTACCGATAACCATACCCGAAAATTTTGTTTCAATCCCTCATTAGGGATCCTTCGTGTTCGAAACGTTGTAAAATCCCTTCCTGGGAAATCTAGTTTTCGAACTTAGTCTTTTTTGAGCCTTTTTTGGCTGGGCGCATGGATTTGCCTTGCAAACACAAATTTTTTGGTGTGCCCACTTAAAATCCTTTGGCGTATGGTTTTCCATGTTCAGCACGTCTTTCGGTGCACCAAAGGATGTTGAGTCTCTTTTGCGTGCGCCAAGGCGCATGCGCCTTATTGTTGACATTGCTTTTGTTGCTCCACTTTTCGGTGCACCAAAGGGCACACATAATCTCGCTGCAAACACAAAGTTTTGGTGCGCCAAAGGGCGCACCGCTTTCTCCTTGTCGACAGCAACTTTCATGCACCATTTCAAAAGTGGTTGGCGCATTGATGACCAGTTTTTTCTATAAATATACGTGCGCGCCCCAACGTCATTTTCATTCTTTTGCAAAGCACGCGATCATTCTGGACTTGTCAGCCTCTGCTCCATCGTTTTTATCACCCTGTGGACCCGCTCTCCAAAATTTTGCTATATATCCAAGGTGAGAGGTTCTCCCTCTTTTCCGTTTTGTGCTTTTGGTTCTGTTAAGTGTTCTTGGTCTGTGTTTTGGCTTGCTGGCCAGTTTTAAAATGAGATTATGATTAAGCTAGCTCCCTCCCCTGTGCTGTCCTGTCTCATTTTCTTCTTCTTTTCCTCCTCCCTTCCCGCCCTCTTTCCAGATCTGGTGGTAAAGAGTGTTGTTTTGAAAAGGCTTGGTCTGAAAATCTTTTTATGAAACCTTATCTATCCAAGCAACCTTTGAAATGGAGGAAAGAAAGAAAGGGTTTGAGCTATGAGTTTAGTTTTGTGGCACAACTGGCGCACCTTGTTACACTAAAAATAGTTGCGCCCCTTTGACGCATCTACCCACCCTGTTACATGATCTAAACCCGCGCCAATGGCACACCCATTTGTCATGCTGCATCTAGAACTCATGCGCCCTCAAGGCGCTCCTTTCTCGCATGCTACAAGTGTCGATCCCGCGCCCCCCCTTAAAAGCCTTTCGCGCACCATTTATCCATGTTACATCCCCGTTTCCATGCGCCAAAGGGCGCACCCAGCTTCCATGCAACACAAAGCCTTATTCGTGCAAGTATAAAGCTATAAAGGCGCGAGCGCACCCCCGATTGCAGTAACATGATGTTTTGTAAACCCTTTTTGGCGCATGAAAAGACCATGTTACACGATCCATCCATGCGCCAAAGGGCGCACCGAATCCCAATGTAACACACAATTTTCATGCGCCCTGCTATAAAATGCAATCTGCTACCTCCGTGCGCCATGCACCTTTGGCACCAGTATAACCTCTGCAACACTCTTTTTCTGTGCACCTTATCCATTTGGCCTGCAACATGCAATTTTCATGCGCCCTGCGCCCTGAGCCTTAAAATATCTAAACTCTTTCTTCTGCTAGCATTCCAATGGAAGATCAAGATGACTAATTCAACTTTTGTGGATTGGGTCTCACTTCTTCTTCATGCAGATCAGCAACTGAGTTCGAAAGAACACATGTCTACGTCAAGCAAGAAACCCACCAAACCATGAGGGAAAGGCTAAGCTGACAGAAGAAGAGATGAAATACAAATATCAGAGGGTCAGGATGCCTGAATCACAAGCTGAGTGCAGTATGGATGTCAGAGACTCAGAATTGGGTCACATTGACATGGAGGAATTCTGGGTTAGGACTCAGAAAGTTACAAGAAGTCCATGGATGGACAAGTTAATAGGCAGTGCCCTGCACTTCGCCGGAGGAATCCCCGTCAGCGCTGTCAACAACGAATTCATGATGGTGATTGCCCAATGTTACAACAAAGACACAAGATGTGTCGAAAATAGCAAGGGCGAGGTAGTCATAAACCTCACTGCCCGTCATTTTGAAATAATGCTCGGCATCCCTCACCACCGGAACTTCGTGGTTTGTTAGCCAACAAGAATGCATCAAGGCCTGGGAAGACAACGAAGACCAGTGCATGCAGTTGATGAATGAGGTCTACCTAAAGAACAAGAAGGTGGTGACCCGGTGGCCACAGACTATCCACCGAAGTGATTTCTCAGAGGAGCTCAGCGATACTATCACCTTCCTGAGCAGAGTCTTCGGGCTTTCAGATGCCCACTATTTCCATAAGTGGATGTTGCGGTACTTGGAGACAATGAATAAAAATTTACCCGATCAGCGCTTTTGCTGGGGTGAAATAATAAGGCAGCACCATCTTTGAGCAGCTACAACAGTTCGCCACAACAGGAGTGTTCCATATGAACTCCTATGTAGTCTACGCTGCAGCGTCGCCAAGGGATTATCCGGGGCTGAACCGAAGTGGAGTATGGCCTCAGGCCAAGATATTTGATTACTACCCAGAGCTGAGGCTGGAGAATAGCATCCAACATTTCACAAAAGTTAACGATGCATTCTTCTATCATGTCATCTGCCTACTGAGGCCAAACATGACTCATAGCCGGACGACCAAAAACATAGTGGCAGTCACAGAGAAATGGGGGGCCCTGTTCACTCCAATTTCCCACGTTCACCTATCTGAGGGCTGCCAACTTTTTGGGAGAGCCAACCAGGCTACCAAGGTATGCTGGGCCTAAGCTGATTCTACTAGAACTGTCAAGGCAGCTGGTCACATACCATGAGAAGTGCCTCAAAAGAAAGAAGGGTGGAACTCCTTTCCCCCTCACAGTGGGCTGATACACATGCTCCACCCACCATAAGGCGAAGGAAATGTTCGCAGAGCTGGAGCTACTCAACTTGAAGCATGACTTCCCAGCCAGGCCTACCTTCGACCCAAGAAGCTGCCTGCCAAAAGCGAAGCTCGATCCGATCCATGTCCCTCAAATTGAGGATATTTACATTGACGTTCTCCATGAGGCGGAACTCAGAAGAAAGGATCACTCTCGCTTGGCATTGGCGGAAATCATCCAATACGGAGTGGCCATTGTCCCCGAAGGCTTCCAGACTACGGAAGATGAAGTAGATAAGGTGTATAATGACACAGATGGGGACAATTGGCCCTTCCCGGCCATTGACAGGAACAAGGCTCCTCAAACAATTGAGGAGAGGGTCAAAGAGACTATGCGGAGAACAGAGCATTGGTGCCGCATGAACGGACTAATCTACCTAGGGGTAGATTTCACAACTTCCCCGTTGGGCAATGCACCTCCAAGGTCCAAGAAGCAGCTGAAAGGACAAAGGTGCAGAAGGTGAAACTAGCACCATTCAGGAAGAAGCCCCTGAAAGTCCTCTTCCCTCAGAGCCAGAACAGGTTATAACTCTGGAGGAAGAATTGACAGAGGATAGTCCTATACGCCCATCCACCCAGGATGTCGGCGTCGCTACAACTTCAGAGGTCCCTTCTATCCCTTCTTCTTCTCTTCCTTCCCCTCCTCGAGTGACTCAAACGACCACCCCTTTGGTCGTGTCCTCTGCCCCTTCTTCTACCCTTTCCCCTGCTTCTTCATCTATCTTCTCCTCCCTCGCTGATTTGTCTTCCTCTATTTCTTCCCTCATCTCCGAGCTCCCTTCCCTTCCTATGTCTTCTGCAGTTGCGGTTTCCCTTCCTCCCGTGGACACTTCTTCGGCTATTCTTTCAATGCCGCCGCCGCGTGTCTCCACGTTTTTCCCCTCCTCTACCGTTACTGCCTCCCTCTCTATCTCTGGTCCTTCTTCTATAGGACCAGCTTGGATCTCTCAGCAGCTGAGCCAACAAAAGAGGAAAGTCCCCATCGCTCCGATGGACTTTTCGGTCATTCCAGCTAAAGGAGCAAAGAAACAGAAGCCGGTTACACGCTTCTCTCAAGAGTGCTGCAGGTGAGAGAGTCATGGAAATAGCGTACCCCGACCCCCTCAAAGAGAAAGAAGATCTGTCTCTGACAGATTTCACCGTGACCCAAGTCACAATGGGGACATCCTCTGAAAGTCTCCAGGGGGAAGCTCTTTCCGCAGTTGATGCACTCTGCAAAAAGCTTCAGGAAACGAAAGAGGAGAAAAGGCTACTGAAGGAGCAGAACAAATAACTGCTTCAAGCCTTACAGAAGATGGGAAGTGCACCTCCCACAACTGCCGCCGAGACTCCTGAGCTGCTCAGTCAGGAGAAGATCAATGAGTATTCAAAGATCGGCGAGCAGGGTATGGCCGTTTCTGCTTGGAGGAGCCAAATCCTCAAGGATAGTGAAAGAGTAATCGCCGAGTATATCAGTTTATACCTAAACATCGGAAAGGTGACTAAGGAACTCCAAGCATTAGCAGGTCCGATATCAGAAGAGTTAGAGCAGGCTAGACTCCAGTACGAGACCTTCCAACAAATGTTTGAACTGTTCAGTCGAAGATCTGGTCAAGTTCAGAAGTATTCGGCCATCCAAGGGCCCTCAACACAACTATGTCCACTCTGGACTATCGGATGGATCAGCTGGAATTCGGTTCTGGAAAAGATAGACAAGGTGAAGGAAGAGGCCCTGGATGCAATGCATCAAATGGAGAAAATTGTCCTCACCATGACGCCAGGGTTGCTCTCTCCTTCCCTTACCTTGAGATCAGCTGATGACACTATCCGGATTTTCAAGGAGATAGCTTCTCAAGGGACAGGGCCAGAGGTCACATTCGACACTGAATCTATCAACAACCTACTGGCCTGTAGGGACTTCATCGGGTTCCTTATCGAGGCAGGGAAAGATTATTCCAAAATCCCAGAAAAGCTCATAAACGAGCGGGAGACTTGCGAAGCAATCAGTGAACGGCACAAGGATCCATCACTGGATCAATTTGGGCTGATGATTAGCAAGTTTTTGGAATACCGCGCTCAGTTCCACATATCATCTCCTGAGCAGCATCAGAAATGTTCAGGCAACCCCGTTTCGGCCGCAGGATGATGATGATGAGTAGCTTCTTCTTCTTCTTCTTCTTCTTCTGCTTCTTCTCGCTATTCTCCGACTTTCTTTTTGAAATGTCTAAAATGTGTTGACACAAATGATGACATCATCCATGTTGCATCATGGGATGATGTCATCCACCAAGTTGTCAAAGTCAACATGATTTTTAGATATTTTGTAAATATCTTTGTAAATAAGTGGTTGGCTCCATTTTTGCCTTCTCTCTCCCTCATCTTCTATAAATATGGGGAATACTTGTTGTATTCAGTGTGAACATTTTTTAGATAGAAAATAGAAGTGAGGAGAGAAAGACTTTGAGCTTTCTTGTAACAGAAGAAAATAGTAATACAAATATTAAGACTTTGTGCTCAATAGCTGTGTTATGCATTAGATCTTCCTTACGTTAGATCTGTATGTGTTTAATCTGTTGGATTCATATCTACATTTTCTGTCATTTTCTCATCAGTATTGCTTTGTTTATTTATGCAAGTAGGTTTGGCTCTGTTTACTACCAACCCAAAAACATAAATCTTCTGACCTTTCTGCTTTGGAATTCATTTCTTTTCTTCCTTCGGATCTGTTCTTTCTCTTTTCCCTCTTTCATTCCTTTCTTTTCGCAGCCTGAAACACTCTGCTGGGATGAGATCCCAAACCCCCGAAGGAAAAATCTGTGAGACTTGCATAGGTTCCTGCTGGTAGAAATAGCAATAAATGAGTTTCACTTTGCTGACTCAAAGAGGTGCTAAGCCCTGCACACTGTTGGCTCGTCTATCCATAGATCTGTCCACGCGACAGATTTTCAGACCACAATTTTTGGCGACTCCGCTGGGGAACGGATAGATCTGTCAGATCTATGGTGGTGGTATAATATAAAATCAGAAAAATAATAAAATCGCTGCCAGTTTGGCAAATATGAACTTTTTGGTGAAAATCCAAAAATTTGCAAAAGTGCCCGAATTGAAAATTTTCTTCTGAGATCCATAGATCGGGCCTAGTTACAGATCTTTAGTTCGCTGCGTTTTTATCAAAATTAGCATTTTTCCGTAGATCTGAGTTTTTGACTGTTTTCTAAAAAAGTTTAAAACCCTCTGAAAAAGTAAAAATCAGATCTGAAAATCAGCCTGCTATTCTTCCCTGCCATCTTATCCTCGCTACTATTTGTCATTAACCGCAATCGGTTTTTCGAAGAGGATAGTTTTTAAATATCTAGAAAAGTGCATGCTGCTGGTTTTTGACAGAAAAACCAGAAAATCAGCAAGTACACCCAAAAATAAAGTTTAAATTTGTGCCATAACATCGCAGATCTGGAAGGTACGCTGGCAAGTGAACCTTTTACGCGCAGCAGGAGAGCCCGTGGAGAAGTTGATCCCACTTTCGATCTGCTTCAAAGGCACAATTTCAGCGTAACACCGGCACGTTTTTCAGCGCTAAGCTCGGCTAGCCGGTCATCCAGGAGTGTCTCACCCCCACGAAGAAAAAGTCTTTTACAAGGAGCATCTACATCCCTTTGTAGTGCCTTGCTGCTCAGTGGAACCACCCTCCCAGCTCGTGTGCTTTTTCCAACCTTTCAAATGGCGGTACCATGGGGAAATGCTATGGGTCCTCTCGCACTGCCACATCCAGTTCACGCGCTCCCTCACGGAAACCGAAAGAATTTTCCTAAATTCGACGGGAGCGGAAATCAAAGCACGGATTCCCACATATCTGCTTTCATTATGTCATGCAGTATTTTGGACGTGACTCACGAAGATGTGTCGGTTCGCCTTTTTCTGGAAACTCTACAAGGGCCCACAGCCGAATGGTTTCAGCATTTGCCGGCCGCATCTATCACCAGTTGGGCAACCTTGCGGGAAGCTTTTGAAGACAGATACAAGCCTTCAGAAGATGCATTTGCGTTGTTATCACGGATCACTCACCTGAAGAAAGAAGCCAGTGAGACTATGCGCGATTTCGTCGCCCGGTTCAATGCATTAATCAACCGTGTCCCTACTGCCATGCTTCCAACACTGGAGAATCAGAAGTGTTTCTTCGTGAACGCCATGAGCTCAAAAGTCAGCTTCTTGCTCCTTCAAGAGCGAGTAGCTACCCTGCCGCTCGCTCAGGCTGCTGCCATTCGGATAGAAGACAATTTGATAATATCTGGCGAGTTGAAAAAGGAATCATCAAAGTCCAAATCTTCAGATCCCTCGCCTCCTACTTCGTCTGATCCGGCATTCCAAAAGATGGCGAATGATCTGCTCGCATTGAAAAAGCAGTTGGCCCAGGCTCCTAGTTCTTCATACCGAGACGTTCCACGAAGGAGTTTCGTTCCCAACAATGTTTCACAAAGACCGCGTCTACCTGTAACTGCTCCACGGTTGGCGCTTGAAGCTCCTCCGATCAATGCTTTGGCTGAAATTGAAGAGGAAGAGCAGTACTATGAAGAACCTTCGCCTCAAGGCGAAGATGATCAAGATGTCGGTGAGCCGACTGGCGACTCTACTATTGGATACATGGAATTTGATGAGGATGAATCTGATGAAGAAGAGAGTACTCAGGGCTATGCAAGCGGACAATCCTACGTTGTTTTTACCCGCTCGCAAGGAAAGGAAGCGGAAGTTGCTGCCCATGTGCAGAAGGAGAAGGTCGTGTCAAACGTGCCTCCAACCATTGCTAGAAGAGGTAATCCTCTTCCTACTCAATTCCCTGTTAAGTCTTTTGCAAAGAAGTCTTTTCCGCCCATCTCTCCTCCGAATCAGCCCCCTCATATTCCTATCAAGATCAGTAACCCTGTTCCACCATCGCGAAATGAAGGACTCATTCCCTCACCAACGCAACCCTTGGCCGCATTCAATATAATAGATCATGCAAAAAAGACCAAGATCCAAATGTCTGAAGCTGAGTACCTTCAGTCAAATCCCGAATAGCTTGTAAGATTAACTAAATATATTCAGAGTCAAGCTGTTACATCTAAACAGGTTTCCCCGAAAGGAATCCTTTCCACTCCTCCTGAATCCCATATAAACGTTGCTTCAACATCCGCATCAGGCAAGATAGAACCTTTCTATCTCTCTCTCCTAATCAACGGCCATAAGTTGAGCAACTGTATAATTGATTCCGGAGCTTCTGATAATGTCATGCCGGCGAAAGTCGCCCATGCTTTGGGCCTCACTCTTACCAAACCGTTCGGCAGATGTTATTCATTGGAAACCAAGCAAGTTCCGTTGGTTGGCCAAATCAAAGACGCGCAATTTGCGTTTGCGGCTTTCCCAGATAAAAGAGTAAAAATGACAGTCCTCGTTGCTGACATTCCAGCAGCCTATGGAATTCTGCTGGGAAGAAGCTTTTGCAGCGAAGTTGGTGGAGAAATTCACATGGACTGGTCTAAAGCTAGAATACCCGTCAAAGGTGTGATGCAGACTTTAGAACCAGAATCGCAAAAGAAGTACTTGGTTACTAGCTCTGAGGACCCCAAAGCCCAAATCCTTTTTGAATCATCAGGGATGGGGAACTACTTCTTATCTACCGAGACGGGTACAAAGGGCGTTTTTGTTCAAGAAAAGGATCTTAATGAGATCTGGACCTTGCAGTTTGATGGCAGTTGCGCGACTAGTGGATGTGGCGCTGGAATCGTGCTAATATCTCCCGAAGAGGAGGTAATTCCTCTTTCTTTCAAGTTGCAGTTTTTCAATACTAACAATACTGCTGAGTATGAATCTCTGTTACTCGGTATGCAAGCCGCAAAGGAAAGGGGAATTAAAAATCTAAAGGTACAAGGTGACGCTGAGCTAGTTGTAAATCAGGTCAAAAGGATTTACCAAGTGAAAAATGAAAGGCTCAGGGACTACCGCAATGCAGTATGGGACAGCATCGAGGAATTTGATGCCTTTTCGATAGGGGCAATTCCAAGAGCTCAAAATGACATGGCCGATTCATTGGCTGTTTCAGCATCTCTCATGCTCCCACACCCGGGTTTGAAAACGAACAAATACACCATTGAAGTGGTTTTCCGCCCGAGCGTGCCCACATAATCTCACCCAAGATTTATTAACCAAAAAAAGATCAAAAAGTTGGTCTTACTATTGTAGTTGAAAGAACCCAAATCTCCAAATTAGTTGGGCTCTTGATCAAGTCTATAATCAAAAGGGAGGGTGAAAAGAGGTTGCCTTGGAGGACAGAATTCTAGTTTTCCTATCTACTATACATCATTTCTCAGGAAGTAAAAATACACCAACTCTGGGAACCACTACAAACAACAATCAAATAGAGTTGTAAACCCACGAAACCCTCCATAAAACAAATAAATGCAAAGAATTGAATACAATCCCAGACCCAAAAATAGACATACATCAAAAGGAAATATCCACCATAGTTACATTACTGAATCTGCCTCTTGACTTTAAAATTATATAATCACATCTAAGTGTCTAGGGTTCCAACTAAAGTAAAAACAAAATTTAAAATGTCCATTAAAATGTAGCGGGTTTTCGATGTGCGTTAAAAAAACATCAGGAAAAGAATGCGGTACTTATTAGGATCTCAATTCTCAGGTTTTACTTCTACGGGTTATGACGGAGCATTTCTTACAACAAACAGACCGCCAAAAATGGAGTCTAAGCAACTCAATTGTTGCGAGGCCTACGTATACATCATATTCTCGGGTCTTCTCGCCATGACTGCGCTTTTATCCAAACTTTTTCTCTGGGGACTTAGTACGCAATTATATTGCTTATTTATGTCTTTCTGCTCTTTTGGGGGACAAAAAGCTTAAAGATCGGTAGCAGAAAAAAGTTTTTTATCTTCCGCACTGAAAAAGCACAACGAGTCAAAGAAAAAGTTTCGAGCAGTAGCAAAGTTGAAAAGGCCATTGTTTTCCCAACGCCATCACAAGAAAAGACATTTTAAACCTGACATAGCCACCCATAGACTGCCTCCCATATCTGATACAACCATCATTTTTAATATATTGATTATCTCAGACATACAAATATTAAATGATAAGTCAGAAATACACAAAGTATTTCTTTCACATTTGGCACTGCATATCTATATTTCTTTCTGTTCGTCACAGATGTAATTCTTTGAAAAAAAAATCTTGAAATAAAGACTACATGTGTTCTATTACATTCTATCATTATTAAAAACTAAAACCATTTCTATCCCTCGAAAAAAATTACAACTCAACGTATTTTACCATAAACTTTTGCATAGTATTCTTTAACAACCTGCTACCACAAAACAAAACATCATCTTAAGCATGACTTTTTGTTGCATTTAAAAACGTCACCATATTATGACAGCTCTCAATTATTTCGTGATATTTAGGATATACCCCTTTACTTATTACCTCGTATATTGGAGTAGGATATTGGAAACTTTACAAGAAGACCAAAACTACCACAATTTAATTCTACCTCAATGTGCACTGCCACAACTTTATCGGGCAGTGAGAGGACCAGAACTTGCAGTATTCACCGAACACATGGCCTCCGAGGATTGATTAGGATTGAAAGTCTCGCTTCCAACGGAAATATAAAGTACAGGTAGAAGGCGAGCTTCTCCTTCCAGGATTTGTGAAACCTGTCTCATGTCAGGCCTGCACTCTGGTTCGGGATGAGAACACGCCACTCCCAACTTGAGCACCCTCTCCATTTCTTCCTCATTATATTTTCCATCAAGCTTTGGATCCACGGCATCGCCCACCCTCTCCTCCATATACAGCTGCCTCACCCACTCCACCAAAATCTGTTGCTCCTCTCCAGCCGATAGATCCACAGGCTTTCTTCCACAGGCAACGTCCATTAACACAATCCCAAAACTGAATACATCGGAGCTCACACTGGCTTTTCCTGTGCGTGTGACTTCCGGGGCCATATAACCAAGGGTCCCTGCCACACCACTTGTTTGGGGATTCTGAGTGTGCTCATGCAAACGGGCAAGCCCAAAATCTCCCAACTTGGCATTAAAATAGGAGTCGAGCAATATATTTTGAGACTTGAGGTCTCTGTGCACAACCCTCCGATCCCATTCTTGGTGAAGATACAGCAAACCAGCAGCCACTCCCTTGAGAATGGCATACCTCTGTGACCATCCAAGAAACGTCTCCGGGTTTCCGAATATGAATTGATCCAGGCTCCCATTCGGCATATAATCGTAAACAATAAAAAGTTGATTTTTATTCCTACACCACCCTCGGAGCTGAACCAAGTTTCTGTGTTGCAGGCGTCCCAGGATTGAAATCTCCGCAATAAAATCCCTCATTGCTTGGTCGACCTCTCCGGTGAAACATTTTATTGCAACTTCGAGCCCGTTGCCGGGCAGAACTCCCCTGTACACTTTCCCAAAACCTCCGCGGCCTACAAAATGTGCGTCGCCGAATCCCCGCGTTGCGCGCCTGAGTTCATGGTAAGGAATTCTGTGCGGCCAGTACTCCACCTCCCATTCTTCCGGAACCTCTCTCTGGATGTGTTTTTTAATCAACCATACAAGCAAACCGGCCGCCATGATCAAAACAATGAAACCCACAGAAACACCAACTATGATTCCCGCGGATTGTCTCTTGGAATTCTTGCCGAGGAAGGAAGGAAGATGCGATAAGTTTAGAGATGGTGCCGTGCCGTCGGTGTTGAAGCTCCAGGCCAGAATGTAATGGTCTTCAACAGCATCACGTCCTGTAGCTGCAGAAAATCCCAAATACATTTCTTCTTTGAAGATGGAAGCCAGATCTATATCCTCCATAGAAATCAGCGGCTGCAGGGGCTTCATCGCTCCAGCGATGGCGATGGTAACGCTGAGATTGTGCTGACGGCCATCGTAATCAATCCATGCTTGAATGTTCCGCTTACTCGCCAGATTCAATTCTTGGAAGCGGTCACCAATCCGATAGCCTGCACTTGTCTGCCTCGAGGAATTGATTGTGTTGACATCCACACCGACATGGTTGCCGTCGATGTCATTATTCCAGTGATTGAGGTGCGTGTCGAACTCCACTGCAAATAAATGGTTGCCAGCACTTCCATCAGAAGACGCATTTAACAAGCCAAGGTAGCCAATATCGGAAGCGGGGACAGCAGATCTGGAAGGAGTTATGAGAAAAGTTAGGCCGTGACCAGGGTTATTATTAGGGGGCACCATGGAGAAGACGAATGTTGTGCTGAATGAAGAAACAGAATTGTTAATGGTCAGTAGCAGGGGAGTGTGGTAAAGAGCACGACCCATCGCTCTCTGCGACTGATTCGTGAGCCGCACAACATTGGACATGATTGAAGCTCCCTGCACTAAAATTAAACCACTCTGGTTGAATTCGTTGAAGAGAAAAGAAGTTGGTATCTGGGCTTTGGACTGTACAGTACACAAGATCAATGTTAAAAATAGCGTTGCAGGGGATGTGGATACTGCAAGAGTTTGTGCCATAATCCCTTCTTGCTGGTAACTAGAGATTAGAGATGAATATTTTCTGTTCTTTCATTTTTTTCATGCAGAAGGCGCATATTCCCTCATCTTCTTGCAGAAGGGTCGGTGTATCCCGTGTATGAACAGGCCTAGTAGTTACGTAATAAACATCTTTTGCTTTGAAAATATCTGGAAGTGGTTGGTTGATTGGTAGCCACACTTTTGAAAATTATGTAGTAACGGGTCAACGCAATGAATATGAATAAAACTAGCAAATGTGTACAATCTGCCGTAGGCAGGTCTTATAGGCACCAAAAAAATCATTTCATTTGTATGAAGAAGCCAATTGCAAAATTCCAAGTGGCACTTCATATATCTATTGTATAGTTTTCTATAATTTTTTATTTATTTATTCATTTTTAAACAATTATTGCAATTTCCTGATTGGTTGAATTAATTTTATAGGCCTTTTTGATTTTTTACATTAAAAAATTATGATTTTCTGAATTTTTTTCCTATGCATAGTGTGAACATTAGAAAAGACAATAAATGTCATTAATATCATGATTACACCACTGTGACAGGAATAAATCTTATTTATGACATTTATTTTTAGTGGATGCCAGTTGTTTATATGAATCTGTGACTCTGAGGCTGGTGTAAACGACATTGGGCTGATAACTCTGGTGTGGTGAATAGATCTGGCAGATTGGAGACTGTTTTACCTTGGTAAGAATTCGTTTTCCTGTGCTTTGCTGTGTTTTTTTTCCCTTTGCACTGGCAGCATATTATTGTTCTGTTACAGTTGTTCTTCATTTTATTGTTTTTATTGGTTTGCAACAGTTTCTTTTTGCTCTCGCCCCTGCCCCCATATGCAACAGAATTTGATGTGCAAAATGAAAAATAATCGAGTGAATCATAACCTTGAATGCAACCTTATTAACTATCAAATTAATAATCAGTCTGAATAGGAGTCCGAATCAACTATCAGAGGGTTCCAGTCTATGAGGTCAAACCTTACCCTGGAGTCACTGGGGTCGAGATTGACGATTCCAGGCTCTGAATTTTCACTATCTACCTCTTCCGAGTTTTGACCCAACGTGCGTATCATGCCATGGAGTCGACAATAGGATCAGAGGTCAGACGACTCCATGGTCTGAATTTCCATGTTCTATCTCGTCCAAGCCTCGACCCAACGTGTCCATTTCGAACTCGGCAAATCGTTCGTTCAAATTTCACCCAAACAGCTCTGCGTGACTATTGGAATCACAGAACCGAGAGACCCGAACCCTAGGTTCCTGTTCGACTTCGAAATCGTCATGGGAGACCCTAATCCTCGGTTCCTCCATACGACCTAAGGTCATGGGTTCAACATCGGCCCAAAGGTCGGGGGTTTCACCCAGCCTCTTTTACATACGGTGCAAACAAGTGTGCCTGCTACCTCCCTTGCCGCGGCAACTTCCTTCTCGCAGTCGTGACACCAGTACGATAAAGTCGCCGCTGAGGGGAAGCGTTGTCGCTGGTGCGATTCGAACCCTGCACCTGCGCTTTCAACTTTCGCCATTGCTGGGCCGCTTGTAAAAGACCGTCTTGTGTTTTATTCGAGGGACAAAATATTGAACCGCAGATGAAATATGTTTTACATTGTCATGTTTTCACACAAACAGATTATATTCTTTCCTGTATATATATTTTTTATTTTTCCTCAAAATTTTCCTCCCATCATCCATTATTGAGAGTATGTGGAAGCGCAAGCCCAATAAAGTGGACACTGTTATAATTCGAACATTAGGTTCTCAGTCATTTTTTCTCACTCCAAGGCTTCGATATTTCCGTCGACGGGCCGGCCTGGTTCTGAACCTTATTCGCCTGCATTTCTCAACTCATACGGCCATTTAAATGCATTAGCAGGGATTTCATTAACCTTTTATTTTGCCCCATCCCGTCTGAACGCTGGCGCTGACATTGATTCACATCTTGGCCAGTAAAAATATATCCCTTTACAAGATAACAAGATGAAAGGGTAACACAGGAAAAGAAAAATGGCGTCTGAGATCGAAGTAGTGACAGAGGGGCAGGAGCGGGAACAGGAGCGGGAGGACCACCACCACCACCAACACAACCATCATCATCACAAGAGTAATAATTATAATTCGAATGGGGCTGTAAACGGAGTAGATATTTCCATTTTATAGGATTTGCGCGTTTTTAATGAATCATTATTATTGAGTTTAAAGTTGCTGGATTACTTGCACAGAATTCTTAAAAGCAAAAAACAGGCTGTCTGCTTACAGAGAGTGAATGGGCTATGGGCTTGGACGAAGACTCTGCTTCTGCTTGCCTCCTGTGCGGAGCCATCCTAAAATCAACACCATCATGGGTTAAATCAGGCTGCGCACGGACACAAATCTGTAACCCTAATATTTCCTCATTTTACCATATACAAATTGATTGATCTGGATCTGTATCTGTATCTGACGGGTTCAATTGTTTCCCAGAAGAAACTACTGCCTACCGCTGTTTTTTTTATTTCCCACATGGAGAAAAAAGACGGTTATTCTTCAAATTTGTAGGTTAAAAAACAAAGTGACATAAAAAAAATCAACCAATGACACAAAAATACAGGTAAAGAACTGTCAAATTGAATCCCAAAAATAGTATTCGGCACAGTCAATGCTCATCAATGTAGTTTCCTGCTCACAGTCAAGCACCCCTCCTATTATTCAATAATTTAAATGTACACATGTGCGCACGATACCAACCTCCCTTCTGTATTTCCCTGGAGTCATGAATACGGCTTTTATATTTCTTCCGTATTTTGCCCGAGTCAAATTTACCCTTTCATATTTATTCATTTTTTTTGGGTCTGCGGTGCTTATGTAGCCGCTGTTTGCCCCACAAATTTACAGGTGTTAGAGAAAGACGAGGTGATTGGGTGTAATGGCGAATGCAATGCATATTTGGGAACATGCAGTCCGCCCGAGTATTCCTTTGCATTTAAGAAAGCATGTCCGCATGTTTTTCCTTTCCAAGAGCGAGTATGGTGTTTTTCCAGCACTCATTACAACCTTACTTTCTGCCCCAAACAATAAGCTGTTCTAAGACGAGCTCTGGAATACTTAATCGGGTAACTTTATGGCGGAAATGTGTAGAAAGCCTTTTTTTGCAGAATAGAAATAAAGGTGTCCTAAAGACATGTCTTTAATGCAAACCATAACATATATAAGAAAGAAGCGTTAGTACATAAACTGTGTAGCTAAAAAACTTAAATTAAGTAAAAGCATGGCCTTCCTTCTTAGGGTTGTTAACTTATGTCTGTTTTCTTATTTTCCACTGGGCAGTTAGGGCTCAAACCTTGGACCTTCCCATGACAATGCTTGGCATTCTGGGGCAGTCTGTAGGTCATTGTGTGCGTGGCAGTTTCCTGCAACCATTTTATTCTTTATTTCTTCGGCGCCTTCTCTACATACAATGGTCAATGTTTCCTAGCCCTCTGCCTTGGTTTGGAATTGGCAGTCTGTAGCCTCAAGCTTGTTGATTATACTCCCCTGCTTCTTTCCATTTTTAGGTTAGATACATCTTCCAACATAGTTATGCAGTTTGGGGCTTATCTGCTTCGCTTTCTGCTTGTTGGTTCTGGTCTGTTTTAATACTATGTCATCTCTTTATGGTGATTGAGATTTGATCCAAGTCCCAACAGTGGTTGCTAAGGAGAGACAAACACAGTGGAAGGTGTAATCAGTGGAGTTTGTTATTGTTTGATGATGCTTGACCGACTTTACTTCAGGGCCTGACATCTGTTTAGAGGTGTGTTTGAGAGCTACATGAAATCGCTGGAATGTACAGAGACAACTTTCCCAAGATGCTTTTCCTTAATCTATTAATACAATATTGACTTATATCAAAGAAGTTATTTGCAAGCTCCTGTTGCTTGATCTGTCACTACAATATTGAACTATTACTACAATATCTACCCACTATCTGGGATGGTATTTGTTTACTTGGACATTATATGTTGTAAGAGTTTGAGATGGCCATAAAATGCAATACCCTCTAACAATACTTTGCAATGGATAAAAAATCCAAATAGCCGAGCTTATCATCATAAAGTTGTAATACTATATGCTATTACATTCAAGACTGTGTGTTATCTACATCACTTAACGCCTATTATAGCACTCACTGAAAACCAGAACTCTCTACTTCTACCTTGTCTATGCAAATGTTTTTGTAATGAATATATCGTTTCCTCATTCTGCAATGCCATTGTAGCTAAGGGGATGAACATGTTCATGATTAGATTCCTTCTGCTTGTTGTATTTTACTTGTGCTAGCAACTATGTGATCGTTAGTGCTAATGTCTTTTTCGCAGCGAATCGTGGATTGCTTATAGACATTCATGGATTTTTAAAACTACTGTGATGAAAGTAAAAATATACATTTTAGTATGAGAGAAAAGAAAACCGATCAACATTCATGCAATATGTGTGGACAGATTGTTATGTGGGTCTTATATATTCTTAAAGTAGATGTTTACCAATCAAAACTGTAATTCGGGGGTCATGACTTTAGCATCGTTGTGCAAAATTTCGCCTCCTTCAAATAAAACCTTACCTATGTAATTTAGATTACTTCAATTTTCTATGTTGTAATTTCAGTTTTCTGCACTTCAACTCCAATCTTCAAGTTAGGTGCTTTTAGTTCCGTACGTCATCATTGTCTTCACAAAACACCTCCTTTTTGGTCAACTTCCCAATCAGACTCTTAACCTAGTTCACAAAGTTTATAGTTACTAAACTAATTTTCGAAACAGAAGATAATATCTATACATTTTTTGTTTTTGCTGAATTCTATTCGTTTGAAACAATTATACCATATATGTTAATAAACAGTAAGGCTTATTCCTTGACTGCCAACTTGAACAAATGGAAATTTCTCCCAAAACATCTTATTGAAGGTATATAATACGTTCATGCAAGTAGGCTTCTCGTTTTCGCTTAAAGCAAAAAAAGAAATGCTTTATGAGAGGAATCCATGTCTTCATGTCTTTCCATAGCAGAACAACCTGAGGTGGTTTCTGCTGATTTTTCATCTGCTCTGAAAACTATGTGAAGCGCAAAATGCAGCTGGGCAACCAACATTTTCTTTAGGCAATCAGAATCGGTTTAGTATCATGTGCATTTAGTTCTTTTCATGTGTCTCTGCAACATCGAAGTTGATGTGTGCATGTTTTTTTGCAGGGAGGCAGCGTATTCATAAAGTGAATAGTGTAGCAAACATCAGTGTGTGAAACCCCTTCTCTGTTGCCATAATCCGGGCTTTCAAAGTTGAACTCAACAGACATACGTTGTAGGTATGACATGCTATATCTTTTTCCCTTGACAATGTGTGCTTTCATTGTTTGGAATTCTCTTTCATGCTATGGGAATTCTGCTCTCCCTGTTGCTACTTTTTTCGCTATTGGACTGAACAAAAACCAAAAATAAAACTATGGCTGCCATGTGCATTTCTGTAGAAGGCTATGTCCCTGCGAAAAAGAAACCAGCTCACATTGATGACATGCTAAAAAAACATAACCTTTTTAGAGACATTGCATTCAAGTATAACGTGGGCGATTGCTTATTTGATACATTTGCTGTTTTGTTACACTTTCGTTATACCTCTATTGAACTCCGAACTGGAATCATAGACCACTTCTTACATTCTTTGCATAGAGGCGATGCAGATGCTTTTAAATCGCTCCATCTGGAACTAGATCATGACACCCTTTACGCTCTGCATCATATCCACGATGCGCAAACATATTTCCGTCGAATGCGACTTTCAGCAATGCCCATTGCAAATGCAACCGAGATTGGTCTATGGGGCGACAACTTCTGTATAAACTGGTTGGCGAAATGGCTTAACATACCGATATGGGTCTGGTCGAAAACAACAGGCAATAACTATTTCCAATTCAATGCACAAAGCCATCTGCTTCCATTCTGTGTATTGTTTCATGATGCAAATCCTAGTTGCGGCCATTATGAGCCATTGTATTGGAAAAAAAAACCTGGCTCCTCTGTTGCACTTGAAAGAAACACGATTTCAGATTCTTGTATTGCACTGAAGACTAATTGGAACAATGTTGACCATAGTCTACAGAATGCAGGCCTGCACAGAATAAAACATGCTACTTTAAACTGTGGTGAAAGCCTATTCGACTCTATTTGTCAATTATGCAATCATGAATTTGACATTCATTGCCTGAGGCGATATGTTGCACAGTCTTTTTGCAATGCATATTTGTCCCAGAATTTGCATGCTTTGTCTTGCTTGCAAAATTACCTTGACATTACTATAATTGAAAACATACCGCACATTGCAAATTGGCAAGGCTTTATTATAAACATCGCCATTCCCTATAACAATGGAAGAATTGAAGGAAATCAATTTTGCTTACAATGGTTGTCGATCATTTTTAATGTAAAAATACAAGTATGGGATGCACAAACCATTACCATTGTCGAAGTGTATTCTGGTTTATCAAAACCAGCAACCACATACAATCTTTTGTACTTTTTTTCGAATGAAGGTCATTCTCATTATGAAGGTTTGATTCAAGCATCGCCAACTACGTTGACTACTTGTAATTCCTTTTTGCATGAGAAGACACAAAGATCACAATTAACCAATTCTTTGCGCAAGATGAAACATGAAATACGAACCCAAAAAAGCAGTAAATGCTCACAAACTTCAAAACACTCCAATGACCAAAAAATAAAAGTGATAAACCACTCTAGAATTTCGCTTCGTTGTCTTAAAATTGAAATTCGCCAAAACGGAAACAAGCAATCAAAATCTAATATTTATATACACAATTTCAAAAAAAAAATTAATGATACACCAATACATGGTTGTCCGGTTTGTAAGCAATTGAAATTCAAGTCCAACATGACTATGTTTAAAGATCCAGAAAAAAAAACATATTTTGCTCTGAGTAAAGACGAAAAATTAAAAGAACAGAAAAACATATGTGTTGATTGCTACAGATGTTTGAGAAATGGAAGATTGCCAAAACTTGCATCGCCTTTTTGCATAGAATTGAACTCCGAGATTGCTTCTGTAGCAGTTCTTAGTGATCTTGAAGAGAGGCTAGTTGCTATGAGAATAGCATTTGCACAAATAAGGCATTGCACACATAGAAAACCACAATTCACCTTGAAAGGAGCCATAATAAACGTGCCTTCCGATGTGGATATAATACAAAAAGCATTGCCAAGACATGTTGAAGAAACAAAAACTATTGCTGTCGAACTCAAACGTCGTTTGCAATACAAAGATGCCTTTCATACAGGAAATGTGCGACCTAATGCCATCATGAAAGCATTGCATCAACTTTGCAAAACAACTTTGTACCGAATGGAAAAAGTTCATGTCAATAAAGAATGGATTCGATTCCTTCCATCAATTACTGATGTTGACTTTGACAATCAAACAATTTCGAGCAATAGTGATACGGACGAAGAAAGTGACAACGAATATATCAGTGATACTTTAGTCCATGGATTTACAAATGCGCAATGCATTGTTGACCTGCAAGATAAGCTAATACAAATTGCTCCGGCAGAGGCTCAACGTCCACTTGGTATATTCCAAGATAAATTTTCAGAGGAAATGAACTTTCCCACTCTTTTTTTTGGTGAACCTCGTCACGCAAATGCTGTGAAATCAATTTCTTTTCACAAAATTGCTCAATGGGAAGTCTTGCATACTGATCGGCGATTTTCTTATCATATCGCCAACTTATTTTTCAAAGCAATTAAGATCATTATTGCCCAAGTGCGAGCATGCATTTGGGTTCGGATTCGAAAAGGGCAACTGAAAGGAAGAAAGCTCTTAGCAAAAGATGTTAAATACAAGCCCAACCTAGAAAAAATATTGAAATCTGATATTGGATACATCGACTTCAAAAAAATACGGATTTCCCCAGACTACATGCAACAAGTAAAAAAAAATGTTTTTGCCATGATACGACAACTAGGACCCCCAACATTTTTTTTGACCTTTTCAAGTGCCGAGCATTGTTGGAAACCCCTTTCACTTGCACTATCAAACCTATATGACCAACATATGCAATCTTCTCCTATTGGAAAACAACAGCCTAATGATTATAATGACAAAAACTTTCACATCAAACACGATCCAATCACATGTACTCGCTACTATAAGCATCGACTAAACGCACTCAAAAAATTGTTGTGTGACGATAGTACATTCTTTGGAGACATTGCTGACTATTTCTGGGTTACTGAATTTCAAAGCCGGGGAAATGCCCATAGCCATTGGTTGGTATGGACAAAAGACGCACCTGTATATGGAAAAGACAAAAACCCCTCCATTTCACACTTTGTCGACACCTACATAACTTGTAACACAAAATCTTTTGCTCCTAAAGTAGCGAAATTGCATGAACATCACCATACACAGAGTTGCAAAAAAGGTAAACAAAAAAAATGCAGGTACAATTTCCCCCAGCCTCCAATAAAACAAACACAAATACTTGAACCACTAGAAACCACTTATCCATCGGTATCCGAAAATGCAAAACACATTTTCTCAATTTTGGCAAAGAAACGCTATGACAGCTCATTCTCCTTTGATATGTTTCTAGATGATTTGAACATGAATGAAGTTGAATACATACAAGCTATCCAAAGCACTATCAAGCGACCAACACTATTCGTGCAAAGAAAACCATCACAAGTATGGAACAATACCTTTTCAAAAAAAATGCCACCAATATGGAAGGCGAACACAGATGCACAGTTTATCCTTAATGCATATGCAGCTGCAACTTATGTGAGTTCGTACATGACAAAAATCGATAGATCAACCACAAAAGCATTCAAAAGAATACGTAAAGAACACTACACATCGTGCATTGATGCGGCCCAAATGATACAAAAATTATCTAATGAAATGCTTAATTCGCACCAGATGTCTGCACAACAAGCAACACATATTGTTTTGTCAATACCCTTACATGGTAGTTCTAGGAAATGCATGTTCATAAACACTTCTTGTGCTGAAGACCGAACATTTATTTTGAAGCATCCAAAACAATTGAGTCAAGAACCTGATGACTCCGAAAGCATTATGTGTCGATCTATCATAGACCATTACATTGCACGGCCACAAGCAATTGTCGACATTTGCCTTGCTGATTTTGTTTCTAGATATACTAAGGATGGCAAACCAGATTGCAAAAAAGGCAAAGAGCGTGTAATCCGATTTGTCAATTACAACAAACATGTGGACAAAGAGAATTATTGTCGAGAGAAGGTCTTGTTATATGTTCCATTCCAAAATAGCGAGGAAAGCCTCAAGAAAGGCATATTGACATGGCAAGATGCATACGTTTTCCATCATAAAACTATATGGCAAAATGAGACACGCTTTGTCCACAATATCAACAATACATGGGGTGACATAAAATCAGCCCTTCAAGACATAAAGAATGAAGCAAACAATGCTTCCACAACATCCTCTTTCCAACAACAAACTGAACCAGTCAATGAAACATATGACATACATCTAGATCTTCCTTCGTGTCATTCGATACCGCCCAAAAAAAAAACTAAACTATTTGAAATCGGAAAACATCCATTCATCTCCGATAACGCACTATATCACAAAAAAATGAGAATGTTAAACAAAAAACAACAGGAAATCGTAAAAGACATTGCACTGAAAAAACATATCGATCCTACAACTCCTTTGTATCTCTTCCTGACAGGAGGTGCAGGAACAGGAAAAACATTTACTGCAAAAATGATCTTCGAGACTTTGATTCGTATCTATAGCAATTCTACCAAAAGTGATCCACTAAAACCAAAAGGTCTCATTTTGGCATTCACAGGAAAAGCAGCATACAATGCTGGAGGCACAACATTTCATTCAGCACTCTTATTGTCGTTTAACAAGTCTCAGCTGACACCACTGGGTGCTGAACGACTAGATACATTGTCAAAGCACTATCAACAATTACAACTTGTCTTTATAGATGAAATATCGCTTGTCGGTGCGCAATTACTATATCACACTGACAATCGACTCAGGGATATAAAACAAACGCCCACAGTGCACTTCGGGAACATTGACATGGTCTTTTGTGGTGATTTCTACCAGGCCCAACCTGTGAATGACTGCTTCGTATTTGAACCACCTCGTATAGACAAACAACCGATTCCATATGGATTTTGGGCTGACAAGGTCAAGGTCTATGAATTGACTGAAACAATTAGACAAAAGGACCAACTCTTTGTTTCCATCCTTAATAGAATTCGAACATGTTCACACACATATTCTGACATTTCATACCTCAACAATAGGTGTCACAGACCACCGCCGAATGATCCTTCTTTTCCATACCTTTTTTTTAAAAACACAGATGTCGATGACCATAACAAGAAAATGCTTTCACAAATGCCTGGAGAGGAGATTGTCATCAACGCAATTGACGAACAAGATTCTTTGTATGATGAAACAAATGCATACGCTAAGACAATTTGCCTTCCAAAGACAATTGCTTTTAAAAAAGGCATCTTGGTTGAACTCTTTGCTGGTAACTATGATATCCAGGACGGATTGGTCAACGGGTCGGATGGCACTTTTGATGCTTACACTACTGCAAAAAATCAGGACATCATATGGATCCGATTCAACGATTTAAGCATTGGCCAACATCAAATTGCCAAACATGCACACTTGCGTCCTGCCAACATTGACCCACAATCTGTGCCTATCTTACGAATTGCAAGGCCTTTACAACACTCTCCAAATAAGAAAACTTTGACAATTCGTAGCCAATTCCCTGTCCAGCTTGCATGTGCCCGCACGATACATAGATCCCAAGGACTTACATTAGACGGACTTGCCTTTAGCCCTCTTGGGGTCACGAGACATGGATTGACTTACACAGCCCTATCGCGTGTGAAGAATATAGAAAGCTTGTATTTGCTGCAACCATTGACAAACAAAAACTTCAACATAAGAAAACAAGTTACTATTGAAATGAATCGCCTCGAATCTCAAGCACAATGGCAAGTTGAAAATGATTTCTTCTTGGCTGATATCCACCCATGCATTTTACTTTGTTCTTTGAATACCCGAAGCCTTCATGCTCATGTAGAAGACGTCATACACGACTTTAGCTTAATGCAATCTGACATATTGTGCTTACAAGAAACACACATATCTGATAGCAATGCACACAATCTACTTTCAACCTTCCATAACATACACACACATCATGTACACGGTATAATGATTTCCGCTAAATTGCATATACCATTTCTGCACACAATGCAATTCCATGGCGCAAAAGTAGAAGCATTGCTTGTTGTTGTTCATCTCCATGACAAACAGTTAACAATTATAAATCTTTATGCAGCTCCAAATGCGACACTTCACAATATCCTTGCAATTATTGATCAAGCTTTATCAAACTCATCTAAACAACAATGCACATACATATTTGGAGACTTTAATATCGATATGCAAAAACATAATAATACTACTGAGCTTTTAAATAAACACATGTCCAATTACAACTTTCATTTTTGCATCGCAAAGGAAAATCCATTCACTAAAAAACATATCGACCACATATGGTCAAATTGCAATAACTCCAGCCACATATTTCAAAGACATGTATATTGGACTGACCACTCTGCCATTTTCCTTGCACTTGACGTGGACAGCTAAAACTTTATTTTCCCAACTTCAACCAAAGCAACTTCGCAGTTCCATAGCACTTTCCTGCACTTACAAATTTTCTACCCGCTCTTACTTTCACAAGAACTATTTTTATTTTTTCCATCGCAACAACTATCATCAATTTCACAACAATTTCAGGATGCTTAAGGTATTTAACAAAAAACTTATTATTAAACATATTTTCCATCACTACAAAAACTATGCATTTTTTTTAATACTCCAATAATATCTGCTACTAATAATATTACATTATACAAATGCTATATCAGCCTCCGACTCTTTGACTGTGACTTATGCTCAAACTTGTTCCTTCTTGCAACAACCACTTTGTTTAGCAAAAATCTTCCATTTCATCTAGTTTGACAACTAAAAAAAAAGGTTCGCTCCTTACTCTTTGCCATGGTTTTTCAATGCGTACCACTTCCATGGAACCTCTATACATTGCCTGTTTGTATTCCATTGCAAAAAAAACTATGTTTTATAACACTATCACACCTTTTTATCTTCCAAAATTCATTCCTAAAAACAACAATCCATTCTTTTTCATTTTTTTTGCTAACAAATTGGACTGTGTTCTTTTGTCTACACTCACTGGAATTCATTTTTCTAATATTCTTCCCAGGACAGCAAGATGAAGAGGAACTTGGAAACCATTTCCGCGAATGAACCGCCACAAAAGGAAGCAAAGAGGTAAGAAATTGCAGATATCTTGTCGACCATCACTTCACAACTTGCTATATCATTCATGCATTTACATTCTATTTTGCAGGCAACAGACGCTTCCATGTACACCTACATCGATCGATGACCTCAACAGTCGCAAGGTTGGCGCTTTGTTTCAAGGGGATGTCATCGTTGCATACAAAGCAATACTCAACAAAGACCTGAACAAAGAGCTTCTACGCATAGATTTAACCGACAAAGAAGGTGAAATGACCGTGACACTAAATGTGACTGGACATCAAATTGAGGCACATCAAAAAAAGCTTCTACCATCCAAAGGAGTCAGCATAAAAGAATTTAACATAGCGCCAAAGACCAATTACGATCGTGGAGATTGTGACTACATTCTTCTCTTGAATAACAACAGCACCATAGAGAACATACCTCCAGTTTGCAACGAGTTCAAGTTCATACCGAATACTACAATAAAACAACTCCTCCGTAGCACAGATAACTATACAATTGGAACACTTGCAGCTGTTGTCACTACTGCCCGCAAGTCCGGAACACAGTTTGTCTTTGAAATTAAGGATGGCCTCTCCGTAGAGGACAAAGCGCAGGTATCTTTTCCTCCTTCTATTATCTCCATCACTTTACGTCCCTTTGCTTATTCTTTTTCACTCTAAACAAATTGACCATTCTAACATTTCATTGGTTACAAGTTATACTTGTTCGAGACTTTTGCAGCCTTGTTTGATACAATTGAACAACAACTCCGTAGAAAACAAGTTCCTATTTATTTGTTCAAGAACATTGTCAAGCGAAACAGCCCCGACAAGGCTTTGAGAACTTGCCAATCTACATTTATCACCCCGCTAAGGACTGAACAAGCACTCCAAGATATGCGCACATTGGTGACTGCAACAATAGAGGTGAGAAAATTCAAATTGCAGCGGACTGCCATTGAATACAGTATTCCATTTCTACAATACTGAATATTATCTCTTTTCTCTTGTTTGCCATTTCTCAGGTGCAAGGTGAATTAAGAGCCTCCAATGTGTACTCCAAGCCGTTTCAAATTGTATGCACAAAATGCAGCTTAGAAGTTCAAGACCTTCTTTCATTGCAACAAACAACAATCACATGTACAAATTGCAACCAGGAGAGCACTTTTCATCATAGCCACCGACTGATCTGTGATTTAACAACATCTACATCGACTGTCAAATGCACTCTTGCTGGTCATTTGTTGTCCAGACTACTGCCTCTACTGACTGAAACAACTCATGAAAAGTACGTACAAAACAAAAGCTCCATTGTACATCTCCTCCGAAGTTTTTCTCTGCAAGGAAGTTTCACGCTTGATCAAACCAACACCATTGTCAGTGTCAACACTGATATCCACCCATAAGGTTTCTACCTACCCGCATTTATACTATCGCAGTTTTTTCGTTTACAAAATTTTATGTATTACTAATGTCCCCATTCTCTTCACCTGTGCAGATACTTTAACAGGCGCATTATACAAACTTTTGCCAGCTTTGTTTTGCAATCCAACGCTTCCCATGTAAATAATATAGTACTAGTCTCTTTAGTTTTCTCGAGTTCAAGAGCATCTTTTCGACTTGGTTTTCATTGCACAATCGTTCCTGGATATAGCATTTTGCTAACCAGCTTTTGTACTGTTCGAAAAGACCTACTCTGTCATGTCCAGTGTATAAAAAACAATATCAATATTGTATATGCATACTAGTTAGCACCTTTTTTTGGCATTTTATCTTAGCTTTCTACACATCGTTCATATGTTTGTTGCATTCTCATCTTCCATACTTTCACTTTCAATTTCTGGAATGCACAATTTATATCGTGTGCATGGTTTGAGTTCCATACATGTTCGTGCATAGCAGAGCTTACAACCCTGGTTGAACTGCTTCCACCTGTGAATTGCATCCTTGCTGGATGGAGAATAAGAGCTGTACAGAAACTCAGAAAATATTCAGCGCGCCCAATGACGTCCAGATTAATAATGTTTCATAACAACGTACAAAACTCCAACCTATCGTATATCCCCTGAATTTGGTCCTGGACCATAAAAAATGATCAAACAGAGTTCTCATACCTTATCCTACACAAGGACGTTTTCTTATTACGTATTCCTTTATACAAATCCAGACCTAGCCAGAATATCGTTCCTCCAAATATTCAAGTCCCATCAATTTCACACTAACCTGTCACAATAAAATAAATAAACATATGACAACCCAAATCTAGAGTTATGGAAAACAACTACAATTCGCTAAACCCGCTTATAGTCCAACTCGATGCTATCACTAACAGCTGCTTCAGCAGATACATAGGCATTCGGATTCCATATCAGAAACTGGGGTAGTAATTATCCATATATTAACACATTGCTGCAACTAAATACAAAAGAATAAGGGATGCATATCCCTGCCTGCATTTTGAGAAGACAACAATACTTTTTCCCAGCTTCCTTGCCAAGTCGTTCCAGCAAATAGAAACACGAACCTCATTGAAAAACCCCAAATTTTGCACAGAATAACTCCACAACCCACATAACTAGGTAGTATGGCGGCAGGGATTTATTGAGTACTTCAGAGTAATCCTCGATTTCTTTTTGCTTCCCCAAATTTTTGGCAAATCTTGTATGGAAAATAGATAGCAAATCTCTGCGGAAAATGTATTATATAGGTGTCACTCTTCTAAGACTTCTTCCGCACATTTATGAGTGTATTCGACCACCAATTTTCCCTTCTTCCTTTACTATGGACAATTATGAATATGAAAATCCAAGTGCAAGCTACCACTCTACGCTTGGAAACACACCAATAATAAAAATTTCTGCGATGCTTGCTGTTTTCATATACATACAACAAAGATGGAGTAACCTCAAGTTGGGTGAAGCATTGGTAATGGGTTTAACACTGAGAAGGGAAAGGGAAGCAAACTTGTATGATAGATTGGCCACAGAGACATTTGAGGCAGAGCTAACAAATGACACTCCATACACGAGCAGCCATGCTGCCAGCTGCTGCCACAACGAAACTTACAATGCATATGCTGATAGTATGTTGGAAAAGGTGTAAATTACCATGTCTTTCTGCAGCTGCATTTCGCAGCATTTTTACTGGTCTTTGCCATCGCATTTGCAAATTTTGCTGAGCGCCCCAAACAACATGTTTCTCATTTCTGTGTTTTTCCTCACGTGTTCTTAGCTTTCTGCTCAACGCCTGCCCAAGTCCATTCAGGCCCGAACGGCAGGATGTGCCATTCCATGGCCTTGTTTGTTGTAGTTGATGTTGGTAAGGGGTGTGGTTGATTTTATAAGTATAGAAATATAGATGAACTATTTAATTTAAAGGTTTTATCTCTACATTTCAGATTTGTTACTAATTCGTAGAAATATATTTGCAAATCTTATATCATAAGTGGTAGTGTTTTTCAGAGTACTTTTTGCAGGGTTTGTGTCAATTTTCGTTGGAAAATGACATACATTTGACATATTCGACCACTCTTGCTTGATTGTTGCATATTGACTAAACATTGCAACCATTAATATGCAAATGCTTTATGTAATTTGTAACTATAGTTTTAAATAATATTATGAAAACTTGGTGACTATTAATAAACATACCATAGGCATACACTCTTGTCTGAATTCAAAAGAGTAAACATAATATTATGAAAAAATTGTTATGTGACTATTAATAACCATACCATAGGCATACACTCTTGTCTGAATTCAAAAGAATAACATAATTTCTATGGTTACCACACAAGTATTGCTTGAGAGATTACACCTTCAAATCAAATGTGAATTTCACATATTATGTTTGTGGGAAAACTTCAGATATTATGTATATACTGGCAGGCAAAAAATATAGGCATTAAATTACTAAACAGAATTCTGAAAGAAAAGATGGAAGTCTAACACATGTTATCATTCATAATATACAAAACACAAAGGTAGATGGTCCTTGATCAAAATGATGTTTAAATGCATGTTTTGAAAATATTTTTGAAGGGCACATAATTTTTTAAATACAATGCACATAATCAATAGAAATGTTCGTAAAGGCTTCAATAAATTGATACCCTCCAAACAAAGAGCTATGATTTTCATCATATTTAAGGCACCATGAACATTCACCATAGACACTCTTCTAAAAGCCATGATTTCTCTTTATACCCAACAATAACAAATAATAACAACAAATAACGTAGATCACGTGCATCCAAACCTTTATTTTCACTCTCCTTCGCCATATACTTAATGATATGGTGAAAAAAATCTAACTATGTTGAGCAAATTCAGTCAGTCTTCATTGATGAATATATTTTACGCACAACTAGAAGTATGCATGGAAGCCAGTTGTACCAGTCAATACAAAGAAAGCATATGATATGATCGTCGTGTAGCCAAAGTAGATAATTCCTAAAATACTCCAGTTTGGCGAAGAAGTATAATATCGCATATACAAACAAATAGAGTACAAACGAGCCTGAAGTCAGATATACTCTCCACCACCAATGGTAATCTTCACTACACAACTGGAAGTAGCAAAGAACAATAGTGATCTCGGCACAAGTGACCAAAAGGATAACAACTCAACTATGAAAAACATCAACTTAATTTTTCCAAAATAAAATAATGAATTGAAAATATGAGCCAAAGATTTAGCTACCAACGCCATTCCAACAACGAGAAAGAAAACAAACAAACAAACAAACAAAAACCTTACCTTTCTTTTTACCTGTTAAAAACCTGATTTAAATACCAATTTTGAACAACTCAAAAACCCCCCGATCCACAGATTGAAGCCTCTTGTGGTGATTAATAGCATATATTTTACATTGATTTTGTAACAGGATCGACAAAAACCCTAATCTTAAGGTAGGGCAAAGAATTTGTTAAAACACGAAAAATGTCCAGAAGACCATCAAACTGTCAAATTTAACTTAGTCGCAGAAAGCATACCTTTGTATACCATCCTGAACCCTCCCTCACCAATGAGATTCAAGTCAGATAAATTCAACGAGCAAGATACCATATACAAATCATACCAGCAGACTATCTTGGTTATGACTAAGGTATGTGAATCCCAACCCCCAATGAAAACCAGTTTTTGCTTCACCGAATGAAAGTGAGCATTCACTTTTATTCCCTTTCCATTTCCAATCGATTTGGGAATGAGAAAAAGCGTTTTGCGTATGTTCTGGATTGGATCAAATACCCTTACTTTGTAGTCATACAAGCATCAATTCCTCGGGCCTGTATTCTGGATCATACATATGTGTCGCTCCGAAAGCTTTAATCCTTTTGTCTTGATAAAAAAGGAGCTATTCAATATGACTGTCCAGATTTTACAGATGCATCTCTGAAGGGTATGAAAATCACAGAAAAGACCTACATATCAAATGGATAATATGCCAAGTAACCGATTTCACAAAGCAATACAAATTCTGCATGCATGCAACTACACCTGTAAGAATGAACACTGAGTGGATAATATAATTAAAAGAAAAATCCCAAATACATACAACTTAGAATCTTTGGAATCTAGGGGTCACCGCAATGTGAAGAACAAGATTACCATCACCAACGATAAAGGGTGGTTGAGTAAAGAGGAGATCAAGAAATTTGTGCAAGACGGTGAAGTTCAACAAATTCTTTCCTCCCAAGACTATTTCTAGGTACAAATCTCGGATCCTAAAGATGTTCTGAAGGTAAGCTACTGAAATTGAAGATCTTGAAAGAAAATAGTTAATTTTACAGGTTTTTGGTGTGGATATCAAAGAAGCGCTCAAGTTTAGTGAGTTGATGTCCACTTTAGTCATGTGATGTCCCACCTTTTGTCACGTGATGTCCCACCTTTTCTTTGATTAAACTAATTTGTTATTAGCATTCACTGAATCACTCCTCTATCCCATTTGGTGTTTTTTTTTGTTAGACTTTTTTAATAGTCTTATATGGGATATTGTTTTATAAAACACTATACATTACATTATTTATTATTGTTTGTTTATAAAAAAATTGATAATAATGACAAGGTAAATGTATCTATGGATCCCAACAGCTTGGGTTAAGAGTTTGTTGTAGCGACTTTTCTCTATTGGGAAGCACCAACAATTGGGTATGTTGCTACCATTGGTTCCTGTGTGCTAATGGGGATCACTCTAATTGTAGGTAGAGTTCCATTCCTACTCAACACACCATAAGCATTCAGAACTCAATACACCAAACCCAATTAAATCACAAGACGTGTGTGAAATAATCAATTTATAGCATAATGAGTTGTAAGATGAGTTAAATATCAAGTATTAAATGTTAAATGTTAAATGTTACCTGCATGTCTCACACCAATGCCACTCCTATTCCACTTCTATGCCCAAAAAATATCTCCTATATATGCTCCATATATGGATTTTTCACATGATCCTTTGCACTTGGAAGTTGGCACCATCTTATCACATTTACCATTATGTCATCCATCTCTTTGTGTTTTCATAGACAAACAACACATTTATGCAAGAGGAGATGATGTAGAAGATAGTAGATTCCATTTACCGTGAGTTAAAGTAGAGTTGCAATGCTACAGTGAACATGAGAAACATCATTCTCGATCATGTGTTCCCTTTTGCTATTGAGTAACTCCCAACAAAACAAAAAAACATTAGTTTTGCAAAATGTAAAAACTATACTCATAGTGTAATATTTATTGATTGGTTGGATTGGATTGTAGGTGACAAGAAAACCATGGGCTCGTTGTACATTGAAGAGTTGGGAAATAAAATTATATATGTGCACGATATGTATGATCTAATAATTAGGGATCCTGCAACTGTTGCACTCAACATTAACAGGAGAGACTTCGTTCCTTTCAAAAATTGATGGATTCCCAACAAAAAACTACATGCAATGTAAAATTGAGTGAGGAGGAGAAGAGAATTTGTCTCATTCACCAAGAGAGGGAGCTTCTCTCCTCTGGAAGGGTACCTTCATCTTGTACCAACATCTCATCAAGTATATATGCTATATTTGAGAACTTGAAAATAATATATATGTATTGAGTATATTAATGGGTGAAGAAGGCAAAGGGATATATAGACATGTTGCTCAAGGAAGGGGAGATACTCAGTGAAGAGCAACTAGAGACAGAAAAATGGGAGCTTGAATTGAAAGCACAACAACAAGGCACGAACCACGACACCAATCCACTATTCAACTATGAAAACATGTCTCTTCCACTCGGCAGCTCCACCCCAATTACCGACACAAATTCCACCTTCTCTAACCTTCCATTAATATTATGGATGTTAGATTTTCCACGTCAGATAAATTCACGAGATTTCAATGTAATATAAATGTAATTCCAAGACATTAATTGAACTAGGCATTAATAAATAAAGGTACTTGCCTACTCCTTGGCTATGGTTGGTGTGGATGTCTTATTTGCCTTCTGATCCCCCCGACTGCCAACGCAAAATATGTTAACTGGAATCCATCCTAATAATCACAGGGACACAGTAAATAATAATCATTGGTCGTAGATACTCCAAACCTTCAATCCATGCCAACACCCTCCGCTATTTATATGTCTGAAGTCATTGTTTCATCTCATTTTGGGTTGTTTCAATTCTAGAGATAAATGTTTCAATACTGTTGGACACAATAATTTTGTTGGCTCGAGGGTTTGAAGAATTTTCTGCGGATTCTTTCATTTCTGTGCAAAATTGCTGAGTTGTGGCTTTCACTAATGGCGAGACTTCTATTGGATCTGTTGACTGAAGAAATCATGTGTCAGATTATCTAAATAGTTCACATGCCTTGTGTATAATCACTCAGGGCACCTACTCACAGAGGTATTTTTTCAAACAATTCACATACCTTATATATTAATCTCCACATTTTACCCTACTCCAAAGCTCTTATTTTTTCGGGGGTCGGGAGTATGCTGGAAAATGTGAGCTTGTTATAGTTTCAGAGTGAGAATAAATAGTCTGAAATGTGCGATAAAATAGATGAAATGAACATATGTAGCCAATAGTAACATGATAGGCTCTGCTGACTGACATCCCATGTCAGATTGTAAGCACGGTTTACGTGGCTTGTGTATAATCAGCTAGGGTACCTACTCGCAAAGGAATTTTGTCAAACAATTCACATACCTTATATATACCTCCACATTTTTCATTCATATTGATTCCAAGTTTTAAAGTTTCCATTCTGGCATAGGATCAGAGGATGTTAGCAAAGATTGTGGAGTTTGGCTTTGTAAATATCCTCAAATCATTGTAATCTATGATATTACAGTTCTTAGAGGCATTTTGTTCACATGCATTTTGTATACTCCTACATCTTTCGGACATATTGACTCTGTGCCTCTTTTGGACATATTGACTCCATGCCTTGCTCTAAAGCTCTTATTTTATTAGGGGTTGGGATATGTTGGAAAATGTGAGCTTGTTAAATTTCGGAGTGAAAATAAATAAACTGAAATATGTAATAAATAAAATAAATAAACATGTGTAGCTAGCAGTAACTACTCCCGTGATTGGCTCTGTTGATTGAAGTTCCGTGTAAGATTGTATAAACGGTTTACATGCATTATGTATAATCAGCTAGGCATTGTGTCAAACAGTTCACATGCTTTATAAACAACTCCACATTTTTCTTTCATATTAGTTCACACTTTTAAGGGTTCCATTTTCATACGAGCTCAGAGAATCCTAGCAAAGATTGTGGAGTTTGGCTTTCCAAATATACTGAAATCATTGTATCTATGAAATTACATCTCGTTAAGGCATTTTGTCAAACTGTTCACATGCATTATGTATCTACCGCATATTTCATTTATATCGACTCCAAAAGTCTTATTTTTCCATGGGATGGGAGTATGATGGCAAAGACAAGATGATTGGGTTGGAAAAATGTTTGTTGCATTTGACTTGTATTCTTTGTCCGTAAACTTAAAACACCCATTTCAGAAATTTTATCCCTTCAGGCCATTTTGTCAAACAATTGACAAGCATTATGTATATTACCATGTATTTCATTTATATCGATTCCAAAGGATTTTTTTCCATAGGATGGGAGTATGCTGGCCAAGGCAAGATGATTGGGTTTGACAAATGCTCCATAAGTTCTTCTCCATAATACTTCGGCAAATGTTCACGACAGATCTTTAGTTAAATAATATGCTTTTAGAAGTTACCGATCCGAGTTGATAACAAGATCATCAGGGCAAATATCACTTAGGTGAAACAGTAGATCAACATGGCTCGTGAACAGGAGATAATTCGCTTGGATTTGGAGGGCTGAGATGGCCATTGAAGTAGGGTTTAGGTGTAACACCTTATAAACCCATAGATTAAGTAGTTATATAGGCATCAGTTATTAATACCCGCCGAATCATTTTCACTTTTTTTTTTACCTCCATAGCATAACATTAAACAACCTTTCATCTTGTCCGTATAGTCATAGCTAGGCTTAACACTTTAAGAGTCTCTGTTTTCTTGGTCAGTCGTGTTTACAACAAAACCAGAGAAGAAATGGGAGAGTTTATGTTTGGTTGGGGAGTGGGTTAAGGTAACGCAGAGCACATTCAAGCTTGATTCTCCCTTACAATTTTTCTAATACCATTAATGGGTGAACCGTGCCCCTTTTTGGTCTCGTCAATATTTTCCCAGAAAAATAAAACTTGCTCAAAATGTAGTCGCTGCAGAGAGGTAATGCAGATCGGAAAAAAATACCAAAAAACTGTTAAAAATAAAAAACGTCCCAAAAACTGTTAAAAAACAAAAACGTATAGACGACCATCAAACCGTCTAATTTAAGACAGTCATAGAAATGTCCGCAAGGACCTTTCCCATAGGGGGAACGCCTTCGGCATAATAAGTACTTTCAATTATTATAACATGGATTTTTTATTCAAAATACAAGTATTGACTAAAACTCTTTTTTTTTTAATTACAACAGCGCAATGATCATCTTTTGGTCATAACTTCTTTTTGGTTTTATTCTAAATTGTTACCTAGTCGACTATTGTTAAATGCTCTTAAGAGTGCTCAAAACTTGAATGTATGTGTTTTACCTATTTGGCAGGCTTATATAAACTAATGCATTTTTACGCCTTAAGGTGTTACTATGTGAAGCATGCCCTAGTGTCTCTCACAAATGTTAGATTTTTGACACCTACAATTCCATTTTCCATTTTCCATTTTCGTTGAAATCAGACGGCCTGGTTTTTGCGTCAATTTTTAATGTTTTAATTTTTTGGTTTATTAAATGGCAGTTCTGATCGATGCAAAAGCGTGGATATTATGTATCACAAAGCCACGACGGATATATATTTAGACATCTATTAATCTAAGGAAATCTCGATTTTGATTTTTTCCCAGGGATAGTGTGGGAGGCGTGCCTGCTTGTGCGACCTTAATTTAATTAGGTATGTTGATATTTGTAATTTATTTAGACTCCACATATTTGCAGCGGTAAAAAAGGTCATGTTATATTTGTCGTCTCGCATATGGCTTTAGCAGCGTTGCAATCGTGCATGACAGCTTGAGTGGTTGAAAGATTTCATGGGCTTTTTCCTTTGGCGATTAACAATCAGTGTGGTTCAGGGTTGAAGTAGTTGCCTCTAGTTTGGAAATGGATTTTTGTTGTGCATGGTGAATTTTGCACAGTCGGGCTGGCTTTTCAAGGAGGTTTGGCCTGCATGGAACCAGTTTGTTTGGATTGTTTTCAGTTTTTCTCTTCCTATAAATCTATGGGCTTTTGGTTTCTGTGTGTTTGTGTTTCTGCTTGTTGTTGGATAGAGTTTCCTTTGTTGTTGCCACTATCTAAGGTGTTCCTCCTTGGTAAGATTTGGTGAGATTTGTTTTTTTTTTGTTCTTTTGGCCGAAAACCCTGCTTTTGTGTTTGATTCAACTTCAGCTATGTATTTTGTAGATTTCCTACAGTAAAGTGTTTCTCCTTTACAGGGTTTTGTGTTTGGATTCCTTCACTAGGTTCCATCCTAAACAACCACGCCCAGAAAAACCACATATTATAGAAATTGTGAAGGCAAACCTTCACTTACCAACATAATCTATCATCTATCTTTCTAAATTTCACATGGTAGATTCAGTATCGAAAGGGTTTGGGTTGGTATACGACACAGCTGTCGATGCCGAGAAGTGTGAGCCCCCCTAAAAATTGAAGAAGATGGGTGTCTTTGTTGACAAGGGGAAAAAAGGATTTAAAAAAGATGACCGTGCCAAAAAAATCCCCTATGTGCAAAAGAAAGCTTTTCAGAAGAAAAAATGATGTTTGACATTGTTCATGTTCATTTTTGGCTTCGAAAAAAAATACATAATATTAATAATTGGGTTCATTTTATTAGGATGTGCTGGAATTTAATTCCTTCTACTTGATTTCGCATGCAATTTATTGGGTTTTAAATAAATATACTACGCACAATGTTCTTGCTCTGTTATCAAAAAATTGCTACTAGTTTTTTGTGTTACAATATTTAATGGAGTTACTTATGGGGTTTATGGATCTTCTAGAGCTCTGTTATAGATTTAATGATATCATAGCAAGCTTTGTTATTATTTTACCAATTATACGACTATTAAGAAAGTATCTAGCAAATAGTAACATACAGAGCTTAAAGTTTTACTAGTGCTTATTGTGCAACATTTATGATTTAAAATCTAAGGGTAATAGTCATTTTTGTTGTTGATGCCATTTCCTTGGTATCCAAAATTTATTTTTTCTTTCTTTATTTAGGGCTTCAACTATTTTTTGGTTCATAGATTTGGCCTTAATGAATTTTTCATGCAATTTTATCAAGCATGATTCTATTTGGGTTTATTGAATATAAGTTGTGTGTGGCATTTTTACCGAAATCATAAAAGTTTATTTTAATTATTTTACTTGGTATACTGGCAATTGGTCAAGATTGTAAAGCTTTTGGAATTTAGCAAGAATGTATGGTTATGGTATGGCTGTAAGCAATGTGTAGAAGTCAAGTCATTCTTGTGATAGATGAAAGTGCACCTATTTTATTCTTAACCCTTTAGCAGCAGAGGTTTAAGTTGTGTTATGCATATGTTTATTTATTATATAAAGCATTGCTACTATTTTACTAGAATCAAATAAAGATTTGTTGTTGTGTTAGTGAAAAAATCAATTGCATGAACTAATGGGTTTAAATAGAAGACCATGATGGTGTTTCATAAAAATCAATTGCAACTATTTTTGTTTTTTTCGAAAGAGGACATTTGTGTGTAGGTTAGCCATAATCAAATGAACAACTGCTTGTGTACCATTTCCAGATGCTACTTTAACATTCCGGCAGATATTTTCAGCGCCATGGACAATCCACCGTGAAGACTTGCTTCAGGACTATCAAAGAATTTATAACCACAACCTTTTTTGCTTGCAAGGTTCCATGTAGAATTGGTTTGGATGTGGGTTGATTTAAAGGGGTCTTAACATTGTTCAACTTTGTGTTCATTTCTTTGTTTTGATGCATGTTCATTGGTCTCCATTGTTGTCTTGTGTTTTATTCCTTTCATTACCTCTGGAAATATCTTGTGAGCTGAAATGTGACCCTTTGTGGTTTTATCCCCACATTACCATTATCAGGAACAACATTTATTTCGTAAAAAACTATAATAATATTTGGACTCATAACAATGGTATAGGAACCCTTTCTTGGCTCCATGGAGAAGCCCTAGAAATCGCAAACACTTTTACAGAAGATCACCTTCTTTTACCCTTAATTGATTAATATCCAAGCTTGTGGTAAACTTATAATAAAGAATCTCCTGAAAATTTCTCTTTTTCTGATTATGTTCATATTTATGAAGAAGATCAAAGGAAGTGGTTATTTGAATATAAAGAATTTGTTAAGGCCATGAGCAAAGAAGATCAGTCAGTGATGTTTATTGGCAAAGATACAAATCTTAGTGATATTCTTTGTGAACATGAGGCTGACAATGAAAATGTGGATGAAAGCTTGCTCAAACGTTTGTGGTCATCATCTTCTTACATAGGATATTATGGAGAGTGCTTAGGCAATTGGACCCAACAAACATGGGTTGAAAGGCTACAGGTAACTTATAAACACATAACACTTACCCATTTTCTCCCAGACCATATTCGAATGAAAAGAAGGGAAAAAGATAGCTTTATATTTATCTCTTGACACTTGTATTTAGTATTATGGATCCAAGAATTGAAATCTTTTAGTCAGATCTATATCTCTTCCATTGGATGAACCTATTCCAATGGGTTTCATTGTAGACACCTAAATTTGGTTACATTCCCCTTAGCCCCTGATCAGATAACCAACTTAAACATGGGCACCTAACCATGGCCCCCTTTCACCCCACATTAATAATTAATTTAATTATTTTAATTAAATTAAATACCCATCCTCACAATATCCATTATTTTATTACCTTAATTGACCTAATTTCCACCTCACCTAGACACCTCATCCAACCACCTCACCCTAGACCTATTCTTGGCATGTTTCTATAACTAACAATAACTAAGTCTTACTTGCCTTAATGAGCTAAGATTTGGTCTAACCCTAAAATCAATGCCTAAGATTTCTCTAACCACATTCCTGCTCATTAGAAGGGAAGCTTCCATTCTGATCCGTGACAACAAACCAACTTGGCCCAAGAAATTAGAAAGATTTGCCCATTTTAGTAAACCTAGGGAATCCCACCTTAACCGACGTTGGTCAGACCTAAACCGATGCCAGTCAAGATGAAACCATCGTCGGTTACCATTTATTCACCTTAGCAACCTTGTTTGAGGGGTTGGCACATTCAAGACCAGAGGAGAATGAGATCAGAGCTGCATGCAAGTAGAACCAAGCATCTTTTCATACATCCAGGCATCCAGAACCATCATCCAGGACAGATCTAGGAGCATTGCACCACAGTAGCATTTCCGGAAGCACTGCCATGACACCAAACACCATTCCTCCAATCAACCGTCACCATCCATCCAGCCATCAAACCTGCATCACAGTAAGTATTTTTAACCAACATTTCTTCTATTTTCATTCTAGTAGGCTTTGTTACTTCTGTTATTAATTTCTACTTTAAACTCTCACTTCCCCACCATTTATCTCCATACAAGTTTGACCCAACCATTCCTTCACCCACACCATAAAATCACCCATCCTCTGACTAATAATACATCTCTGAGTATTTACAACACCTCCATCCAGACTTACACCCACTCCTCACCATCCCCGAGTCAGTCTTAGAAAAATCCCTAAACCATGAAATATTGAGTTATTTAAAATTTGCAGCAACCATCGTCGGTTATTACTAAACCGTCATCGGTCATACAAGACCGACGCCGGTCTCTGTGTTTTATACCTTTTGCCCAAAACAGAGCCAAACAACCTCCTACCAATTGACCTAAACAACCCATAATCAAACCCTGACCAGTCCCAGTACCTTGACAGTTACCTCATCCTTTAGATCCAACTATAACCTAGCCTGTTGTGATTGGATTTGCTTATTGTACTTGAATGAGATACCTAAATCATATCAACTACAATAGGAATTTACTTATTTCTTGCATTAATTTGTTTTAAACAGTGGATTGACAGCCATCTAGGAAGTATCACACTTCCCGGAACTAGCATACACTAGGCAGTCCACTGTCATATATCATTTAACTTCTCTTTTGTGGTCTTGTTTTCTATTACAGGTAGTTCCTCCTAGCCAAAAGGAAGCTCTCACAATCGGCATTGGATCGAGAAGTCAGAATGCACACAACAACCATCAACCAACCCATTTAATAGGTATTCCTCCTAGCCCATAACCCTTATCTGTTTCGTCATTCAAAAACATAAAGAAAATGGTGAAACATTTTGGCACACCCGGTGGGACCCATCAGGGGTTCTATTGCATTTTCTTCATTTCCTAGGAAAAATTTGTGTGTTTGTTTCCCTTTAAAAGGCTTACACAATTTTCTTCCCTGGTAATCTTCTCTTCTTTCTAATTGCTCTAAAAGAAACATTTCTATTGGTGCATTTAAAAAGAATCATTCTTCTTTCTTGCTTTCTACATTTAGTGAAAGAGCATACCCTCTCCTATTCATCATTTGCTTCATCAAATGTAATCTTTTCAATTTGGGCTTAAAATTGGTTGCATTACATTCTGATTTGCTGCATTTAGCTCACATTAAAATGAGGGCAACCTATATGCTGGAAGTCATGCCTAGCTGATGGTTGACACAAAGAATCGTAGAAAGCACATTCTCTCTCTCTCTGTGTCTTACCAAACTTGCACAAAATTAAAATATACACATCTTTCTTAAACAACATCTTACCTAGGAACACCTTGTCCATGATCACATGATCAGATTGGTAGGTACTCCCTAGCTTGTTACCTCTATCGAGTCATTATCTCAGAGGACGGCCCGCCCCCGCCATAACATACCTGAAACCTCTCCTTTTAGATATCCTTCTTCGTAGGAAGCCTTCCTCACCAAAAACTCTATTCTAAAATTCATGAGTCAGTCTTCTAAATAGCATAAGCTCAACACATTAAAAATCACTTGTTAGGTATGTGTTTTTAGTGTTTGATTGACGTGCATTTTGAGGTGTGAGGATACGCTTCTCCATTTTTCCATTTTGTTTCCTTACACACTCCACAATCACAGTTGGAGTATTCTGACTTCTTCTGAGTGTGTCAGGACTTCATTGCATCATCTCTAGACCTCTAGGTTGATTATTTATCTCACTAAAATTCACAACAATCCATTTTTCTACATTTTCCAATTTTCATAGTAACTGTCATCGGTTACCCCTGACCAGTATTGTTTTGCTTAACCGGCATCAGTTTTTTGTTCTTTTGGGTTAAATTTCCTAAAATAACCCTTATTTCATTTTCTTTGTTATCAAAGTTCCTGTGAGTCTCTGTACTCTCTTTTCTTTGATAAACAGTCATCATACAACTTGTTCATCTAACCGTCAACAAGTCTTTTCCTCATTTGGTAAAATTGTTCCTGTCTCACAGTAACCGACCTCGGTTACCCCTTAACTGGCATCAGTCATCCTTAACTGCGTCGGTTACCCTGTATTGAACATCAACTGATATATTACCCAAATATACCTATAGACACCTATTTTCTTCATTCTTACTACCCCCTGTGTCATCTGCAGGATACAAAATCACCTGATATATACCCATTCACATGGTGTTGACTCGCAGTCAAGCTAACGCTCTTATATTTCACGCAAGTCATCAACCACTCCCACCTAGTCCTTCACCACCCTCTATCCTTTCACCCATGGATCCAACCTTACCTACCACCATTTCCACAGGTGACGAGGAATTTACACGACTCCTTGATCAGAATCCTGCGGCCTTACAGTTCTACCTTTCCCACTCTTCCACCCAGGACTCCTCAGGTCAGTTGATATATGACATGCCTGTATCCATCTCTCCTACCCTTATTCCCACTTCTGCATCAGCCCCTAATAATGCAACATTACCTTCACCTGCTTCACCCCCAGTGGTTTCATTGCTAGGACCCATACCCACCATGACTGTTGCATCTGCAGTATCACTTGCACATGTAGTATCTGTTGTCCCCTCATCGACCACCCAGACCATAACCCCATTTGCACCCATTGTCTCACAAATACCCATTGCAACACAACCACCTATGGTGTCAAGTGACCCCTACTCCATTCCAGAATATTGTCCTCTCCATCCCACAAACACTGCTACTAGAGTCACTATGACTCATCCCACCTACATACACATACTATCAACAACCCCCTATCTCATCTGTCACCCATTTTGGATACATGGATGAGTCCCTAAGGTTCTCAACCTCCCTATTAGGCATTACAATGGAATGTTGACCCAGATCACAGGTTCAATACCAGAAATTATGCCTCAAGGAGGAACCCTTAATATCACCAACTAAGATGAATGACCTCATCAAAGAATGATGGAAAGGATGCAGAACTGTTAGTACATCAGTTTCAGGCTACCGTGTAATTCCTCACCTATGATGAAATCTGGTAATGATCCCATTCATCATGGGACCATCCCTATTAACCATACTTGTAATAACAGATGGGAAATTCCAAAATTTAACCAAAATTTCAATAGTAAAGAAGACCCGCAATAGCATTTGCTGGTCTTCAAACATGGGTGTTACCTGATCACCCCATGATGACGCTTTACTCCTACGGACCTTCCTGATGTCCCTGACAGGACCTAGATTGGATTGAAAGAGTGGGCTACCAAGACACTCCATCTACTCTATTTAATCAAAGCCCAAGCCTTCTGGAGATCACTTCCCATCAACCCTGTTAAGAAAGACCATGAATGATCTTTATTCCACACGGATCGAGGGTGAGTCTATCAGAACTTTGTCACTCACAGCCTAATTAACCAGCTCACATTTCAATGACCTCAGAACTAAACTGAAACCCATTTACGATTTACATAGTGTCACCAAGACCTGCAGGTGCAGAACTTTTGACTTTTAAAAGTATATTCACCACGTATACCTTGCGAAATTGGAATTCGTGCAGAGACAAGAAGAAATAAGCACAAGGATGGATAACAAGATGCATTCAAAAAAATAGATTTTATTGCTCCAAAATGTTAAATTTTGCAAAATGTCAATGGGCATAGAGGCAAGAAAATATTCTGACAATGTCATGAAGGAGGCTTAACTCTGCATTTGACCCTAAAGAAGGAAGAGAGAGGGGTCCAAGCTTTCCAATAAGTGACCAACCCCTTGAATGTGCACCTTATTCTTACTTATATAGGAAGAATTCGAGAGAAAGAGGGTCTAAGAATTTGAATCCTACTTCCAACCTTAAACACATCTTTTTATCCTATGTGACCCATGAACAGGTATAAGGACATACTTAATATCATCATGCCTTCTAGTGCAATCCGCTTCACAAGAATGTCATTTTCCAAGAAATTTAGATCAAATCGAAGATCTAGATTGGATAGTTGAATGAGAAACCAAAACCTGCTTTATCTTCCTCGAATAATTTCCTAATCATTCCCATTTCTTCCTTTCAAGCAAACTTCAAACAGTGATAACCTTCTGATCGAAAATGTTATTTTCGATTTGATATACCCAAGTTGCTTACCAAGGGTCCTTCCAGATGAAATATTAGCCCAGATACCTACATAAAATATTTCATTTTCCAATTCCTTCTCCCATCATTCTTCTAATTCTCCTTGTCGAAAGCCTATATAGAGCAACACCCCTTTTGAATGATTTCTTGACTTTCAGGCACAATATTTAAAGATACATCTGCCCCTCAGGAGTCCATAACCTTGTCTAGCGCACCTTCCTCTCCATCCCAAAGAGATTTGGTCCCCACTTTGCTACTAGAGACTAACCATGTTCAAACCCACAAATTTTCATGTGACGGCTACTTCAAGCCATTTCCTTGGTCTCCCATTCTATAGATACTGAAAATCTTTTGCTTGGCCCCCTTCATAAAACATCTAACCCTGGACATTTGGCCACCACCATACACTTGTTTGAGTGCTACCCATTAATAATTAATCTCACCCCACTTATGCCACTTGGAAGTTCTCTATCTCACTCCATACTTAGTCATTTTGATTATGCTCAAAGGAGTCGTTTGAGAGCTCGAAAGGCATCTTGAACCTTCGCTACTTCATTTCTTCACCTTCAATGAATTTGACACCGCTCAGCCTCATAAAGGAAATCCGACTCTACTATTTCACCTTTAGACCCTACCTGGGAAGTAAAATTTTTGTTGGATTTGAAAGCAAATAATTCACCGATACAGCCGTTCACAACAAATTTTTAAACATGGGTCACATTACCTGATCACCCAATTGATGCTTTACTACTACGAACCTTCATAACATGTCCATTGACAGAGTCCTAGTTCTCTACAACTGGTATAGTGGGCTATTTGAAGAGGGCTCCAGGTTCTACTTTTAATCAAGTGGCTAGATTCAATTTTTTTCCTTCTCCATCAACATTATTAATAAGGTTACCATGACTGATCTTTATTCCACATGAAGTATGATGATGATTCTATCACTGACTTTGTCACTCATGGTGCAGCCTAATTAACCAGCTCACATTTCAATTACCTCAAACTACAACTCATAGAGTTATTTACTCAGGCTTATGCAAGACACATCTCACCAACCTGCAGGTGTAGACCTTTCACACTTTTGATGAGGCATTCACCATGGCACGAAAATTGGAAATTCATGCTATCGAAGAGAAGAAAATTCAACTTCGTAACAAGAACATCACGTTCAAATCAAATGATGATTCTTCATCTTCAAAACCCCAAAAAAACTATTCAAAACCCAAAGGATCTGCCAATGCCATAGTTCTCAAGGCTGGTCCCCCTCATCAATAAACCCAGCCAAACCTCCTTCTAATCTCTCTCCCATCCAAGCTTTTCAGTTCAGACACAGAACAATGAAAAAACACTTCGATAGGAGAATCTTATTCTTCTATTTTGGAAAAGCTTGTTAAGGCTGGTGCCATTACCCTTCCACCTATAAAACCACATATTGGTTTTGACCCTGAGCACCCCATGCCCACATGGTATAAGGAACATGAATTTTGTAACTATCATCGTGTCAAAGGTCATAGCGACAATAACTTACATCACCTTCAAGAATATCATTCAAGAAATGTTAGACAATGGAGATCTAGTCTTGGATAGCTCAAATGCACCCACTAACCAAAAGCTACACATCTTCAAGAATTCATTCCCTAATCATGCCCCATCTTCCAACCAAGTGGTGACACTTCAAACAATGATAGCAATGTCCACGAGGTCCATGTTATTTTTGATGACATACCAGTTGCTTCCCAATTGCCTCATGTTCCTTCCATAGATGAAATCTTAGCCTGAGCTCCACTACCTACACAAGAACCAATTTCATCTACTCCTCCACCCACAGGGAAACCCCTTCATTTTCTCCATCACCCGTAGAAGAGCCTATAATTAGCATGCCACCTTTGACCCCTCAAATTTCCGAGCAATTGTCAGTGGCACCTCTCCTACTCATAGAGATATCATGTCCACCACCTACACCATCACAAGGAGATTCCACCTCATCTGGCCCATCCTCTCCTCTACCCATGGAGATCCTATACAAAATACCATTACCTTTAGATGACCATTCACCATCAGACCTTCAAGATCATTGATCTAGTTTGTCTCTCTTACCCAAGAGTCTGAGGCTAGCCATTTCCCTGTGTCTCAAACACATTTTACAGGATTACAACTTGATCCACTGTCAAAGGCCCCACTTACAAACAACACCATTTTCACACTTGGCCAATCACCTGGACTATGTTTATAGAGCCTTACTTTGGGGACACCTTCTACTTCCTGTTTCAACACAAATGTAACTGTCACTCACTGACACCTCCACTATCTATCCAAAAGTGTTTCGAGCAACCAAACCAAACACAACCATGACTATTGCAACACCTTCCATGTCACCACCCATGGCCCAACACACCTCTACCCATAACCCAACATACATCTACACCTAAACACCTACCCACACCTATATCATCTCCCTTACCTAAACCTATCACTACCTTAGGGGTCATACCGACAGCTAGCCTTACTCACCCACCCATCAAATTAGATTTAGCCACATCTTCCAAAACTAACACTAAACTTACCCTGGCCCCTAAAAAGAAGATCCAATCTCCTAGGCCTCATACACCAACCTCGCCTACCACACCATTATCACCTTCACCCCTTCCGTCCATCCTAGGACCTCACCCCTCGACCCTGGCCAAGTAACCCCATCCACTAGTAAACCAAGAACCCAACAACCCATTTCCTCATCACAGACCTCTAATATACCCAAGTGACCCACACAACTTCTGCCCTCACCTGTAACCTTCTTACCACCCATACCTCCACTACCATCCATAACTTCTTCACTACCCATGACACTTTCTTCTCTTTCACTCACACCTCCTACCCAACCTACACCACCCACCTCCACAGCACCTCGGTTACCCCCATGGGTAACCCGTCCTCTTCCACCATCAGATTTTCCCTCCACATCTCGTACACCCATGTCATCGTTGCCCAAAAAGATGCAACCTAAAGCTAAAAATCCTCTACCCTCCAATAAGGTAGTTAAACCAACCAAACCTTCCACCACTAGCTCTTCTACCATGCCCATACCCAAGCAGATGCAACCAAGACCTAAGACCACTCCACATACAAAACTAGTAAACCAACCCACCCCCCTCCTGTAAAGCCTCTTCCTCCACAATCAGCCATACTTACACCCAAACCCACATTCACCTCCCATTGTGATCCACTAGCAGGGATCCTATGCCAAAATCTTAACCAATCTCCTCAAAAATTTTGTCATCACATTACCACCTCTTAGACCTTACAACCCACTCAAACCCAAACCAAAAGGGTTTGACGAAACCAAAATTTGTGCCTACCATCATGTGCTAGGACACGATGTAGAGAACTGTAAGGCTTTAAAAACCCCTTGTCCAATTGTGTCCTCCTCGAAGAAAATTTTGATGATGACGATCTTCTTGATGAGGACCCCATTTCACCTTCACCAATTTCCATAGATCTTCTCCCATTACCTACTCAGTGACCAAAATCTCCACCCCCACAACTCTTTGATCCACCCCCGAGATTCAAGATTAACATGGTTCGTATAAGAGAGTTGGCCAAACCACCACCAAATGCCAATGCGCCCTACTCATTTCACAAGGATCGTATCCCCCACTAGGGTTTTGTCCCTCATGCCACTATACCTTCCATGACACACCCTCTTCATCCACCTCCCCTCAGATTAACATGATCAACATTGCCACCCGTGCTCAGAAAGACAAGGGCAAGGAAAAAGCAACTGGCCCATCAACCAACCCTGTACCCAACATACCATCCACACCCATACCCAAAGTCACCATTCGAGGTCCTGCATATCCTATTTCCGATGGGGTCACACATCACACAATGCTAAAAAAACTACACCAATCCCCCCTCAAAATGTCTTTATATGACCTCATCCAAACCTCAGAGTCACATCGTCAAGCCCTCATGGAGGTCCTTCAATCTATTGAAGTCTTACCAAATGACCCCACACCCGTAGCCTCCATCATTACCCCTCACCACGTAGCCTCTCTCACTAGATCATCACCTTCCTCTACACCTCCACCTACTCACCAAGTGGCCACCCTCAGCTTTTTAGATGAAGAGATCACTCCCTTCCAGTCTGACGACCCTGACCCCACTCTTTTCATCTCCATCTTTATCGATAATATACACATACGACACATTATGATCGATGGTGGTGCTAGCATTAACATCATCTCCTCCCATGCATACGACCAAATGTGAATACCTTGCCAATTACATGCATGGTAACCCAGTTATGTTGCACTCCTTCAATGACGCCATGACCTCTACCCTGGGTACCATTGTTCTCCATGTCCGCGTGGGTCCCCGCACTGTCCCAGAACTTTTCTATGTCCTAGAAGGGGAGTTCCAGTATAACTTGCTGCTCAGCTGACCTTGGATCCATGCCATGGGTTGTGTCCCTTCGACTTTACATCGCTGCCTCAAATTTGAACACGAGGGACATAATTACACCATCCCTGTCTGACCCATCACCTTTCAAGACCTGTAACATGTTATATCGGCCCAATGATGTGCTTGTACCAGTCAAGGCATCTGCCACTATCACTACTTCACCTTCACCCACAAGCCCATCCACCAAAACCTGCCACTACCTCTGCTGCATCTAACCTTGCTATCCCCACTGTAGCTATAGCCTCTACCACTGACACACCTGTTTCCCCATCATCTAGTGAGCCATCTATCCCCGCTACCCACATACCGACTACTGATCCCTTAGAAGGTGTTTTTCAATGCCTCACTCTGGGGGAATACCGCCTATACAATATCGACACCTTCCTCACCCCACAAGAGTATGGGAATCTACGTCAACACCCCAGCTATGACATCCACATCGGTGATGTTTTTCCTTATGGCCCTCCCCACCTTCACACCAATCTAATGTATGGGGGACTTGATATTGCCACCTATAAACCCAAACCTCCATCCCAAGCCCAACCATTTTCATCTGACCTACACTCCCTCACTAACCACTGCTTCACTCACACTTTCCTCCACCGGTGCACATGGAAAGGATTTGGCTTCAGGATTTTATGAACAAGGCCACCATACTGTCATTTCTTGTACCTCTCATAAACACAATGACCGTAGTGGCATTGGTTTTGATGCTCCACCCTCCAAGAAGGTTCGTGTCGACCTTATCTAGGATGAGAAATCTTCCCCATCTCATTCACCCACATTACCATCTTCACCCACGGAGTCCATAGATCCCAAATCTATTCCTCCTAACTTTTTTTTCGTAAACACCATTTCCCTAGGACCGCTGACCTATCAACATGATGGTGAGGCTCCCTCTTCTCTCCCATTCCTATATCCTGACATGATCGATGACGATACGCCTTCTATTAACGTCATTCAATGTCAGGATGATGAGTCCATCCTCACCTACCTTGGTGTGGAAGACTCTTATATTCATCGGTCGTTACCCTCTGAGATGCAAACCATGTTGAATGAATCGACCATCGAAATCAACATTAACACTCAGGATGACCCACACATTCTAAAGATCGGCCAATCCTTAGACACTACTGAACAGGAAGCCTTCACCTCTTTCCTTCGGGACCATAGCAATGCTTTTTCTGGTCCTATGCCGATATGCCCGGTATTGACCCAAAAATCATGGTCCACAATATCGTAACCATTCCTGATGCCAAACCCATCAAACAAAAGCTATGGAAAATGCATCCTCGCATTGCTCTTCTGGTCAAAGAAGAGCTTCAGTGCCTTCTCTTGGTTTCCTTCATCCTACCCATTGACTATCCCCAATGGATTTCTAACATCATTCCTATCACAAAGGTGACAGGGGGACTCTACATCTGCACAGACTTCCGTGACCTCAACCTAGCCTATCCTAAAGATGACTTTCCCCTACCAGGAATTGACCAACTAGTTGATCTCACCACTGGCCATGAAATGCTATCGCTCATGGATGGTTTCTCAGGTTACAATCAAATATTACTAGCTCCAGAAGATCAACACAAGACTTCCTTCATCACCCCTTGGGGGACCTTCTGCTATCGAGTCATGCCTTTTGGCCTTAAAAATGCTGGTGCTACATACCAATGAGCCATGACTTACATCTTCCATGACATCATGCATCACATATTGGAAGATTATGTAGATGATCTGCTTGCCAAATCCAAACATCGAACTAAACACCTACCCATCCTTAAAGTCATCTTTGACCACCTCATCAAGTATTGTGTTCATCTTCAACCAAAGAAGTGTGTCTTTGCGGTACTTTCTGGAAAACTCCTGGGTTTCATCATTTCTTTGCATGGCATAGAAGTCAATCCTGCTAAAGTCAAGGCTATTCTGGAAATGCCTCCACCCACTAATCTCCATCAACTTCGAAGCCTACAAGGTAAGCTGCAATCCATTCATCATTTTATCTCACAGCTTTTCCGACCGTTGTCAACCATTTCATCATCTTCTCAAGAAAGATGTTTCATTCAAATGGGATGATGAATGCCATAAAGCCTTTGAGGCCTTAAAACAATACCTTCTTCAACCACCAGTACTCATTCCTCCTAAAGATGACCAACCCTTTTACCTATATATTTCTTCCACTGACCATTCTTTAGGTGTCATGCTTGCTCATCGCGATGACCAACACCGAGAGCAAGTGGTTTATTACATAAGTCATACCCTTCTGGACTACAAAACTAGATATACCCATGCCAAAAAACTCTGCCTAGCCTTAGTTTTTTGTCACCACCAAACTCCGCCATTACCTACTCAACCACAAAACCTTCGTCATTACTAATACTGACCCATTACACTATATGTATGCCAAACCCTATCAACATCAACGTGTCTACACATGTTGGCTTATGCTTCTTGGCCAACCTTGACCTCGAATTCATTCATCAAAAGTCCATTAAGGGCCAGGCTATTGCTGACCAACTAGTTGATGCACCTATTTCCAGGGATCAACCATCTAACTTTGACTTCCCAGATGAGTCTATAGCTACCCTTTCCCTGGATGAACCCACTTACCAAATGACACTCTTCTTCGATGGCTCCAAGTGTCAGCATGGGGGTGGGGCTGGTGTTATCCTCATTCCTCTTGAAGGTGAACCTATGCCTTTGTCTTTCAAACTCAATTTTGATTGTACAAACAATATTGTGGAATACGAAGCACTCGTATTGGGTCTCTAGGCCACTTATGCCTTAGATGTTAAGACAATCAATATCTTTGGTGATTCTCAGTTGGTCATAAACCAAGTCAATGGTATATACCAGTGTCGTAATGAGATCCTTCAAAAGTATAAGCATCACGTAGATATGCTTTTGACCACCTTTGACCATTACACACTTCAAACCACCCCACGTTCTACCAATAAATTTGTGGATACCATGGCCTGTTTGGCTTCTCAGATACCTGCTTCACCCACTGACTCTAAAATATTTGTCACCATACAAAGGCTACAATCACCCTCTTATTTACCTCATGAGGTCTACTCCATTGGAACCATTTCCCCTGACCCACATGACCTTTGGTATAAGCAATATGCAGACTATCTTTCCCTTTCCATTTTACCCGCTGATCTCACTCGTAATGGACAACGTGCCTTTCTTAAAAGTGTCTCCCATTATGTCATCATGGGTGGTATTCTTTACAAGTGTGGCTTCAACAAATTCTCTTACGATGCCTTACGAGTTCTGAAATTCCCTACACCATTAAGGAAGTCCACGATGGAATTTTTGGAGGTCACTTTAGTGGTTTAGCCATCGCAAAATGCATCCTTCACCTAGGCTATTATTGGCCAAACCTAAACCGTGACTATTGTGATTATGTCAAACATTGCATGAAATGCCAACAACATGCTAATCTCCATCACACACCTAGTCATGCCTTACAGGTCACACGAGACCTTTGGCCTTTCTCTCAATGGGGTTTGGATCTTGTTGTGAGATCAACCCCCATTCTTCACAATGCCACCAATGGATCATAACCGCTACCGAATATTACACTAAATGGGTAGAAGCCATTCCCCTCATTTCTACAAAAGCTGAGAAGATATGTGAATTCATCAACCATCACATCATTTGTCATTTTGGTGTTCCTCACCGCCTTATCACTGATAATGGAAAAAAATTCAAAAACAAAACCCTATGCAAACTATGTGACGCTTTTGGCATCCAACTCAGTTTCTCATCACCTTATTACCCACAAACCAATGGTCAAGCCAAATCAACCAATAAAACCTTGAACAAAATTCTTATGAAGGTAGTCAATGATACTGGGAAAGATTGGCATACACACATCCCTTTCACCTTGTGGGCTTATCGTACTAGTATTCACACTTCGACGGCTGCCACACCCTTTTCTCTGGTCTACGGTACCGAGGTTGTCTTACCTCTCGAAGTCTAGATTCCATCTCTCTGCATCTCACTACAAGACATGCTCAACGACGATGACTTTCGCCAAGATCGTTTGGCACAACTTGAGTTATTAGATGAACGTTGTCTCAATGCTCTTGACCATCTCCAAATTTACCAAAAGTGTATCAAACGTGCATATGAAAACACATTCATGAACAACCTTTCTAGGTCGGTGACCTCATCCTGAAAGAAAATCAACATGTAACTAAAGAAGAGAAAAGTAAACGGGGAAAATTTTCTCCTAATTGGCTTGGACCCTATATCGTTACCCATGCCTATGGATCAGGTGCTTATCATTTGTCTTCACTCGAAGGTAAACCCAAACCTGAGCCCCTTAACACCTTGCATCTTCAACCATTTTATTGTTGATATCAAGTCCTATATCACTTTCTGTATCAGTTGATTGCTCATCCCTTGAGCACTGTTCACCTTCCATATTACCCATTTTTTAGGATCCATGACTCAAAAAGAATCATGTGATTCCCATCACCTTTCAACCCTATCTTCAATATGAGTACCACGGCTCTACTCATAGCATGATTCTCATGGATACTTTTTGTCTTCTTCAAGATGGAATCCCATGGTCGTTCATCACTCAAAACCACCTCTTTCATAGTTAATTTTTGTGTGCTACGGTCTTGTCTTCTAAACAAGAACCTAATCTTCCTCTATAGTCTTGTCCATGACTTAAATGTCCAAAAACAAAAAGGGATACAACTCCTTGAGTCAAACTTCTAGCAAAAGATGACTCCCTCAAAAGGGACATCTCTTCACTCTAATTCCACCACTATAAATAGACTACTCCCTTGAAGGACAGCTATATCAAGGTCATTACAAAAATGTAATAAAAATATCCAAAAGCTTCCCACATCGATCAGCTTCATGAAGACCTCAAGGAGATAATATACTCATCCCATATAGACTTCCCGCATCGATCAGTCTATTAAAAAAAACAAAATGAAGAAAAAAGATGAAATTTTTGTCATGGACTTGCCTATTCTTGATCCTGGGTTTCTTGTTCCGAAAAGACACATGTTGTCGTACACTAAGTTACACTCAATCCACCCATTCTCACCTCCTTGCCTTTTTAGCCTAATTTCCTCTTTACTCAAGGGACTTGCTGCAAACGTGACATTTCATGATAATGTGACTTTCTTCACCCTTAGAATAGTCCATTATGTAACACCTTTAGGGTCTTACATTCATGAGCCCCTCTTAGGTATGGTTGACTCATTAGGGTTCTTATCAATTAAGTGGCTCTTTTACCACCTCTTACCATTCACCTTCCTCATTTTACTTATTGATTATCCTATACAGGACCAGCTCATCAACACCTATATTTAACAACCACTCAATCTCAACCATGCCTATGACCTAAACTCAATCATGCCTATGACCTACATTCAACCCATGCCTAACACCTTATCAACCCATTCTTCTACTTCATCATAATCTTCCCTAGCTTATGGGAGAACTACATCAGCCTGAGGTCCCTTTTCACCGAGACTATGTAGGCAGCACTCCAAGGGCATGGGGCCCTTGGAGGTTAGCTCAACCACTCTCTACCCTGACCCATTCCCCCTTTTCCATTCCTATTCACATTCTACCCTAGTTAGTTTCCTTTCTATATCAATAACTAGAAATTAAACCAAACAAACACCAATTAACAAACATCACTATCAACCATTTTTCCACACATCATCATAACATTCACCAATTTCCACAATTCACAAATATTTGGAAATTTCAAACATAACATGCATATCCATCATCATTTGTTTCCTTTGTTACCAATAACGTGGAACTTAAATCCAAACCAAAACTTGACTCCACCATACCTATGACCTGACTCCAACCATGCCTAACCTGACTCAATCCATGCCTAAACCAACATGACTCAATCCATGCCTATGACCTGACCCGATCAATCCTATGCCTAACTGACTCTCCATGTCTCCACTCACATGCCTATGACCTGACTCCATCCATGCCTAACGATCTATGCCTATGACCTGATCATAGTTCCCATCACATGTACAACATCATCAAAAGTCAACACATCATGTCATAAACATCATCATGCCTATCACATCTCTACCTATCTAAAAAATATCTCCACATCAATGTCTCCATACATGTCTCAAATCATCAACATCATGCAGTATCATATACAAAACATCATCGGCACACAGGCCGATATCATATACAAAAAATCTTCACTACCATCATATACAAAACATCATCGCCGTAGGCTGGTCATACCTACAAAAAATCATGACATCGCAGTCATTGTACTGCGCCCCAAAATGGTGATATCCCTCGTTTCTCCCTCATCTCTGAGTCAGTCTCTCCTAAACCTCTCTCTCCATGTGGTACCCCGTACCCAACCTCACCACCTATTATGGGCCTTGATCTAGTAGTCACCCGGGATGGCCTCCAAAAAATAATAAAATACTATCTAACTAACCCCGACCCCCCTTGATATCCCCTTCTACTGATCAGGTCTTCTACATAGGCCTCACTTCCATATCACCTCCTTATTCCCTGCTTATCCACCCAACCAAATAATCTCACCTCCGCCATGCCCACCTCACAAACTCTACCAATCCACCTCATACACTGATCTTAGTGTCCCATCCACCTCCTCCTCTCCCCTCCCAGGATCTCTCCACCTCACCTCAGTATAGGTCCTGCATACCCTCTCTCACGACAAAGCACAGCTCGTTCAACGTTGTTATCATTTTCCACTGCCAAAATCATACAAATGAATCCATTAGGTAGGACTTTTTATTTTTTGTATCACCTACCCACATCGACCTGATCCCAGACCCAACCTGACTCGATGTCCCTAGAAAACCTTATGGTCGGTTGTACCCGACATCAGTAAACCTAACAAACCATGTGTCGGTTTACCTAACCGTCACTGGTTAAGTATACCTTCGGTATACCCATACTCTTGTACCTACCCTTTCCCATTTCTGACCCAACCTTTACCCTTCTTGCCACCTTTTGACCTTACCCATCCTTATCGCCACCTACCTACCAAGCCTACATTACCTATCCTGTCCTTAATTACATTTAGGGACTTGTTATTTTACCCATACCTCGGCCCTACCCATGCTGTGACCTAGCTACCTAGACCTGGAAACATTATTAGTGACCTGTGAACTCATGTGCTCACTATACCTTGCGACACTGTTACCCGTGTTGTTTGACCTAATGACCTTACCTTGCCTATTGTCATGTTGTTTATCCTGACCCAACCTTTGGTGTACCAGAACATACCTAAACATTCCTGCACCTGACCTACATTGTGTTTCTGCACCATATCCTATGCCTTGGATACCAGAATCACTTCAACCTTGTTTAGATAAACCTATCGACCTTGGACGATGTAGAGTTTGCAAGCTCTTCAACCTGGAACCGTGTCACAGTTTATAACATGTGTGCGCATTTTGACTGCCACTACCTTTGACCCTGGCCCATTTACTTGTTTGACCTATTTTTGACCTCTACCCTTTCCCACATTCACCCACATCTACCCACTCCTTTTCACCACATCCACCTTTTATCAAACCACTCACCACTTTCATCTTCCACCTCACTAGTTCCTGGTTTGAGGGGGATCACCTTCACCCACACATGGGGCACCCACTTCTTATTTTTGTCAGCATCGCTTACCAATACAAGCTACGTGACAAAAAGGGGAAAATGTAGACACCTAAATTTGGTTACATTCCCCTTAGCCCCTGATCAGATAACCAACTTAAACATGGGCACCTAACCATGGCCCCTTTCACCCCACATTAATATTAATTTAATTATTTTAATTAAATTAAATACCCATCCTCATAATATCCATTATTTTATTACCTTAATTGACCTAATTTCCACCTCACCTAGACACCTCATCCAGCCACCTCACCCTAGACCTATTCTTGGCATGTTTCCATAACTAACAATAACTAAGTCTTACTTGCCTTAATGAGCTAAGATTTGGTCTAACCCTAAAATCAATGCCTAAGATTTCTCTAACCACATTCCCACTCATTAGAAGGGAAGCTTCCATTCTGATCCACGAAACAAACCAACTTGGCCCAAGAAATTAGAAAGATCTACCCATTTTAGTAAACCTAGGGAATCCCACCTTAACTGACGCCGGTCAAACCTAAACCGACACCGGTCAAGATGGAACCATCATCGGTTACCATTTATTCACCTTAGCAACCTTGTTTGAGGGGTTGGCACATTCTAAGACTAGAAGAGAGACGAGATCAGAGCTTGCATGCAAGTAGAACCAACATCTTTTATGCATCCAAGCATCCAGAACCATCATCCAGATAGATCTAGAAGCATTGCACCCATGGTAGCATTCTGGGAAGCACTTCCACATTTCACCAAACACCATTCCTCTGATCAACCATCACCTCCATCCAACCATCAAACCTACATCATAGTAAGTATCTTTTTAACTAACATTCTTCTTTTTTCATTCTAGTAGGCTTTGTTACTTCTGTTATTAGTTTCTACTTGAACTCTCACTTCCCCACCATTTATCTCCATACAAGTTTGATCATTCCTTCACCCACACCATAAAATCACCCATACCTTGACCTATTAGACATCTCTGAGTATTTCCAACACCTCCCCAGACCTACACCCACTCCTTCACCATCCCCAAGTCAGTCTCAGACAAATCCCTAAACCATGAAATTAAGTTATTTACTACCAACTTTACTGACATTAGTTACCCATAACCGTCATTAGGTTATTACTAAACCATCATCAGTCATACAAGACTGACATTGGTCTCTGTGTTTTATACCTTTCCCAAAAACAGAGCCAAAAACCTCCTACCAATTGACCTAAACAACCTAGAATCCTGACCCTGACCAATTCCAATACCTTGACAGTTACCTACTCCTTTAGATCTAACTATAACCTAGCCTGTTGTGATTGGATTTTCTTATTGTACTTGAATGAGATACCTAAATCATATCAACTATAGTAGGAATTTATTTATTTCTCACATTAATTTGTTTTAAACAGTGGATTGACAGCCATCTAGGAAGTATCACACTTCCCAGAAACTAGCATACGCTAGGCAGTCCACTGTCATATATCATTTAACTTCTCTTTTTTGGTCTTGTTTTCTATTACAGGTAGTTCCTCCTAGCCAAAAGGAAGCTCTCACAATTGGCATTGGGTCAAGAAGTCAGAACGCATGCAACAACCATCAACCAACCCATTTAACAGGTATTCCTCCTAGCCCATAACCCTATCTGTTTTGAAATTGATTACTTTCTTATGCTATATAGTTTAAATAGATTCACCCCTTTTTAATCTTGTTTTGTATTCTGTTTGACTTGTTTTGTTTCCTTGTATGTTTTTTCTCTAGCTGTAAATCGTAAATCATGGACTTAGTTTTTTTAATATATATGTTTTTTTGACTAGCTTGAAATTTCTAGAACAACATTTGGTATGAAGCAAAAGACCTACACAATATAATTATTGCCATGATACTTAAGACTATATAATTTTCAATTGTTGTGAAGAGCTAGAAAAATAGGGTCTTTAAAAAAACATTTATGCAATGGTAAGTTAGTTTCTCTTTCAATCAACAAATGCCTAAGAATTTAGTCCACTCAACTATGTCATAATTGTGACAAGAGAGAGAACACATGTTAAAGGATAATAATGTTCAAAATATGAAAGTAATAAAAATTTGATAAAATCAATGTCCTAGTTATCAAAATTCAAATGAATCTGCTGCACCTACACATTGAAGAATCACAAAAGCAATTATGAAAATCTAATGGAAGTAAAGTAACTACAATTAATTGAAACCATTAGACCTAGAAAGCTAAAGAATGCAGAACAAGACATAGCTTTGTATTACTTATGATAAGGTTATCGAATGTCTAAACATTAAAAGAATGAGTCTAATTGCATCTTGCCACAAAAGATTGAAGAAACACAACAACAATTAGGAAATTCTAATGGACTTGAAGTACTTGCAATCAAAATTGATCGGTACCTTAGACCTAGAAGGCTAGAACAAAACTGAGAGCAAACTAAGGACAAAGCATACTTGGGCATTTTCAGCGTGTAACTTTTTTACTCAGAAATAAAGTAATGATTTTTTCTTTGGGGATTTAAAAAGATTAATAGCTTGTAATTAACAGAAAAATGTGCAGGGTTTCTAGTGTGTTAAAATTCATTGTAATGTAATAAATATAATGTATAATTCATTTGAAAACACACTACTATTATGAAGGTTTCTCAAGTAAAGAAAGTACTAATTAACCCCCATCCTTTTGGCCATTTTATTTATTTTATTTCGTATTTTGCGACCTATTGCACCTATTTACCTAGTCATTTCTGAACATCCTGCATTGTTTTAGTCTTAACCGAGGTGTCCAAAATTAATATTGGGGCGCTCTAGTCCCATTTGGGAGCACCTCGTTCTATTTTTCACTTTCCCGCCCACTTTTTGGGCCTCTTCTAGCCGTTTTTCACTCTTATCTTTCTTGTGGTCGGCCTTTTCGGGGTTAATTACCAAATTAGACCAAGATAACCCTATAATATAAAATATTATGAGACCATAATGAGGGACTTAGCATCACTAGCTACTATCACTCCATCTAGAGTTGCATCCATCTATTGTATTGGCATCGACATAGCTCCATTATCAAGGCACACACTAGGACATCTGCATCACACTTCATAGGGGGAGGGATTCTATTCTATTCCATACACACATTCTATTACATTTTCTACATTTAGTTATTACTCGCTACTTCACAAAGTGCGACTGGCATAAGAGCACCTAGGGCACGACATGCACCCACTCACCATAACTACATCCATGTCCGAAATGTAGTGCAATACTCAGTTAGTAAACCCACTGTTGTGGCAACTGAGGTCAATCCAACCCATTCATTCTGCATTTTTTTAAGGGTTTTGATACTTCCTTTAGGTCTCTTGCAGGTTATTTATTCATCTTGGAATATTTGGAGCATTCGACGCAATACAAAAAAATTGATGCGATAGGCTAACAGAGCTTCAGATCACTTTCCAACGCCGTGAAGACCAATTTAAGATATTTTTCCTAAACCAAGGCACCTAAATTTCATACCTAAGTGCTCATGGGCACCCCAATCCTACTCCAAGCACCCTAGTCTAGCCACATCATCCAAATCTGTCATTTCCAACACTCTTGCACAGTCGTTCTTGCTTTCTGATTTTTTGTACACCACTGTGACACAGTCCAACAGTCACAAGTTATCAGCTAAGTCCTTTTCTACTCTCTCTTACACATTAGGGTTTAGTATTTCATTAGTTTCATTTACTTGTTTCATTTATATGCTATTTAGGGTGTTTATTTGTTGCGTTTATATGTCTTCCTACATCAGATTAACTATCTTTCACTACCTATAATAGTCAATTTTAGTTAATCATTTTTGTGAGCCTGATGTCTTTCACGCTTAGGATTCCTCATCTTTCTTTCTATCATGGGTCATCAAGTCTCTTTATCTAATTTACTTAAGAAACATCCCAATTGCCAGGTTGTTTTACAAAAATCCCTAGACACCAAGTATTTTGATGATGATACTCCACCACACAGATTAAGTGTTATGCTTCATTGTTTCTTTGTCGACCCTAATCTTGATGACCCTCCACCTAACCATCCCCTTTTAGACTCGATTAAAGCCTTACACGATAAATTGACAGCCATGGAGTCCACCATCACATCTCTTGAATATGAAATTCATCAGCTTAAGGATGCTTCTCAATCGCATGTTTCTACTCCCTCTACATCTCCTCTTCAATAGTATGTCCATTATATGTCACATAACTGAACCTCAAGTCATGCCAACTAGCCTCTCATGTTCGAGCATAATACTACACCACATGAAATTCTTACTCAGCTTCATGGTGATCAGTTCATCACTTTGCCACCTACTCATTGTTATCCTCCTTATCGGCTTACAAAATATCAAGGTCGTCCATATTGCAACTATCACATGATCAATGGACATAATGACAATGATTGCTATGCTTTACAAACATACGATCAAAGGATCTTTAGCACTAGGGTTTTATTTCATTCAATGCATGCCCATCCACAACCACTACACCGTGCTATAAGGATATTAGTGCTCCTACTTCTAATCTTTCTGAGCAAGTTCTAGATGATCCTCTTATTGATTACATGCTTGTTGTTGATGAGCAATCACATGTGCCTGCTGATCCTTCTCCTAATCAGACAACTGCTATAGTACCATTACATAATTCTCCTATCTCTAATATCACCTTACCTCTACTTAATGAGTATCATCACCACTGTTTCTCATACACCTTGTTCAAAAAGACAAGCACCAACCTAAGCTATCCTTTATGGTATCTCCAAGTCAACACAGTCACACCATCTGTCATAATTAGTTCACAAACCACTCTTACTAAGTCATCAACTGCATTACCAAGTCAAAATAAGCAGTCTTCCCTTCAAGACTCATAGCAACATGGCCTCCTCTCAATTCTAAGCTTGTCAATTCCAATCAAGTACGTCAAAGCAATTAGATCCTCATATTAGTGGTCCTAGCACATTGGGAATTCCACATAATCACATGGTCCTGTTGTTACTTTTTACCAACCATGCTTCCACTGCTAAACGCAAACTTGGTGTTTGGTAGGTGACTAATGTCACCTTACCCTCTTGATGACACAATAGATATCTTATGGTTCACTATATGACTATTGAGGGGTCATTTACCATAAAGAACCTTGTTTCATCTTGTTTTAGTCATATTCCTCCATTATATTACCACCTATACCCATACACAAATCTGTGAGACTTTAACACTCCTTACACATCATCAATTCAATAAAATCTATAATGTCTTCATCGCCCTTATATATTATTCATCACATTGTACACACGTTATCATATACTTGGGGGGCATGAACATCCCACATCCCTGTCACTTGATCTTATCATTTGCGCATATCTCACTTTTATATTCTCATACATTAATAACTCGTAGCATACACAAATTGATCTCATTTACACACTTTAGTGTCGTTACCTGATGACACACTCTTGTGCTTAGGTTCACACTTGATTGTTGAATATTTGCTATAGTGAACCCCATACATTGCACTATAGGCATTACACATATACATTTTATTTTACATCACGCACCATTTGACATTCTACATTTGGCCTACAATATTTCGACATTTGTGCATCTACACATTATATATCGTCCTAGTCTTCATCACATAGGAGTCCTAGCATTACATTATCCTACATGCTACATTACTAGTCTCATTTACATACATTACATGCCATTCTCCACATTGCACTTTACACATTCTACACTTATGAACATTACATTCTCCATCATAACGCCTTTACACATTCCACTCATCACATGGTCCCTCCTACGTTGTCATCTACGTGTTGCACTCATTTCCCGATGATGCACTTTAGTTCATTGGTCCATACTCGATTATTGAGGGTTTACAAATCAAATGGACCTTACATTCGTCACACATTTATCATTCGCAACTTTCATCATGTGCCAATCCTAGGCTAGTGGCATACGCTTTAGGATAAATTGTCACCTAATTTATCATCTTGTAGTGGTATAAACCCTAGGTTAAATCGCCACCCCCTCTTGTTATTTTTTAGTGATATACACTTAGGGTTAAATCATCACTCGTCCAATCATATTTTAGTGACATGCACTTCAGATAAATTGTCACCTTTTTTTATCATTTTGCAGTGGTCTACACCTTAGGTTGACATCCCCATTCCCTCTATTTCATTCTATAGTGATATACACTTAGAGCTAAATCATCACTCCACATTTCATTTCACCATGGTATACGTTTAGGCTATAAGGTCCACACACATATCTTCGATATGTTACATATCATCACCACTACACATATACACATTTCATCACAATGCACTAGACACAATACACAACGCACTACTCTACCATTTCTCGATGAAGCACTCTTGTTTATGGTTCATTCTTGACTGCTGAGGGGGAAAACTAAATGAACCTCATTGCATACACTTCCATCCACTCGGGGGTCATATGACTCTCTATCACTCCATTTTTTATTCCATTCCATCCATCCACAACATACTGCATATTATGGTTGCTTAAATTCTTGTTTACTTGTTGTTTGTTCATGGTCACTTTATTACACATGCTAGTTTGATTACTTGTATGTCATTTATCTATATCATACACACATTGCGTATTCACACCTTTTTTTCTAGTTGTGATCGTAGATACATGACTCTTACACATGTCATGGATAGGCTCACCTTCTACCCTTCCTACACTGGTCATTGGGGGCATCCACATTCATCTCTACACAGGTGATATTGTTTCATTTTATACTTAGCACCTTACAGTACTTTGGTTATACACGCTTTTGACATACTAGTTATCTTTCTAACATGCTAATGAGTGCTTCATGTCCAACATTTGTTATATAGGGATATTGGTTTCCATACTTGTTTGTTTGCATTGTCTGTTATTGTCTACTATTGTTTGCTATTGTATGCAGGCCTTGCCCTATGTTTGGTATGATCACTTGTCTGTTGTTTGCAGCCATGATGGCCTTGCATGTCTTGCGACATCATGAGTGATGTCCCATGTTTGTAACGCGGTCTACTTTGTGCGGCTTACTTTGTACTTTCTTGCGTGTTTACTACATTGCTTGGTAGCTTATACACTTTTTCTATGAATGCATGCATGTTTACACTTGTCTTTGGCTAGCCTTCTTGTTTGTGCATGCCTTGGTTTTTACCAAATGCACTTCCTAAGGGTAGAGTTACAAAATACATGTGGTTGGTCCTCTTTTGGGGACACATGTCTCCTATCAATGACGTTGCATGCACCCCCAAAGAGGGGGGAACATCATTTGGGGTTTTATACTAACACAACATATTTACACTGGTTCAATTCAGTGCACTTACATACAACATCGAGTGGGTTCAGACCAATCTATAAACCCCATACACAATGATTTTACAGGACATGGTTGTCCTTAACATTCTAGGAAGCAGTTACAGGCTTGGAGGTTACAGTGGGGTGTGCCTCCCTACACTACTTTGGCCAGTGGCGTCGGATCACCTAAAAAACAAGGACAGTACAAAGATCTCTTCACACACATGTTCAGCAGAAGCAGTTAGAGCTTGGAGGACACTGAGAATTTCCTCCATATACACTTCTTCAGCCATGGTGACGTTAGATCGCCCAAAAAACTTGACAGTACAAGATATCCTTCTACTACTCTTTCTCGACATGGATCAGGTGCACATGTTCCATTTACACTTTTTCATTTGCGTATTTTACATTCACATGATTTTTACACTTATAAACACACATCTTTTACATTGCATTTTTACACATACATACATATATATTTGACTACTTGATCATTTTCTCCTTGCAGGTCTACCCATATGAGAAACAAGCAGTCAAACGGGGGCAACAACCATAAGCAACAACAACGTCGACAACAACATCTTGACGGTAACACACATGCATCACTAACCATGCAAGTTACATTACAAACATGCGGCAACTACACACACACGTGTTCCACCCTAGGTTCACTCTCATAACCTTTTATTTGTGCATTTTTCATCTATAGTTTCCACGCTCCATCCATATTTTTGTCATTCCACGATTTGTCTAGTCCTTCAGCGCACGCCTTCTGCATCACTGTACAATGGATTATCATGTACGCATCTCTATTTACATTATGTTATTGATCTTTCCGCTCACCAACATAAAGTAGGGCGAAATGTAAACAAAAAATCATGCACTTTAGACATTTATTTAGTCTTGGTCTCATACTTTACTATTTAGAAGGTTTTTGAGTAAAGAAAGTACTAATTAACCCCTGTCATTTTGGCCATCTAACTTTAGTTTCTTTTGTCATGTTCTACGACCTCTTACATCTACATGCCCATTCAACCTTTTCGATTTTCCCCGCGTTATTTTAGCTTTGACTGGGGCGCCCAAGCTTAGTACGGGGGCACCCATGGGTGCCCTTGTCCTACCAGGGGGTGCCTCGATCTATGTTTAAACTTTCCTGCCACTTTTTGGGCCACTTTCTAGCCATTTCATTTTCTTATCTTTCTTGATGATCAGCCATCTTCGGGGTTAATTACGAAATTATACCAAGAGAACCCTATAAATATAAAGTTATGAGACCACAATGAGGGACCTAACATCACTAGTCACTACTATCACTCCATCTTAGAGTTGCATTCAACTATTGGAGATCATTTGCATCGACATTAGCTCCATCATCAAGGCACGTGGTTGGTTCATTTGTATTACACAAGTATAGTTGGAGGGATTCCATTCCATTCTATGCACACATTCTATTACATTTTCTACACAGAGTTATTGCTCGTTACTTCACAAAGTGCGGCTGACATAAGAACACCTAGGGCACATGACATGCACACACACTCACAAGAACTACATTTGGGTTTGAAATTTTAGAGCAAGTACTTAGTATAGTAAGCCCACTATTGTGGTAGCTGAGGTTAGTTCGACCCCATTCATTTTGAATTCTTATTTTTTAGGGTTTTGATACTTCATCTTTAGTCTTTTGCAGGGTCTTCTATGCATCTTGGAATATATCATACGACATTCTAGGTACAGTAAAAGCGAATCTAATGTGAAAAATAGACAGAAGGTTTTAGACCACCTGCTGAGCATGTGAAGACTCAATTTTGGATACCTTTTCACTAGACTAGGGTGCACCTAAATTTCTATAGATGAGAGCGCTCATAGGAACCCCTAGTCCTTCTCCAGGTGCTCTAGTCCAACTAGATGGCATCTAGATCCATCCTTTTTGGGACTCTCTGCACAGTCGTTCCCTGCTTCCTGATTTCTCTAGTACACCACTGCGACTACATAGTCCGACATTCAGCTCCTTATCAATTAAGACGATTTTCATTCTTACTCTCTTAGCATTTTAAGGTTTTGCATTTCCATTAGTTTCATAGTTGTTTGGGTTACTTTCCACAGTGTTTATTTATTACATTTATATGTACTGCTATTTACATGTCATTAACTAGATTTGATTACATCTATCATATAGTCCTTTTTTTAGTTAATCACACAAAGAGACTTGAACAAATGACCCAATAATGCATAATGAATTTCATTGGCTACACAAATATTTCCATAATGATCGAGCTGAATTGTGAAGCAAAATTTGAAACATACATGTTGATGATGCCAAGATGATGACCATTCCGTGCATTAAACAGAGTCAAGATGGCCCTATTCGTGGGGTCTAAGAACACATGATCCATAAAGATAAATGTGTTGCATATCAATTGAATAAGGTAGAAAGAAAAAACAAAAAAGAACTTCATCATGACACCAACTTGATGGTAGCTTACTGTGAGGTTGTCAATCCCAATGGAAATCTTCCATCCCTATTTGTGAATCAAAAAAATGGGTTGACTTTAACATATGTTAACATGAAACATCCATTATTTTACAAGGAATCTTTGTGCCAACGTCTCTAATAGATATACCTGCGACTTGGATGTTGATGCAATAAACTCACATTCTAGTGGGCATATCATTCAATTATAATTCTTGGTGTTTCAAGGGCCATACCAGGAATATTCTAGAAGATGTCTAAAACATCGATAGTGATTTTGTAAGAAATGGGCATAATCAAATTGCTTCAGAAAAAATCCCACAATGGAACTATGAGTTGTCCAACAACTCAATATGTCTAGGCCTCCTCAATGTTGACTCCAAATTATGTACAGTGACAAAAATATATATTTATGTCGTGAGGGCTTTCATAGCCCTTTTGGATGGGGCTCTGTGAGAGCTAATGTCGAGAGTAACTCATGGATGTCTGAAGAACTTCCATCCTTAAGGTGACAATGAACTTCACTCCCAAGGGATTTTCTGGCTCTCCTAGTTTTAAGCTTATTGAGTTGAAAAGAGTAGGATAATTCATTGTAAGATGTGTAGTCACTAGTTCACCAATCATAGGTGAACATTTAAGGGAAAAAATGAGAGGGTGGTTAACCTCTTACTCTTTAGGTTATGTAAAACTCAGGGGAGAGACCCTAAAACAACTAAGACACTGTAAAATAACTAAGGAAAATAATGGGAAACGTCTTAGTGCCACATAAACCCAAATAAGTCCTAACCTACACCACTATGATTTCACACCCAATTTATTGTCACTAGGAAGGAAGGAAGATGCGATAAGACTACTTAGATATTAGGTAAATGTTGTAAAAAATAGATAATTACAGTTAAAGGCCATGATGTCCAAAGGTCTATAGCAACAGAATTGCCTCCTAAAAGTATGTAGGAAAATCCCAAATAGAGGTCTTAATTAATGGGTAGTACAAGCCAAGATTTGATAAAAATGGGGGTTGATAGAAATCCAATGGCTTCAACATGTGCCTTCATCTCTTGGGCTACGATGATGGTAACAGCTAAAGATGGAGTCAAAAATAATCATAATCAATTACATGCAATTTACACAATTGCTACGTACTCCCTGATAATTGCAAATAATTAGTAAATCACATACTCATATTGGTCACTAATCTTTTAGACCTCCACTTAACTTCAAAATCCAGGAATATGGCAAATGTAATGTTAATAAGTGCAAATGAAACCTAAATTCCAAAATGATTTTATAAATTGAATGTCTCAATGATTACTATCTACTTCAGACTTTTAAGGCACAAAATAGTCAAATGGACTGATCCTAATTTCTTCTTGAGTGAATACACTTTTTGTAATCTGATGCCAGAACTTCCTTCTAGATTAGAGGTCCACAATAACATTTATGAAGTCAATTAAACATGCTATCTCCACTCATCCTCATTGATCTTACATTACAATAGCTCCCTACACCGATACAATTATTCTAAACTTTAATCTGACTCTGCATCAAGCAATGATGTGATTTCTAATAGAACCTACAGACTAAACTGCCATTTGGGATAGTATAATCTTGATCAAAGCCAAACAATGACTCATATAGCTGTGATAGGTCTGATTTAGATGAAAGACCAAATGTTATCATCTGGGATTCTATACAATTTAGAGAATGGATTCGTAGTGCGTGTTTCGAATGGAAGATTGCTCAAAGTTTGGAGAACTCCTATGAGAAAGACCTTTGAAAATGTATTGCACATATCACTCATATGGCTTCACCATGATTGAATGATAAATGAAACCAACTTGGGACATCAATTAAAAATCTCAGGGATCCAATTGGGTCTATTTGAGAAACGGTATAGGGATTTATTTGAACTTATTCACTTAAGAGGTCCCACACACATGTAGAAGTGATAAAATTGTGATACAATATGGTTGGTTATTGATACTTAAAACATTGTCAAAACTGTATGTCACAAAATACTCTACAAATATATCAGCAATTTACCTATCAAAATTAGGTAACCAACATGTATCCCTCTTGATAATATTTCCAAAGATATCAGTCTTACTGTCATTTGGAGATTCCCTACTAAAATATATTTTTCAAAAAAACTAGTGCCACGTGCTTACCACCATCTCTGGATTGGACCAAGATGTCCCTAAGATCACTGGTTCACGTATCACGGATGAAATCATCAAAATTTATGTTGGTTACAAGCTCTGTAGCTCTATTTGATACTCCATGTCTAATGGGTGCCACATGAAGCCCATTAGTCATCATGATAAAGACACATGAGGCATAGAATCGATTGTTCTTGAAGTACCCGTGAGAGTGTCATGCTACCGGATCCTCAGGCCTACGTGCAACTACTATCGGCATTAAAGTTTTTAAACTTCCAAGATCATTGAGACCACCGTTCATTGGTCCATGTGATCACCAATCATAGTATTTCACGTAGAGCATCGAGAGATTTTCATCCTCTGAATGAATGGGTACCACTTGTTATAACATGGTGTAATAAAAACCAAATTCCAATGAACATATCATGTCAGGATGTTTACCATGTGTAGTTCCATCCTGGTTCCCTCCATGCTAAAGCTAAAATTGTGGAAATCCTTCTTAGTCAATAACTTAGTCATTTTTATGGGACACATTTGTGTTCCAAAGTGTACTAAAGCAACCAAGTCAAAGAACTTAGAGGTCGTCACCTGATTGAGCGCGTGTCTCTGATCTTGTGCTTGTTTGACTTTGATGGCCCAGTTTGCGAAGATACAATAATTCTGAATGTCGTACCACCCTTATTTGGATGTTTTGAGGCCAAAAATACTTTAAATTTTTCTGAGTCTTTTCTAAACTTCACCGATGTACATACACACAGTAATGGAGGGAAATTGTTTTTTATTTGTTGGTGATTTCATAAACATAGAGATGCCCAAAAATGTGAGTTTACCACCGTGAAAATCGTTGAAGCACCAAAATTTTAACACTATGGTGCCCCAAAATGAAGTGAACAATTTTGGGTGCCCAATAATCTTCTTAAAACTTGTGTTGTTCGAGACAAATGAAACAACTTAAGGGTTTGATGATCTGCTAAAAAAATCTCCAAAGGGGGAGAGGAAGATTAGGGAATTCTATCCAAACCAGGATTTTGAGTTTGGCTTGTTCAAACACTTTGAAGTCTCTAGTATAATAAGAAACTATAACCAACATGTTGCAAATAAACCATGGGTCGTGGTTAAAAATGGCATTACAGTGCTTAGCATTGTTAAACTGGAATAGGAAAAAAGCTTTGGTTAGGTTTTAGACCCCCTCTAGCTCGACACCATGATTTTTCCAATGGTTAAGAACCCATTATCTAAGATTGCTTTATAATGCTCCAACAACTATTTGACAAAATGCTCCAATCAAAAGTGGTCATGATATATTGAGATATATATTTTACTTCTTTACAGCTTTAATTTGTCGAAACTTTTATAACTTTTTAGATGTTCTTTGTCAAGACAACAAACCAAAATTAAATCGTATTGTTAAGATAAGAGTAATACATTTACATCCAATCTCACATACCTTGCAATTCACATACAATTGCTAATTTTATTCTTCGGAAGACAATATACCCACCTTCGGCATGAGAATAAAATATTGTTGATTTGATCTTCAAATAATTTCATAGCTCAAAAAAAACGCACATTCACTCACACAACCGTCAAATTTACATACATCCTACATGACCCCCGCGGACCAATGAATTTGAAGAATATAAAAGCGGTCGAAAGGGGCCCACCAGAAGTCAGAAGTCTTAATTAAAAAAAAAGAATGATTTCCAGGGGCCCACGCGTTGCCTTACCTGACCGCAGCCCCTGGCCGGCACGTATAAACAAACAAATATCAAAAAACAGATTTCCCAAATTGAAACACGTGCTGGTGTAAAATTTTCACATTTCCTGCCCAAAAGATATTTCGCAAACAGTCTCTGTGCTGGTTAGGGTTTACTTTTCAATAATTGCTTTACAAATTTAGCGAAGCCGGCGGCGTTTGAATGTGAGTGAGTCCACGCATCGGGTTCGTTACCAGTCTTTTATACCGCGCTGTAAAGATTTTCATTCTTATCTTCTTTGCCAGAGACTTCTTAATCGTCTTTCAATCATTTCTTTTCCCTGCCCTTTTTGATCTACATTCCATTATATATTGTAATCCTTTTCCAGGTCACTCAAACCCTAGATAACCTGTTTTTTAATATCATTTCTGTACATCCCTTGATAGATTTTTGCAGTTTGAAACCCTAAGGCTGTGTTAAGACTTGTTTTAGATTCAACCTTGCCCTTGTGACCTTTAGCTAGCCGTTATGGCGAATGCTCTGGACATGTCCCTTGACGACTTGATAAAAAAGAATAAAGAGACTGGGCGAGGAGGGCGAGGCAGGGGCAGGGCGAATGGAACCTCCGCCGGCCCTGTGCGAAGCCGACCGTCGCTCCGATCATCGAATCGAGTAGTACCGTATACACTTTCAAAGGTAAGCGACTGACAAGTTTCAGTTTTTTTTGATGGGTAGTGGTTGATTTTTGTGTTTTTGTATATATTCAGGAAATATAGAGCGCATTTTGTTGTTTGGGTTCTGTTGAATTTGTTATGTAGTATGCGGCCTTAGGTTGCTCCAAACTTTTGAGCCAGGGTCTGACTTCAGATCTCATGTTTTTGAAGAATAGAGTTTTTGCGTGGGATCTCACCGTGGTTGCTTCTTTATAGTTCTGACTATGGAGAATTTTAGGCACTAACGTGAAAACCCACATTAGTAAACAACGATTTTATTAGCTTTAACTGCCATGCTCGTGTTTCGCCCTGGACGCGTAGCTTGATATATGACTGTTGTTATAGAACATGAAAATGTCGGCATTGCCAGTTGTTTTAAAATCGATCAAAATCACCCATAAATTGATCAAAGTTGTCATAAACGGAGATTTGTTTGGTACAATAGAAATCCGGACTGTTTTTTTTCTCTTGCTGACTCCTTTAAAATAGAATTATATATGATAAAATGGAGGGAGGAACACTATAGCTCTTTTCTCCCCTTTATTTCCACTTTGAGTGTCGATTCTAGTCAATAGGACTTGGTAGGATTCACTATGCTTGGGCTTCGGTGAGTTTTATGCAGTCGCAGTCTCATAACGAATGGCTTACATATGCTGTAGACTCTAGAGTGTTAGATTTGATGCAATTGGCAGCTAAGCTGCTAACAAATAATGTTTGAAGGTTGTAAATAAAATTGTTCTCCACTATTTTATTTGCTTAACATTGTGTGAGATTTTTTTCATGTTTGTGTAAAAAAGAAGAAATATAACAGCAAATATATTCATAGTAGCAGTCATGTTCCAAGGATCTTTTGTTTTACAGTGGTATTCTTTGGGTTAAGCAGTACTGACCATTTTATCAAGTTTCAGAAATACTGACTGTTTTAAATATTCTATGTTTGAGCAGCCATTCCAGCAAGCTCCCGAGTCTACCTGGCAACATGACCTGTTTGATGTGCAGATGACTGACACAGCTCCATCCACCAGACTTTTAAAGATAGAGACTGGAACAAAAGTGACCATATCAAACTTGGATTACGGTGTTTCAAATGATGATATAAAGGTAGCATACCAATCCATGAAATTTATAACTGATTTCCAGCATTGACTTTTGTTGTTTCTGTTCTCTCATGGGCGTGTAAGGTACTTATGTTATTTTTTATGTTCTTCTCTTTTAGAGGAAGTAAATACAGAACCTGTCTCCTTTGAGTTTCTCATTCATTTATTTCAAGCATTTTTATGGAAAACTTGGTGTTTACCTCCCATTTGAAACTGAGTTTCTATTGTATGGTCAATTTCTTTCTATCAATAGAATAAAAAAATACCAAGAGATGTACTTTCATTGTGCCTTAGTCATGCCCAATTAAGCATGAAAATGGCTTTTCTTTAACTGAGATCTATTCAATGTTGCCTGCAGGAACTTTTTTCAGAGGTTGGTGATCTTAAACGGTATCAGGTTCACTATGATAGGAGCGGGAGGTCCAAGGTACTTTCAAGGTCTTTTTGTGTCGATAATTTTGAATCCTTAGCATTTTTGTTCAAGTCAGGGTAATGTTCTTATGGACTGCAATTGTTGACATGTAATTGTCAGGGTACAGCAGATGTTGTATTTGCAAGACGAGCAGATGCTGAAGCTGCCCTGAAGCGATACAACAATGTACAACTTGATGGAAAACCACTAAAGTTAGACATAGTGGGAACGAATCTATCTATTCCTGCTCCAAATAATCAGCCTAAAAATTGGAATGCTGGAAATCCAATCCGGGCGCCAGTGAGGTAAGCAGCAATGACCAGATGGTGTTTTGCTCTGCAGATATAGGTTCACACATTTCATTGGCTTTTTGTGTTGCAGTGCATCTTTTTTTGTGAAGCATTCATAGTTATTGTTCATAACTTATTGCCCACATGATACTATCGTGGAAAGGATTTAATACTTTGTATGTCCTACGCAAATTGGTATTGAATGTCTTTCTGCAATGCTTGCTCTAGCAGGCCATCTCATTCATTTTAAAGCTGCCTTGTTCATCTACTGTACAAGTGCTTTGTACATGCTATTGCTATCTAAGTAAATACTGAAAAACAACGATACATAAGTGGATATCCAGCTCTCTTGATTTCAGACAAACTCTTACAATGTACTGAATTTTGATTAAAAAACAAACATATTCCTTTTCATTGGTATATTACAGAGAAGGTGTAAGATGGACATAAAAAGAAACAGTAATATTTAGTATTTACTATTTGATAAGATTGTGATGATGATTCTAGGAATTTGGAATGATTTGTGGACCAAATTTGATAAGAATTTACCATAGGTCACAACGATAATATTGAAGCATAATAGTGATGAAAGATTACAAAATATTATAATAAAACACTACATGAGATTCATTAGAATTAACACCTATATTATTTGTGAAGGTCGAATCATCTAGATATAAGCATAGCTCTTAAATATCAAGTATTTTGGATAAATGTGTGTTTTACGAAATCTTTTTTCAATCTTATAATTAGTTTTATCTGGAATGAGAACATAAAGTATACAAACAATAGTCTAAATTTCTTTAGTTTTACCCATGGTTTTCAACTTTTTCAGGCTTCTTCAGAGGTCATTTTTTTACTTCTCAATGAGGTCTCTTCTTGCTTCCGTAGCTTATGGCAAGAATTCATCATCTTTCAACTAGGTGCTTTTATGATTTATCATATTATGGGCCTTCTCCATTATTGTTTGGTTTTCTCCTCTATGCATTCCTTTTTTGTTGTATTGTATAGGCTGTAGCTGTTGTCTTTTGAATTTGTTCTCCCTCTAACTGAAGTTTCCCGATACATTTATCATATACTCTACCAAGGTCTATTCTAAGAAGTACATCCAAAAATTCCATGCAAAACCATCAATGAAAGATGAAACGTAGTTTGCTCCTCCTAGTGATGCTATTTCATAGCACAAATAAGTGTGACATAGTCAATTTGGCTACTGGTTTTGGTTGTGCTTTCTTCAAACTTGTATCTATGATCTTGTTAGGCAAGTTTGACAAACAAACTACTACTTGTTAGGCAGGTCTTGAATGATGTGCTTTTTTTAACAGATTTTGATAGAAATAATTAATATGACCGCACTTCTCATGTCAAAGCTGATTGTCCAACCTTTCTATGGAAATAAAGGTTTGTTGCTTATCTGCTATGTCTCCAAAATGAAGTACAGTGTTTTGTCTTTCACCACTATTTTGCAACTTCTGTCTTTGATTGAACACTTCTTGGCAAACCTCACTTTTATAGTATTCACCTGCATTTTGACTAATCGAAAGAGGATTCTCTGTGATGGTAGTTGCATAAGGATTCTCTGTGATGGTTGCATGGCCAGGAGATAAATTTACTTTTATTTTCTCTTCCTCTTTTATTGTTTCTGTTATTTTGATTGTTTTGTTGTTTTTTTAACACATTGATCTCTAGTATGACTGTGTTCCCTGCTAGAAGTACAATATTATGAGAATTTCCAAAATGTGTATTGGAACTGCAGCTGGCATGAGCTTTTCCTTGTGCAGGTTTATTATTCCAAGGGTGTAGATGGATTGGTCAGGAAGCAGAAACCTTCGAAGTCCTACAAAAGCTGGTAAATTTATAGAGGTAAAGCGTGGAGTCCCCCCTGCTAATGGGGATGGATCAGATAGCCCCAGCAAGCCTTTAGTCATTTGGAGACCTTCCCCTTGAAAAACTCTGAAGACAAAGTTTGATGACCCTGCTGGGGGAAACTTTGGTCAATGCTGGTGGAGAAGGATTTTTGAGAGATGAGGAGGGATTCTGTCTGTATTCCCAATTCATGTTAGTAGTACGACAAACAATGTTATTGAATGTTTGGCTATGTTAAGAGTGCTGAAAATTGCTAGGGATAAATGATGGAAAAAGGTTGGCTATGTAGGGTTGACTCGAATAATATCTATTTATTCTTTCAAAATTCAAAATGAAGGAATGCAGAGCATTGATGCGTATACCATAGTCCAAGAAGTCTTACTAGTTTGTAGCCATTTGTATGATAAAAGTTTATGCTATATTAGACAGGAAGGCACACACAAGTGGCAGAAATATGGAGACATGAATATATTATATATGGAATAATTGAAAAAAAAGTGGGCTCCAGATGCATATATCAGCACAAATTCTAGAGAGCTTGGAGCTTCAAAGACTTCCATCATCCTTCAAGCACAAAAATAATGATTAATGTGGGGTTTACATGTTCTCCTGGATCAAAATATCAGCATCATGTTCTTCACTTTCCATTTGTATCATACTCCTCATGCTCATGTCTGTTAATACCTTTGCTCCTATGCTCCGTTTGGTGTTCAAAGCATTCAAAATGTTACGACTTGGCAAGCTGTGTCTGAAGCGAGTTTCTTTCTTTTTAATCACATAACTGAAAGCCTTCTTCCTCGTAGAGATGTAGACAAAGACAAGAAGTGGTTCTGGTCATGAAGCCTGAACAGCCACTATCATTGAAGAATTCTAAACCTGTAGCATGTAGAATCCTATAAACTAGCAATAATGAAATTGCTAATCAATAATGAACTCACCATTCATAGCCACAAGCAGGTTTAGAAGATGTTTATTCTTCTTGTCTTTAAGGGCACGTGCAAGTCTAGCGACCTTCCTTTGTATTCTGTCCGTTGTCATTGCAATGGGCATGCCGCTGGTAGAGCCAAAATCAGAGATAGAAACAGGTGTAAGGAAAAACATAAATTTTGGAAAAGGCATGGAGGAAGGACTTGGTGCTGGTTCAGAATGGTTAGATCAATTCAGCTTATACCTCCAAACTAATTAAGATTGCTTATTTCTTCAGAACATGTTTGAGCAGAATGTATGTACCTAAGGGACAAACTGATGCCCCTACTCCAATCAAGATTCTGACCTTCTTATTTGATAGTCTACTGGCAAGGGAAGAACACAGTTTTTCGGTAAAAAACAACCTGCTGGCCTCTTGCAAGAATCACATGAGTCGTCATGGGACTTGTCTCTCTGATGGGTGCAAGTAGCTCCAAAGAAGTGCAATAAAGTCTCCTAGTTGACATATTATCCACGCGAGAGTTCCATGACTATGCAAGGAGGTAGGAGTCGTCTAGTCAAAGGCTAATTACTCAGACTTAGTCTCAGGCTCTTATTCTTATTCTGCAGGATTTTTTAAGAAAGCTGAAATCTAGCCAAAAAATAATGCTAAAATGGCTGGCTGCAATTTGATTCATGGATATTAATTGAAAAAATGCTTGCATCTAGTAAGTAAAATAAATGTAGGAAATCTCCGTGGCTGTCTGGTAGCATGTATGCTGACTGAAATCAACTTCATTATCTTCTGCCAATCAGAGAACTCCAAATTTCCCTGTTCTTGTCTGAAGGTGAGAAAAATGGAGCCTGCTTCTTCAGTCTCCCATTTCAATTTTCAACAGCCAAAAGTGTGCCAAAGGATTAGTCACAAAGGTCCAGATTAATGGATCCTATAGCTCTGTGAGAATTGTGGAAGGTCTGCATCTTGGCAAAATATGGTGCCAAGGAGCCCTAAGAGGTCTTTAGTTTGTCATGGAGGTCTTGGCATCTCCTATTCTATTATCTGAGTTTGTTAAAACATCACTTGTCCTTGCTCTTTACCTTAATCAGATTATTCCTTATTTTTGTCTTTAGTGTCTGTTATGGTTTGTTCACGAGTCCTTCAGGTTATCTGGCTATGTGGTATTTGCCTTGCTACCATTTGATTTCGTAGGTCTGAGAGAGCTACCAGAGGAGTAATAAAATGTTTAATGCAAGTAAGGCGAGCGTAGTTCACTTTACATTGGGGGCAGGTAATCTGACTTAAATGGCATTATGTCTAAACATTATGTCATAGCACTATAAATATTCATTCTATCATAGTAGGATTGAAATGATAGGTTCAAACATTCATTTGTACTCTTTTGATTTCGGATGTTCTTGATTTAAGCTTCTGGATAAAGGTTGTAAATTAATTAAAAATTTCTGTTGTGATTTGCATTGTAAACAGACTTAATGGCTTCTGTTTGGAAAGATAATGGGTTCACTTTACTGTGACATTTTTGCTGATATTGCCATACATGTTTTGCAGTGTTAATTTGTAATAATTTTTTGTAATCTGTAGTAACAGACTTATGTGAACTGCAGGGGGCGTGGCCGAGGAGGAGCATTCCAAGGTCCTCGTGGTCGTGGACGTGGCAGAGGCCGTGGAAGGCAAAGTGGCGAGGATAAAAGTGCCGAGGATCTTGATGCTGAGCTAGAAAGTTATCATGCTGAAGCTATGCAAACAAATTGAGATCAAATTTCTTGTATTGATTATCTTGGTTCGAAGAGGAACTTATGGATGGATACAGCTCAGGATTTGAATGTGTGCAGTATAAAATGACTTGGAACGAGTGTCCGACTTATATTCTCTTCATTTCCACTTATATTCTTAATTTACAATGTTGAAGAGATCAATCATCGTTCCATCAGGTCTGCCACGTCTGAGAGTCGGTCATATTTAATTATTCACATTATTTTTCAGTACGAATACTGCTGCAAACTTTTCATTTCTTGTCTCTGGCCTGAGGCATCTGACATACTTAAAACTTTTAAAAATTTGTATGTAAGAGTTACAATCATACAAGAAGCTGCCAGTGGAAAGTCTACAATGCACTTTTACCTGCTACGAAATCTTATAAAAATACTAGTTTCTGAGTGGCAAAGGTTCAGTTTAAGCTGGCTAAATGGAAAGGTGCAATTTGATGCTGACAGCCTTGTGAAGAGAGTTGGAGGCGACTTTCATGGATTTTGATGCATGGACTTTAGGTTTTCTCTGTATATTTGAGAAGGATATCTAGTTTGGAGAACAATTCATATAACATCTTAATTGGTAGCATTATGGGTTAAAGTATTTTTAGTGGTTAATTAACTGTTTCAATCAAATGCTATCCAAAATATGGAGATTTAAATTTTATCAGGTAATTCAAGTTTGATATTTAGCAACCAAAGCATGCAAAAAAAATATTTTACACAATGATGAACTGTAGATTAGGTCCTGGTCCATGTGATTTTGTAAATTGGGTGCATGCTTCTTTGCAATTCACGTTGGTCTCGTTATTATGTTGATATTTTGAAGTTGTCATGTCAAAATCCAGATTGATTTGGCTTTTGAATGCGTTCTTGATATAACTGTCCTCAATTCAAAAGTGATCATCATGAATCAGAACTTCTTAATTGATTTTGTTTGTTGATTAGCAAAGAAAATTAAGAGCGCTGATGACCTCCAAAGTTTTGCTATTCTCTGCATTCTTTCTGTATGTTGTTTATAATCCATGGGAGCATAATCCCTACGGGTGGAGTTGTTATATGTGATTGATTTTTTAAGATTCTAGTCATTTCAAACCATGGGATTGGATTTGACAAATGTTATTTATATAAATTGATATTTGGGGATTCTGAAGGAATTTATTGGAAATGGCTGAATTTTTTTGAACTTAGATGAAACTCAGAAATCTCTGAAAATAATTAACTCGTCTATCTGTGCTCTTTTCTTTAGAAAAACAAAGTTTGAAGTTACGTAAAGGTTCATGGTTTTTCTTTGCTGAACAGTACTTGAATCAGTTTACTTGATGCTTAACTTGGGTGGGTTTGATATAAGTGTGACCTTGCTACACTATCTCTGGCTGACCATGGGTCTCATACCCTGTGCAGCTTTTAATTATATTTAGGTTAATGTGATGGGTGTATTACAGTCAATGAGGACGATGGACAAGCTTTATTTTGTTTTGTAATTGGTGCAGCTTTCTATGGGTTCCTTTTCCATTGACTAACTTGGTGTAATCTTCCAAAGCTGAATCTACGTTGTGGCTGCATGGCTGTCAATAGATCCTCAATTGATATGCTAAGACTTTCTTTCAATTTGATAGTTATAGGTAAGGTAGGGTTATTATATCTTTTTGATTTAGCATATGGTCGTTTTGAGAAGTGTTGTTAGATTCTATGTTATAAAATGAGAATTGTATACATATCCTGGATTAATTAGTAAACAATTGATTTTTTTTTGCAGAGTAGAAAGAAACATTCAGAGTCTTGGTGTTTAGTTTAGAAGCCATTTGTGTGTGTTTGATGAATTTGTATATTGTGTTCATGCCTCCTAAACATTATTGAAAATGCAAAACATTACTGTTATAGATACCTTAAATATTGGCGAGATCTTGATTTCAAGGTTCTTATTACGCCGAAGGCGTTTCCCCTATGGCAAAGGACCTTCGGACGTTTCTGTGACTGTCTTAAAATTGACGGTTTGACGGCCGTTTGGACGTTTTCGCTTTTTTGGCTATTTTAATGTTTTTTTTTGGGGTTTTTTTGGGGTGTGTTTGCATGGTGATTGGCAGGCGGGCACATCAATTCGGCTGTGACATTAGGGTTGTTCCAGGAAAGAAACTTTTCGCTGCTGCGAGCTATGTTCTACTTGATACGCCAGTGCTTGGGAGCCATCTGTGGAGCAGGTGTGGTGAAGGGCTTCCAGAGGCACCCCTACAAAATGGTCGGTGACGGCTGTAACTCGGTGGCTCATGGCTACACCGAGGGAGACGATTTGGGGGCTGAAATTTTTGGCACCTTCATTCTTGTTTACACCATCTTTTCAGCCACTGATGCCAAAAGAAATGCCAGGGAGTCTCACTTTCCTGTCTGTATTTTTGCTTCCCTTTTTGTTTTTTGATTTATTTTTTGTGATGATTCCCTGTTAACCCTCGCGAGAACATTGCATGCATCTTTGGGCAACCCCTTTCCATCGGATTCATTGTATTATGTCTGCATAGTGAACGGGTCAGTGTACTTTCCATCAACTGTTCTAAATGGTCCGTAACCTCCTGGATTGTATTTCTCCCCTACTGGAGTAGCTCCCACATTTAACAGATTATAACGCTGGTGCAAAGTTCTCCTCATCTCCAGATACACCAGTCCAAGGAGCACAGGGAATTTATGCCATGCATACACTCGGTCCACAAAATGTATGATCTGAAAAAGAAAAGCAAGAAACATTACAACCAGATCTCCTATATTTCACAGATCACACCCATATCATTCTTTCACAAAATGCAATAAAGATTGGACAGTGCTGTTAACATTTTTTGGGGACTTACAAGGAAGACAATCTTGTCTATGAAAGTCAACCTTGAATAAACAGGGTATAGATTCCTGTTAACCACCTTGCATGAAGGAAATATAGCCTTGAATAGATCAAGCAAAGACATATTAAAACAAACAAAAATGGACTTAAGTAAAAGAGGCTAAGGTATTGCTTATGTTGAAGATGTATATTATTTATAGGGCAAGGTGAAGAATGTAGTGGTGGTGTTGGCTGGTGTAACCAAATAATAATAATAATAACAAGACAAACATCTCATTTTCAATTTAGAAACAATGAAAGATTATATTATTTGATATTTTTGCCCGGTATACTTTTAAAGTACACTCCCTTATTATAAATCTAGGTCCCACTGGATTATCACAGCAACCACAACTTACCAATCGAGAATAAATATGAAAATGGCAACACAGTAAGTCTACTACATATTATTATAACAGTTCAGTTTAGTGTACAGTAGTTGTTGAAGACATAAATATGAAAATGGCAACACAGAAGAAACCCAAAATACTAATGTAAATAAGTATTTGATTTATTGCTGGGCTGGTTTGAAGTTATTATTCTACGAAATATCTCCATCCCTATTCCAATCAACCCACCAGAATTTAGTTGGTTCTATCCCAGGTTTTCCATGCCTCTAATAATTATTGTGGCGTTTTGGGAAAAGATTTTTTGTCGGTAGGATTTGTTTTAAGGAGAAGGTAGGAAAATGCAAAGTAAAAAGTCTTAAAAAATTAATATTTATTTTGTTTTTTAATAGATGTATTTAAGATATATATATTAGTATTTGTTAATTAGGTGGATAGGTATGTTATAATGATACTAAAGGGTGAAAGTTATAATGTTGATAGACATTGAAAATTTAAGAGGGAAGATTTATGACATTAAAGAGTGGGATAATTGTATGATCATGTAAACTTTTATTCTCTACATTTTGATATTCATTTGACTGCCACTAGAAAAAAAATAAAATAATTTCCTTATAATAGAGTTTGAGGGGTTTTGCAAGTGAGAAATATGAACAAAATGTAACAAAATTATTAATTATTATGATATGCATAAAATCTAAGATAAGAGCGTAGAGATTGATATCAATCACTGTTTTTCAAATAGATTTATTTACAGAAGAAAGTCAATTCATTATCTACTCACAACTGAGGATAGGTTGGTGTTGTTCGTTTTTGGATTCAGAGGACACATCAATCCGTATTATGTATCTGTGCATGCCGTTATGTTTTTTTTGGGGGGTTTTTTTGGGTTTTTTTGGACGTAGTCTCGTTGAATATGATCGTTGCATCTTACCGAAGACATGGTCTCCCTCAAGAGGCATTGCTCCTGTTTCACAAACTACAACGAATAGGCATCCAATCCGACGAGTTCACCTTCTCCAATATTCTCCTTGTATGCGCAAACATGGTATCTGTAACGTATGGTTTGTAGATCCACAGAAAAATCATGAGATGCGGGTTTCAATCTAACATTATTGTGATGAATACTTTGATAGACATGTATGCAAAATGTGGAAGGACACAGGAGGCGCGAGAACTATTTGACAAAATTATTGAACGAGATGTGGTATCATGGATTGCAATCATTGGTGGATATGCACAAATTGGGCTTGTTGGAAACGCCTTGGAGATTTTCAAACAAATGCAAGTCGCAGGTGTAAAGCCAAATTCAACAACTTTTGCCAACATCCTCCCTGCGTGTGCCAAAATGGGAGCTTTGAAACAAGGTGGAGAGATTCATCCAAAGATAATTAAAAGTGGATTGTTGTCAGACGATATAGTTTTGACTGCCCTGATTGGTATGTATACAAAATGTGGAAGCATAAAAAATGCACACAAACTGTTTGACATAATGCCTCAACGAGATGTAGTCTCATGGACTGCCATCATTTCTAGATATGCACAATTAGGACATGTTGATAAAACATTGGATATATTTAAGGAAATGCAATTGGCAGGTGAAAATCCAAACTTGACAACCTTTGTCAGCATCCTCCCAACATGTGCCAAAATGGGAGCTTTGGCACAGGGTATGGAAATCCATTAAAAAAAATTGAAAACGTACTTTTTCCGGGTGTTATAGTTTTGACTGCCCTCATAGATATGTATGCCAAATGTGTAAGCATACATAAGGCACACAAGTTGTTTGACAAACTGCCTCAACGAAATGTGATTTCATGGAATGCCATTATTACCCGGCTATGCACAAAATGGGGATCTTGATGAGGCTTTACGGATTTTCAAAGAAATGCCTCAACGAAATGTAATCTCATGGACTGCAATCATTGTTGGATATGTAAAAAATGGGGTTTTTGATAAAGCCTTGGAAATTAGTACAATAACATGAGTTACATGATGGACATGTTATCTTTACATGATTTCATTTTATGGTTAACAGTTGACAGTATTACCCAAATGTAATGTAACTTTAAACATGTTAATTCTTGCATCTCACTTGTACTTTGATAAGTCATCTCACTCTACCCTCTACACATTAGCTCCAGATTTTACTACTTCCATCTCAATGACATTATTTCAAGTTAAAATAAGCACATGAATTTTTAAGATTATCAAGATATTCACTAATTACATCACGAGAAGTTAATCCTGAAAATATGTAATACCGTGCCGTTTTATAGAACTACTAAAACCCCAAAGAGTTGTACCGATACAATGTTTAGAAGTCTACTTGAAATTCTATTGGATTTCGCACCATGGATTTATAATTGTTGAGCATTTGATGTACACGTTTTTTCAAAACATGAATTTTTGTTTGTCGGCAGGTCAGAATTCATCTTTCTCCAATATATTCTTGTTTTGAAACTGTTTAATGGTTCATTCTTATTCTTATCAATTAGGATGCTACAACTCCCCTGTCAGAATCTGAAGCGATGGATCTCGTGAAGGATATTTTGCTTCAGCTTCATAAAGAGACATATACACTGTATGACCTCCACATGACTATTGCAGGGGCATCCATTAGGTTCTTTTTTCAACCTTACAAGTCATGCAAATTATATGGTATTATTTCTTATATATTGTATATCTCAACCTTGGATGCAGTCATACATGGACTCTGAAATCAGAGCCATCATGGCCCAATATATGCCTCTTGACAGCCAAGGAAAGGTCCCCAATCATGTTCACTATGTAGGGCTATAAATGATGGTACTCAACCTGTTCTGTGCAGTGATTGTTCACAACTTCTCATATTTATGTAGGCTGGTGATGTGCTTCTTTACCTTTAATTTGTCAGTCATCTTAGGAATCTAGATTGGCCATCAACTCTGCAGATGAATCTATAGATTTCTGTATGTGCTTGTGTATGACTATTGCAGGTGCATCCATTAGGCTCTTTTTTCAACCTTACAAGTCATGTAAATTATAGATGCTCTTTAAATATCCTCGGTACAAGCTCCCTACTCATGAGCATCATGCTTACTTTTGTACCATATATCATGATAAGTTGGGGAGGATTTGATGGTTCTTGAACAAATTTGATATCATTTTGTGATTGATGCATTAATTTATAAAATTTTAAGGTTGCTTTTTAGATCACAATCAACCTAGATGCCTCTGTTTTGGGAACACACAAAGGGAAATATCTGATTTACTTAGTTTCATGGTTATCTTATGTTTGAAGTTCCAACATAGCCAATTTTGTTTATAAATGTGTTCTAAAGAATTGTAAGCCGATTGCTATAAAGAGAATGTGCAGTCACTACCCACAAAGCTCTCATGAATTTAAAACTAAGCTGGAAACAATTGGAAGCATCAAACATCGAAATCTTTTGAGTCTGCATGGATATTCGCTTTCTCCATTTGGAAACCTGCTGATGCATGTTCTCCATAATCAGCTTAAATCTCCCAGTCCTCTGCTCTTGCCAGCTAAAGTATGTTTATACTGATTTTTCTGGCATGTATTTCAGGAATCTTGACTATTTATATGTGGCTCAGTTTTTTGTTTCTATGCTATACGTCATAGTGTTGTCTAATCCCGTGGATAACGTATTTTAGTCACAAGTAAAAGTATTTTATTAAGACTAGAAAGCTCCCTTAAACATCTCGAGGTATAATGTGTTCATTAATCTTGTATAAGATTTCACATTGCACATTATCAGGTAATGCTTTATATTGAACTGCATGATGCTTTGGTAATTAGTACAATAACATGAGTTACATGATGGACATGTTATGTTTACATGATTTCATTTTATGGGTAACAGTTGACAATTGTAGAATTTGTCTTCTCTTTAGGTTTCACAACCCCAAGCATTTTAACATAACCAATAACAAATCCAATCATGATATGACTAAAGATTATACCAAAAAATGCTATTCCTTCTCATTTCGATCAAGCACATCAAGAACCACCCTGAAAAAACAAAAGCTGACAAATATTTCCCAAATGTAATGTAACTCTAAACATGTTAATTCTTGCATCTCACTTGTACTTTGATAAGTCATCTCACTCTACCCTCTACACATTAGCTCCAGATTTTACTACTTCCATCTCAATGACAGTGTTCAAGTTAAAATAAGCACGTGAATTTATAATATTATCAAGATATTCACTAATTACATCACAAAAAGTTATTCCTGAAAAGATGTAACTTGCTTTACTTTTGAGTAACTTTTGCCATTCACGAATAATTTCTTTCTTTCCATATCTTAGAATGTAGGTCCACTTCTTGAATTTATGCTACTCATAATTCATGTAGATAGTTTACCCCCTCTGATATGCAGTGGGGTGTAATTCTTAATATATTACAGAATTCAAGTTTACCCCCTGATGATGCCAATATAAGAGATACTATCTATGGGTAAATTTTAGCTTGAATCACATTTTTTTTCAGTTTGAGCCCTTAGGAAAATGCTTCTTTGCAAGGTTTTCCCTAATTCCTTGTTAGAATTCTATAGAAAATGTAATCCATGTTAAAATTACAATTCTCAATCCGTAGTGCTTAATTTGGAGCGGTTTGTACTACTTTTTCACATATTTTAATTGTTAATACATTTGTTCATTTTTGCTAAGAAAATAGTATAACCTGCTAGGAACTGCAAATTCGGTGTGCATTGCAAGCTATACAATAAACTCCATATCAAATAAAATGAGCAACGTTGAACTCAAATTGAATAAAAAAGGAAAATAAAATTAGAATTGCATCTTGGTTCCCTTTCAAATTTAAAGTTTCAAATTGCCCATTGCATAAATAATACATTATTAAATATAAGGTAAAATAGAATGGTGCTCTATATCTTGGACCTTAAATTTGGATTAGAAGCTTGTCAATCAGGTACTTATATTTTCTATTGAATTCTTGGGTGCACATACATACAGTAGCAAAACAGATCCTTGAGAGCAAGGACATAAGACTTTTGTGCAAATGTGAAAGGGGAGTTCTATGTGCACATTCAAATTAAACATAAAAAATACCCTTGATTAAAGACCTGGAACTAAGAACATGATTTAAACTTACAAAGGATCTCAATGGACATTTTTGGGCGCTGTGACAGAGCTCTCATTGCACATTTAGTGGTGCGTGATAGATAGTTCAATGTGCATTTGATGGATCTTTTGAGGGCCTTTAATGATTAATAATAATAAGAGGGATAGGTTGATATATCTCGAAGATGGGCAGAGCATAAGCACAAGGCTACCACTCATGATATAAAATCTGCAAATGTACAAAAGTCTTCATGTATTCATGTTTAGTTCAAATAAAATAGCTCGCAAATGTACAAAAGGATACCACTCATGATATAAGATTTGAAAATGTATATGTACGAATTTGTAACAAATTTGAAATGTAGAGATAACACCTTTAAATATAATGCTTCATATATATTCCTACACTTACAAAATCATGTACACCCCTTATCGATATCAACTACAAAAATAATAACTATCCCTCTAAATCAAATAACATATACCGTTAGGCGTTCACATTACATTATACACATGCGATTGCTAGTCTTAGGATTGTTATGAACTGCAGCAGATAACTTTCTAGAAATGCCGAGCTAGAAAGTTATCATTTTAAGAAAAAAACGTGGAGTCAAAATGTGAGTTGCAAACACATTTTGTTCATCTTCGCAGAGGAGAAAGAAGGTTATAATCAAATCAAGACCCTCCTCCCGACTATTTCAGTCGTCTGGAGCTCGAATTGATGTTTGCCAAAAATGAATAGAAAATGTCCAACGCATAAGAATTGTTTCGATTCGACCCGGTGTATTTTATCTGGACATGAAAACGACGGGTTGGTTGCTGTATATTAATGTTAAATCTGTTATATTCTCACATTTTGCAATTTACTATGTACGATTGAGACTTACCATTATCTATTAATGAAATTATATTCTAAAAAATGCTCAAATTCTTTTGTGTTTCCTGCAAATCATTTATATTAACTTGCACACGAAATATATTTGAAAACAAAAATAAGTCTTTATATTAAGTTGTTTTTACGATATTTTTTCTTGCTCATTGCGAAAGAATGTTTCTTTTTTCTCGAGTTTTTATTGTATTTTTAAAAATTTAATAAAAGAGATTAACAGAAAATAATATCATTTAGTTCGCTCCCTGTTGTCTTGGGATGTGCATTTTTGTCATGAGTTTGTTTGTTGTGTTAATTGCATTAAACTTCATAACCACATACGGGTGTCAAGAAATTTTCAATGGCGGTAAATTTGCATTGTTGTTCATGCCCAAAAACACTATTAGAACAATATAATAACAAAAAGGGAATTGACATTTTTATTTATGGCGAAGGCATTGCCAAATTGGATCGAGGGTGTTCGTTCTTATAGTGGTGACGGAGTGATGGTGGTTATTAACAACTACATCTTGGATGTCCATGTCACAAATCTATTAGCAATGTAGACATAGGTTATGAGTGGTATTTCGATGTACAAGATCACAATATACCATTTACTTCTGTCAGAGATGAAGAATTTGTGCTTGAATTGGTCATTTTATAACACAATTGTATGGTTTTGCGGTGATTCTTGGCCCTACAAAAATAATCAAATTTTATGGGGTACAAGTTATTTTTTTTGGGGTGATTCACCTAGCATTTACAGAAATAGCCAAATTTTATATTATGCTACTAGTTGAAACCATAATGTTACCGGCCGGTAGCATTATGCCACCGGTTGACAATTGGTACCAACCGACAACATTTCCTTTCAATTCTTCACATTCACAAATATTTTGAAAGTCATTTTTAGAAATTCGCAAGTAATATCTATGGTTTTTTGTAGGGGATCTTAATTTTTTTCTTGATTTAAGAACTGCAGAGTCTTTTGATCTCTAGCTATGACTCACATCCCTAAAAAGAAGTAGAAGGCTATGGAACCTCAAAGTCACCTCTGAATTTTTGTGGATACCCAAATGATGTTAAGGGATACAAGCTTCTTCATCCGAGCACACATGAGTTGTTTGTTGTTCGAGGAGTATTGAATTTTAGGAAGGCCCACCAAATTTGATACTCGATGCTTCTTCACTTCCATTAGCTTCATGTGGATGTTTTGAGGACGATTCTGATAGTTTTGATGAGTTTGAGAAGATTCTTAAGTAGATTCTTGAGCATATATATTATACTAAGGAATCTTCTTCTTCTTCCATTTCAGACAATGAGAGCATTGATGGAGTTTTGTCTTCATCCACATCTAGTCACGACTCAGATGAAGAAGAATTTATTCTCGACTCTCCTACTTCCATTGCTCTTTGTGATAAGAGGACATTGTAGAGTGCAGATACTTGGTCATGGGATCCTACAGATGTGAGATATAGACACATTCATAGTTTAGCGATGGACCACATGCTTTCCCTGCCTTTGCCTCCAATCCATATAATTTTTAGGAGGCATATGGCAATACTGAGTAGGACATTGGTATGCAAGGGGAGTATATTCCTGGATTAGGAACAACACTTGGGAGTTGACACACCTTCCTAAGGGAAGGAAGATGGTTCAATGCAGGTGGATACATTGAACAAAATATGCTATAGATGAGTCCATTTATAAGTTCAAGGCACGATTGGTAGCAAAAAGTTTTTCACAAGTCCCTGGCATCGACTACATTGAGACTTTTGGAGTAGTTTCCAGAAAATGAATTCTATTTAATTCACTCTTGCCATTCTCCCACAACTCATCGTTAAGATGTTCATGAGATGGATGTGAAGAGTTCTTTTCTTCATGGTGACCTAGAGCAAATCTTCATGGAGCAAGCACAAGGTTTTGTTTAAGATTCTTCTATAGTCGACAAATTTAGCAAATCAATCCACGACCTCAAATAGGCCCTCAGGATTGGCATGCCAAGATGGATCCCTTTCTTCTCATTGTAGGCTTCACTAGATTCCACTCTGATCCAAATGTCTACATTTTATGGCAGGATGATTCACTTATGATTCTGGTTCTTTATGTCGATGACCTTTTGATCATAGGGAGTTCTTCATTGTCCATTATAGTGGTGAAAGAATCTATAGGACAAATTTTCTATGACTGAATTGGGTTTGTTGCATTACTTCCTTGGGATTCATATTTCATAGTCTGACTCAGGGATATCCTTTGCACAACCTAAGTATGCTATGGATTTACTTGTTTGGTTTCACATGGCTTATTGTAAGTAAAATCTAACTCCCTTTGGGTCTGGAGTCAATCTTGGGGCTGATTGTACTTCACCATTGTTCGATGCTACCTTGTATCAACAACTTTTAAACACACTTATATATTTGACTCATACTAGACTTGACATTTCATATGCAGTAGGCCTGGTGTCTAGGTTCATGCAGGAGTCCCATGAGCTGCACTGGGAAGTAACTAAGAGGATTCTCAATGCATTCAGGGTACACATAGATTTATGATTCAATATGGAGTTGATATTGATGTTGACTTGCTTGGATATATAGATTTAGAATAGGATGGCAATGTTCAGAATCACAAGTCCACTTCAGGTTACACTTTCTCACTAGGTTTTGGCCCGATTAGTTGGTCAAGCAAGATTTGGAATGCTATTTATTTAACATCTATTGAGGCCAAATACAAATGAGCTATTAATGTTGTCACTGAGGCCATATAGCTTTAGGGGATTATGACAGAGTTTGGTATTCAATACAGGCAACCCACAAACCATCTTATGTGAAAACCAGAGCACCATTCAAATTAGCAAGAATTTGGTCTAGCCACAACACATTGGGATTCACATGCAATTTTTAGGGTGCTAATTCATGTATAGGTCATCAATCTCAGACATTGCTAGACATCCGAGTAGATTTCTTACATCTTCACCAAACCCTTCACCAAGAGTAAACTTCTTCACTTGCAATCTCTTCTTGGGGCACAAAATACAAAAAACATCATCTTCAAGGGTCCTTCTAATCCTCCTTTTTTCTCTCTCTTTTTTGGGGGTAGTTTTTTCCATTGGGTTTTCTCATTTTCTTCACTTTCTAAGAGTTGTATTATACTTGGGTACCCCATCATGTCTTAGTGCTGGGACCCAGGTTTTTACCCACCTAAGCTACACTTCTAGGGGTGATGGTGTGCGTATATATTTTCCTTGTATTTATTTATTACTTGGAATATTTCCTACACACATGTGACTCATCTTGCTTAGGTGTTCTTTATGTCATAGGGGTCACTTCCTTGTCATAGACTATCATACATGTCATAGACTATCATAGTGAGTCATATGAATTACATTTTACTAGTTATTGTATGAATGTAACTCCCCTTCCTATTCTTGGACTCTTGACCACTATTCTCATGGAGGAGTTACTCATTACTCTCCTATTTGTACATACCACATTTGCACTATTGAGTTGTTTTTGTTTTTAGCATTATTCTTGTGTTTTGTGAGATTATTATATTGCATCTACTTGTTAGTGATTTCTATATTCATACAACTACATGTGCATTTTTTGTTACCCATAGATTCGGATGGGAACTCTGATATTTTTGTTTTGGTGTAGTTCTAACTTATTCAATGTGTTTTTTAATTTCTTAAGTGTGTCTTATTCAATGTGTTTTTAAATTTATTAAGTGTGTCTTTGTTTACAATGTTTCATTAATCTAGTATAGAATATATTTTGTCTACATTTGTTATAGGATGTTGTTCTGAGTATAATTTTTTAGTTGTTTAAAATCTATTAGATGAGTTTAAGAGTGATCATTTTCAACTTTTTTACTATCATCTTGATTATTCTTGTTTTCATCATTAGCCTTTTAAGTCAAGAGAGGGTTAATTTTATGGCTTCACATGCACGCGTGCACGCACACACACACACACACACACACACACACACACACACACACACACACACACACACACACACACACACACACACACACACACACACCCATATATAATATTCCCTTCATAAGTAGATCCATTTTCACCTAAAAAAAATCCATTTAAGTTACTTTGTATTGTAGGGAGGAAGAAAAATAAAACTAGATATAACGAAACCATTGAACTTCAAGATGCATTTTGGTGATTATAGAAATCAATAAGAGTTAGAAGGATACAAAGAAAGGATTCCACTAATCAATCTCGAGTTCACCACTAACTCAGAGATTCCACATCACTATAGTAGTAAAATCGTTGTGTTTAAAACATAAATTAGCTAAAGAATTTTTAGTCGTTAGTGGTAGTGATGGCATCTCCATATGCATATGATTCAAGAGCTTACACAAAGTAGTTAAATTGAAGAATGGTATCTAATGACAATGATGATCATTTTTAAATTCATGATCAATTGGCAGTGATAAAGTACAATGGTTGCAAATACGAGGTTCAATGAGGTAGAAAACACATGGAAGGACTGAATCCCAATATTTTGATTTTTACCTGGTCAATGGGGCCCAACAAACCAAATGAGTGAAAAAAGAATGTGGAGACCCATGCCAACTTATTGTGCATAACACGATTTGTCCCTATCCACACGTTGATGATTGTGTTATGAATAATCGCTTGTCATTATATTCACAATTTAGAAAATATGATAGGATGTTTGTACCTATACAATTTTTTTCGGCTGGCAAGGGCATTTCCTCCTTACTAGGTATAGTGATGTTTTTCCCACTATTGTTGACGAGTGTGTTTGTCAATATGTCAAATTGCGAGTATGTTCCAGTTCAAGCACATATTTAATTCTCTTACCTTTTCCCATTGACATCGTTGCAGATCGCCTTCTCAGTTTATTTTCTTAGTACGGGGAAATTGAAGAAGGCCCTCTCGGCTTTGATAAAGCAGTCGGGCCACTCCAGGGGATTCGCTCTCTTTATATTTAAAACAAATGATGTCACCAGGTGCTCTTTGGATGAGCCCACTAAGATCCTTGAAGGCCATCATTTGTTTTACAAGTTATACACTTAATTTATAAAACCATTAATATGTCAATGTCTTTCCAAGAGATTACTCAGCGCCTCTTAATAAAGAATTTGATCTTTGTATGAAAATTTGTAAGTTCTTATAGACTATATCTAATATTTATTAGGGAACATTGAGCTAAACAACCCTACAAGCGTTTTATCATGCTCTAAATTTTTGACTGTAGCAAGAAATAGGTGGAGGATGTTATTTAAAATACATACCAAATTTCAAGTGGCCTCTGCAGTTGACAATACAGGTTTTACAAGTAGATTTCCATACGTAGGTCCAATATAGGGCATCAAATATCTATTGATTGGCCCGATAAAAACTCTCATATTTTCCACCTTTTTTCTACCTCGGTCTATAGAGGAGGTCTACGAAATTTCATATCAAATGGTTAAGTGTGTATGAAAATATCTATACCAGAAAATTTCGTGCAGCAGGGGACAATAAACACTGCTAGGCAATACAAGAAAGAGTTAAAAATCGATTTAAATTAATGTTTAAAGGTTTGTGGTCAATTTTTATGATGTATTTGAGTGTTTACAAACTTGAATAGCTCACAGAGATCATATATATGGAGTGTACCATATTTTTTCACTCTCCAAACTAGACAAACCTGTCATTTCTTAACTTAATACTGTCACACCTTGAGTCATCATGAATTGTGATCAAGAGAACCTTAAGATTTGAGTTTTCATAGGTTTAAGCCTTTAAGGACATCCATATGAACCTGAATTATAAATTGAGTGCATGAATACAGTTAGTCGAAGAAAGTATCAGTCAAAGAAATCAGTTTAAGAACCACTAGAACCTGAACCATATCCATACTGGTATACACTGGATCCTCTGAAGAATACAAAGAATGGATGTTTTGACGCGCTTGAGTAGAATAAAAATCACTAGCACTCTGTATTAAACAAAAATGATGCTTTTAACCCTGCCACTTGTACAATAGATATAGTAATATGCAAATAGTAACTAACCTGATACTACACATCATAGATGTTAGAACGATGTTGATATAAACTATATCCGTAGGGGACTCCACAACCATGGAGAGGAAATTATAAGACAAGGGTTACACTCTTAAGTATATTTTGATGCAACACATTCCCACACTTAGTTCAAAGAAAATGCCCCCATATGATGCTCCAACATAAGGCCTACGATATTAAGTTTCATCTCTGTCTTGAAGTTGTTGATTTGGTATTAGCAGGATTCATAGAATTAGGACTTGCAGAACTTGCAGATATCTCTGAACTCTTGATTTCTGAATGCACTTTGTTTGTCCATAACTTGTGGAGTATCTTCTTTGATCTTGATGTTAACAAAAATATGCCTCTTGATTTTATGTTTTTCACTGCAGTTTGATGCATGTTTTTCCGTTCTCTTTCAGCTTCAGCTATTCTAATCTTCATAGAAGCTAGATCACCTCTTAAAGTTTTATAGTCTTCATGAACTGCTTCCCACTCATATTTGGCATTTGTTGCCGACTGAAAACTTCCTATCATATGCTGTCACAAAAAATCGTCCTCCATAATTGCCAAAGGAAACTTGCTCATCCTTTGAAAGTTCATAGGCTGCCACATTTGCTAGCAGCTTCATCTCATTACCCTCTCTGATACTGTTCATCTCCTGTGACACAGTTACTGGTGCATGTTCATGAAGCAGTGTTACAGATTGCCCAATAATATCATATTGAATCACATAAAGAAGACCTAAAACACATGCTGTACAAGTATACACGGCTTCCTCTTTATTCATAAAATCAAATGAAAAACCCACTTCCATCTCCCCCAAAAGGGAAAGTAGCAAACCTGGTATTGATAGCTAATTGAGAAAAGTGAGAGCAGTTTAAGCTACAGCCACAACATGGTTTAGACAGGTACAAGATAGAAACATTGATTATATAATAATTTTCTTCTATAATAAAAGTTCCCATATGTTTTAGATTTTTCAAAATACTAAATTTGACAGTGATTTTACATACCTCTTTCTTATGATTGTGACAATTCAAGGTGTCAAGAATCACTTTTTTCTCTTGTAGATCATACGTAGAATCACTGATATCCATATTATTCAGTCCTTCTTGAGGGTGGGTGATGTACGTATCTTCTTCATATTGATTAGAATAATCTTCATGGTAAACCTGCACACAGATCCTTTTCTTGGCAGTATACTGACTAAGCAAATCCTCTGGCATTTCTCCTTCCTTGGACGTATTTAGATTTCTAGAGCTATGTGATCAGGATAGCAGTCACCCTGCACTAGAGAAGAATTATTAAAAGACCTATTCGATCTGGAAAATATCCATTACTATGTTTGTGAATTAATAAAGCACTATCAACCTCATTAAACATTGCAGGAAAGAGTCATGAAAGTAGTGGGCCTTCTACATATCTTGTTATTACAACATCTTCTCGACTGGGAATCTCACATTTGAGTGTGATTCTACAGGTATGCATTTGAATTCTTTTGTGTGAGGCTTAAATGACGGTTTTGCTATTTTTAACAATTTTACTTTTTGCTTTTATAATTTTACATGTTGCTTTGGGTTTGTTATTTTTAAATTTTACTTTTTAAATTTTGTATGCATTAATTTTATTGCATGTGTTTATGTTTGGGTAAGGATTTTTTCCTTATATACACGCATGTAGTTATGCATTATTTGACATTATTGATTTTTTTCGACTCTTGTTATTGCAACATCTTCTTGACTGGTAATATCACATTTGAGTGTGATTCTGTAGGTATGCATTTGAATTCTTTTGTTTGGATCAACATGTTTTGTTTTTTTCTGAAAGGCTTGAATGTTTTACAATTGTTGGGACCTTCTTTTGCTAGAAATATTATGATTTTGTAGCAAAATACGCATGTCTGTGTTTCTCAAAAGCCCTAGAATCAAAAGCAAATATTTACTATTTTTGTATATGAGCTGAATCAAGTTTGCATGCCATCACCGTATATGATGGTTTTGTATATTAGCTGAACCATGTTTGTATGCCATCACTATGTAGTCTGTTTTCAGAAACGTTCCCATTGACATCGTTGCAGATCGCCTTCTTAGTTTATTTTCTCAGTATGGGGAAATTGAAGAAGGCCCTCTCGGATTTGATAAAGCAGTCGGGCCACTCTAGGGGATTCACTCTCTTTATATTTAAAACAAATGATGTCACCAAGTGCTCTTTGGTTGAGCCCACTAAGATCCTTGACGACCATCAGTTGTTTTTCAAGTTATACACTTAATTTATAAAACCATTAATATGTCAATGTCTTTCCAAGAGATTACACAGTGCCTCTTAATAAAGAATTTGATATTTGTATGAAATTTTGTAAGTTCTTATTGACTATATCTAAGATTTATTAGGGAACATTGAGTTAAAAAACCCTACAAGCGTTTTATCATGCTCTAAATTTCTGACTGCAACAAGAAATAGGTGGAGGATGTTATTTAAAATACATACCAAATTTTAAGTGGCCTATGTAGTCGACAATACAGGTTTTACAAGCAGATTTCCATACGCAGGTCCAATATAGGGCATCAAATATCTACTGATTGGCCTAGTAAAAACTCTCATAATTTTCACCTTTTTTCTACCCTGGTCCATAGAGGAGGTCTACAAAATTTCATATCAAATGGTTAAGTGTGTATGGAGATATCTATACCAGAAAATTCGTGTAACAGGGGACAATAAACACTTCCAGGCAATACAAGAAAGAGTTAAAACTTGATTTAAATTAATGTTTAAAGGTTTGTGGTCAAATTTTTATGATGTATTTGAGTGTTTACAAACTTGAATAGCTCACAGAGATCATATATACGGAGTGTACCATATTTTTTCACTCTCCAAACAAGACAAACTTGCCATTTCTTAACTTAATACTGTCACACCTTGAGTCATCATGAATTGTGATCAAGAGAACCTTAAGATTTGAGTTTGCATAGGTTTAAGCCTTTAAGGACATCCATATGAACCTAAATTATAAATTGAGTGCATGAACACAATTAGCTGAAGAAAGTATCAGTCAAAGAAATCAGTTTAAGAACCACTAGAACCTGAACCATATCCATACTGGTACACACTTGATCCTATGAAGAATACAAAGAATGGATGTTTTGACGCGCTTGAGCAAAAGAAAAATCACTAGCACTCTGTATTAAACAAAAATGATGCTTTTAACCCTGCCACTTGTACAATAGATATAGTAATATGCAAATAGTAACTAACTTGATACTACACATTATAGATGTTAGAACGATGTTGATATAAACTATATCCGTAGGGGACTCCACAACCATGGAGAGAAAATTATAAGACAAGGGTTACACTCTCAAGTATATTTTTATGCAATACATTCCCACACTTAGTTCAAAGAAAATGCCCCCATATGATGCTCGAACGTAAGGCCTATGATATTAAGTGTCATCTCTGTCTTGAAGTTGTTGATTTGGTATCAACAGGATTCACAGAATTAGGACTTGCAGAACTTGCAGATATCTTTGAACTCTTGATTTCTGAATGCGCTTTGTTTTTCCATAACTCGTGGAGTATCTTCTTTGATGTTGATGTTAACAAAAATATGCCTCTTGATTTTATGTTTTTCATTGCAATTTGATGCATGTTATTCCGTTCTCTTTTAGCTTCAGCTATTCTAATCTTCATAGAAGCTAGATCTCCTCTTAAAGTTTTATAGTCGTCATGAACCGCTTCCCACTCATCTTCGGCATTTGTTGCTGACTGAAAACTTCCTTGGGATCCATTTTCTTGAGGTAATAATGCTTTGACACTATTTGGTAAGTCATTCAGCAAGAATCTACCTTTCATGGAAGCTCTTGCTCAAACAAGAGCACCTGCACAACCACACACAAAGGTAAAATAAAGTAAATATAAGAGGAAGAAGATGATGATAAAGAAGGAGATTGAGAGAGAAAGTGAAAAATATTGGGGGAACCTATGTAAAAATATTCTTTCTAACAATCAGACATATATGAAAATACACATGTTTGTGTTCCTCACATGGTCGAGAATTGTAAAAACAGTCAGTTAAAATCATTGAGCTCTATATTTTACAGAGACTATTGGTATTCAATTCCTGTTCCAAATAAGAGCTTCTTTTATAATTTTTTATTGAATAGATGTGTAGCTATTGAACAGGAAAATTATAAGTGAATTAGAAGCTTAGTTCATACTACTACAAAATTCATTTAATTGTTTGTTTGTTTTGTTTGATGTCTTTCTTTAAAATCCAGGCACCCATCTCGCCAACTATAAAACAACCCTCTCCTATTTGAAGTTACGTGTTCCGTTTATGGAGAACAACAACGCAAGAGCTAGATCAACAAAGTTTGCATGTTCTGGTGATTTTTTTGGATATAATTTACATCCATTTATTTTACTCTAAATTTTCAAATCCCACCGATCTGAATGCCGAATGGTATTTTCAATTCTGGGTGAAACAATGTCTAATATTTTCACACATTGAATATGAGGGGCATAAATGATAAGCTTAAAGCTATACATTATAGCTTTGTTTTAAATTGAATTTTCTGTTGTTTATAATTTTTAAAAATCCTTTGCTAGGATATATGATACTAGATTGTGGTCACAAGACGTAGCAACATGGTTGTGATTAATTCTGAAACTAGATTGTGGTTGACGAAACTAATAACAACCATGGGTATTGTGGGGCCCAATACTATGAATGGAGTGAGGGAAGACATTAAGAGCGGTAGTATGAATGAAGTGAGGGAAGGCATTAAGAATAGATACATAACCTATGCAATCAATTCTATTAGCACCTCCCCTACCAACAATTCAGAATATATTCCCTTAACAAATAAATAAATTCTTTAACAAATTAAATGTAACATTGATGCTTTTAAATTTTGTTTGGTCATTCCAGTTTCATTTCTTCAATATATCCCCTTTAGCGTTCACATTGCATTGTACACATGCGATTGCTAGTTTAAAGGATATTACAATAACAAACTTAAGTATTGAAGTAATTTCTTTTTATCTTATACCAAAATTAAATATCTACAATAGTAGACTTATGAACTATAACTATTTACAAAGATATATCAGCTATATGCACAAGACACACCAAACCATGATCCAAAGGATACTTCCAACAATAAGTGATGGAGAAACTACTCTAAACTTTATCCTCAATCCAACGTTTCAAAAGATTTTATTATCTCAGGATGCATTCTTTTGGGAGTGGCTTTGGCTCTTATTTATGTTGCTAGATTAGTTTTAAGATGTTTTACCAATACAACCACAAATATAATTTGTTTTTTTCATCTATTGCTAATGAGAGGTGGAACTAGAAGTTTCCTTACATAAAATGATTTCTTTTTATATTTTAAAATTTGATAAATATATAAACTATTTATTTACATATAATTTCTTGATTTTGAACCTTACATTTCTGGGCACAAAAATAATAATAATGCATGGCTGTTTTTTCCCAAATACCTACAACCCCCAACACCCAAAAAAATATGAGTCGATCCTTATACAAAAGAATGAAACATATTTTCTGTACAACAAACTCTTTTTCGTAGTTTCACCTAATTTATTATCCAATGTGCATCAATGGGGAATGAGTGGGAAACATTATCTAAATGTTTCCATAAAATTTGAGAATATAAAATACCCAGTTGATTATTAAGACAATTTATGGCCTAATCAGGGCGGTCTGTTACGTCAATAGCAACCTGTGAGAACGGTCTTCCATAATACAATGATTCATCCATCTCATTCTCCCTTACCCACAAAAATAAACCTGGTGGGTTCTGATACTGCACTGCACCTGAGCTTGTTTGGCCTCTCAGCAAATGAGTATAAACAAAGCCACCACTACTTGAAGAAATGGACTCCTCTCCTTCAGATTCTGTATTTTCATTTGGAGAAGAATAAGGCTTCACTGCGGTTCTACAAAGGGGGCAAGTAGAGTGAGAATAAAACCACATATCAATACAGTCTGTATGAAAACTGTGATTGCAATTCGACAACACCCTGCATTTTTCATCCTCTTGAAATTCAGACAAACAGACTGCACATTCTAATCCTCCATTGAAACTCTTTGATTTGTATGCAATAATTGGGAGAGCGTCTATACTTTCTTTATCCAAGCCCATGTTGTGATCAGTTGCAGGAATTTCTGGAGAAAGAAATTCGTTGTAGGCCGCACTACCATTGCTGAAAAAACAACGTCGCATAAGAATTAGAAGAACCACCACAACTATCACGCTTATTGGTCCAGAAACATTATCCAGTTCAGATAAAATGTCAAGTGAACCTCCCATGGCTGCCTCAGAATGAGAGAGTCAGTAGCTTCTAATATGTTCTGCCATGTCGTTAATTTCGAGTCTTTTCTCGAATCTTTGGAAGATTTTTGCAACTTTCTTTCAGAGGTTTATCTTGAATGGCAACTGAACATGGGACAAATGAAGGGCAGAATATTGTCATAGAATAAAATCCATGGAAGGACATCTGTTTAAGTCATTCCATGGAATTCTTGTTCCGAATGTTTAAGTCCAAGGAATGACATCTGTGAAGAGATATGCTCGGCAGGAGAAAATCTATGAAAATATTGTTTGACGTGGAGATTTTGAGCAATCTAGATGTTAATATCATGACACAGATTCTGGTATTTATTAGTAGTTAAAGTGTGTAATTTTAGTATGTTCTTGGGATGCCTCTTTATCTTCTACCTCTCTTCTTTTTTCCACCCAACTCCTTAAAAAATATTAAATACGGTGCATAACAAATAATAGTTTTATTTGAACTATTAAAAGGACTATTTATAACAAGTAAAAAACAGTAATAAAAATATAATTACATCAATTAATTTTGAAAATGGGCACCTTATAGAATTTAGCATTGTCTTCTTCTGTTTTGTTTATCTTTTATTTTTTAATCCTTGTTTGGTATGTTGCGTGGGATGCTTTTTTGGTCCTCCTTTTTCTTTCTTTTTAAAAAATCTTTTATTTATTTATTTAATTCTTGTTCCGAATGTTTGATGGGATGTTTTTTTCTCTTCCTCTTTTGTTTTTTGTTTTTTTCCAATTTTTTTAATGTTTAAAGCTTCTTGGGTATTACATAAAGATCGTATTATATGATTTTGGATATGTATGAACGTGTTTTACAATTATAGGATTTTAAGGTGACAAAATATAAAATATATCAAAGACTAAAGTTAAGAGACCTGTAGAAATCATTTGAAGGTTTTAGATCTTGAGGAAGAATGATGAGAAGTAGAACACAATCCTATTTCTTACAAAATCATGGATTGATCCATACACCATTGCTTCTAGCTTGTCAATATATTTATGACGACGATTCATTTTCCCAAATTAAAATTTCTAGGAATCTATGCTAGTTTTTTTTTGAGTTTGAAGAATATTATGGGCCCTTTGTTTGGGTAGGGAGTTGTTTTCTAGTGTTTTTTTCATAGTGCCATGTAGACTCACTACCATTTCTCTATGTGAACACCCCTTCCAATATATCTCACTGCTCATAGTGCCCCTTTCTGAACTATTTACACCCCGTTCTATTGGCCCTTGGTTTTATGACACTTTAAAATGTGACCAATTGTTATCACAACCCCTTGGCCCCACTTCAATTAGCCCATGGTCACATCATAGCCACCCAATTGACTAACCCCTTCATCACATGTTGTATACACATTATCCCTTCATGTCATGCGACACCCCCTCATTTTTCCATGACTTTATCCCAATTATGATATATAGCATTTTCAAAAGTGTGTCACCCATTTACAGGGCCTCGTGAGGTCCGTATTATGTAACACATGGTCACATGCATGTGAAATTAACTTAATGCCTTACCCACATCGTTTAGGTGTTCAAGTAGTGAATACTAGACTATTAGTGGCTATAACTGTGCATGACTATTGGGGATAAAGGATCTAGCCCCAAGGGCCTACCCCTACACATTGGGCCTTTGTTTCGACAATAAAATTCAGAGGAGTGTAACTTTCATTTCGTGAAGGTTAAGGGGCGATGTTTTTGTACACTCACAAATTTTCAATCTATAGACATATATACATTTAGATCTTGTCCTTTACTAACCAATTTTTCTAGAAAATGTATTTTTCTATTTTTGATGGCTCAATTCTTGTATTGTAAAGATTCAATCGACTATAATGTTTTATTCATTAATTGAAAAGAAGTGCCACTTTTTTGATGTTGCGTGTTTATTGATCATTCTATATTATTTTAGCATCATATAAGAATTATTCTATCAAAAATATATTATTTATAGCTTTTTTATTATTTTTCGTTGTAAAAACACTTTTATCACACTATTCATTAAGTGCCACATGAATTTTATTGGGGGTTCTTTTTGAAGTGTAATAGAGTTTCTAAGTTGGGCCCATTGCTTCTTCGCGTGCATGTTAACATATTTTTGGGGTAATTTATAGTAAAAATACAAAATTTAAAAAACCAACGGGATTTATTTTGGTGTGTGGTTTTTAGAGGTATTTTTTTTGAAAATTGTTATCCTTGATACTTTGTAATGTATTCAAGCAATGATCTTCACACTCTCACAAACGAAAATAAATACATGTATTTAGAAAATACCATGCTCTTTTCTTAATCTTGTATGCACTTCAAGAAGACAATATTCAATATGTAGAATAGAATATAAAAATAGAAAAGAATAACCTATTATTCTCCTTAATAATGAAAATAATTCTCTCCAAAACTCACTGTAGGACATAGTTGCATATTTCTAATATTGTATTGGCACTTTGGAACACGTTTTAATGAGCTTAGCCCACATCCTTTCGCTATTCATACACCTATTGATTCTCATTCACTAGTATCCAAGTCCCCTATTATATGTGTTGCACTTGTTTTTCACCCATTGCAACCCCCACATTGGATACATCTAGTAGTACCATGGTCAGATATTTTGATCGAAGCAAACAACTAGTTTTGGGTCCCACATAATATGATCTACAGGTCATCTTGCTGGAGGTACTAATATGTAGTCACACAAAATTACTTACCTTATCCTATTTGTTGGAATGCTTAATGTGGCATTGACTATATAGTAGTTGATTCTATAGACAAAAAATCACACACTTTGGGCATTATTTAGTCCCAGTCTCATACTACTATTCATATGGTTTTTGAGTGAAGAAAGTACTAATTAATCCATGTCCTTTGGCCATTTTACTTTGATTGTTGTCATCATTGCCGACCTCCCGCATGTACTTGCCCAATCATTTTTGTTATTTTGCATCGTTTTATCTCTTACTGGGGTTCCTAGCCCAGTACTGGGGCGCCTGAGGTGCCTTGAGTGCCTTGGTCCCATTTGGGGCACCCTGATCCTTTTTTACACTTTCCCACCACTTTTTGGGCACTTTCTAGCCGTTTGAGTTTTCTATCTTTTTAGTGGTCGGCCTTTTCGGTGTTAGTTACGAAATTGGAACAAGAGAACCATATAAATATAAATTTATGAGACCATAATGCGGGACCAAACATTAGGCACTACTATCATCACCTAAGGTTGCATCCATCAAAGGCTCCATTTGCATCCATCTAGCTCCATCACAAGAGACGTGGCTGGTTCATCTGCATCACACTGCATAGGAGGGAAGTTTATTCTATTCCATCCACCATCTTATTACATTTCTACATCTAATTATTGTTCGCTACTTTCACAAAGTGTGCCTAACACAAGAGCAGGCATGATCACACACACACATAGAACTACATCGGGTCTGAGATCATGTAGTGCAACACTCAGTTAGTAAGACCACCTTTGTGGCCGTTGAGGACAGTTTGACCCCTTCATATGCTATTTCATTTTTTTAGGGGTTTGATACTCGACTTGGGGTTTTACAGGTCTCTTTTTCATCTTTGATTTGTAACAACATCTAGTGTAATCCAACGACAACAACACGATGGGAAGTGAAGGAAGAAAATCATTCAATGATACCTCAAAGGAAGGTTGCAAAGCTTTTTCACAGATCAGGGCACCCAGATCTCAGACCAGAGCACCCCAGGCACCCCAGTCTAGCCTACCGTTCTAGACTTGTGCTTTCTGGAGCTTTTGTGTGATATTTCCTACATTCTATTTATTTGTTATTTTCTGCAACATATTCCCAACATATTTGCGAATCAACTAAGCTCTTCCTAACCCTCTTTGTTCATTAGGGTTTCATATTTCTACTTGCTTAGTGGCTTGGGTTACTTTCTTCATTTATTTAGCTATTATTTATTGCTATGCATAATATTAGAGTAACTTAGAATATCTATATTTTAGTTAATCATTTTGGTGAACTCCACGTTCGACACTACCTTCCACTTAGAGATATTTTTCTCTTTTGTATTATGGATCAATAATCTTACCCCTCTTTTGCACCCACTAAAGTTTCTGGTATAACCAATATTGCTACCGATTTCATGCAAGTGCATACTCAACATGCTCCTCTCATTGTTACGCCTATGGCTTACCCATATATCAATGTAGTAACTACTCATTGTACTCTTCCTAATCCTCCTATGGCCCCATCCACTACTATTCCTCTACCCATTACTTCGATGGCCCCCCCTACAACTTCTAAGGGCTATGACATCATTGAACAACTTAAAAATATGCCTACTAAGATTTCTCTTTATGACTTATTGTGTAATGCGCCTGACTGTCGCCAAACACTTGAAGTATCCCTTTAGGCCATTCACATAGACCAAGCGACAACCATAGCGGTAGCCTTTACATACCTCATATAGTTTCTTCACAATTTTCCACATGCTATATCTTTTATCTTAGGAGGATATGTCACCTTTTGCTAAAAGCAATCAGTGTGCACCTTTGCTCATCACTGTTGTTATTAGCTACCACTTGTATTAAATGAATGCTTATTGATTAATGGATCAATCATCAACTTATGTGCTTATTCCCTCTTAAACCAACTGGGTATTAGTGATACTCTCATTTCTAAGAATTCTACTATCATCCGAGGCTATGACTCTACCACTCGTACATGTTTACATGAATATTTCATTACACATCCAAGTAGGGCCTACAACTGTTATCACTGAATTTTATGTTATAGATGCCTCATTTCAATTCAATCTCTTGTTAGGTAGAATTTGGATTCATGTAATGGCAAGCGGTTCCATCTACTATTCACCAATGTGTCAAATTTTTGTATGATGGCTATAAACATACTATAACAACTGCAAATATAGAGCCATTCAAATATTGTCGCATAGATTGTATTAATGTTATGTCCATCCCACCTTACACAACGTATTCCATATAGTATCCTTGACACATATGACATTGGCCAGTCTAGCGCTCATCACAACCTTCTTCTATCACTACAGATACTCCTGCTATTTCTACCCACACTACTGACTCATTATCTCACAACATAGTATTAACACCTATTAGCATTGCTTCCCACCTATCGTGGAACCTTCCATTTACCCGTCCAGTGTGCCACCTACAATCATACTAGATAACACCACACAACATAATGATGCTAACACCGATGATTCTAAGGATTCTGATGATGAAGTCGATGTAGTCAAACTCACTAATGAAGCATTACGTCAACTTAACTTTAATCCTATAGATGTCGGCGAATATTACTTTAACTTAGAAGACACCTTTATGGCTGACGGCCTCGAGGTGAATAAAATTTGAAGACCCATCCTTCTACCGATTGCTATGATACTTTACAAAGGATTGTTAGCACTTAATCAAGATGTTTTGTCTTCTATCCACGCAAACTGCATCTTCGCCACCCCCTTTCACATGCACACTACTCATCAACAACTCCTTTTGGCATAACATCCCGACTCAATCATAATTGTTCAGATACTATTTGCACACATGAGGGCTTAATCTAGACTTGGTTTAACACTTAATGAAAATTCACTCATCTCATCTTTATCATGGGTATTGTCACATTACATCCACCTATGGCCTTTGTGTGTTTCATTTGATGGTCTTTGTTGGATTTGCCCCTCAAACGATTCTCCATTGACTCTTGGGTAATCTTGGCTTGACTATATTGGTAGTACCATAGATACTAATCACACTTCATTACATTTTCTATGCTATTTGGTGGGCGTATGTTCATAAATACAATGGGTAGGGCCAAAAACTCAGACAAAAATCCATTTTTTGGCCACATAATTTGCCACGTTATGGCTCGATCATGCTATAACGTATGAAAAGGGCTTCATAGGTCACATTATAACGTGATTGACCTTACAGCTTGGGTTTACCAATGCCAAAATGTGCTATCGTGTATGGTTTTCTGTGTTTTTCCATGTTATCCCTCCCAACGATGACATATTTCACATTGGAAATAGGATCACGAGTGCATTATACTCATTCACTTGCATTTCATCTTGTTGGGTTCACAGTGGAATACCCAATCCAAAGGCTTGGATTTTACCAAACTAGAGGTTTGGACTATTATTGTGTGATTGAAATTGTGTTTGACAGAGAAACATCAAAATTTCACATGTGCACCCCAATATCTCATTTAGTAAAACATAATATTCAAAAATAAATTATACTACGATGCTCAAGCTCATTTTTACCTTGATGACGATATAATTCTTTCTAAAATATGATTAGTTTAAAGCTCACGCATCCACAATTTCTTTTACTAGTGCCTTGTTTTCTTGCAAAATGCTTCCATATGCATACGTTTTGGTGCACAATTTCATGATTTTTTCGTCTAAATTAAAAAAATGTGGTTTTTGGCTAAACTCCATTCTACATGCACTAAAAAAAACTAAAAAAAGACTTTTCATCTCATAGTTATGGGGTTGTACACACTTCTATTTCATTTTCGAGATCATGTGCCCTTCTATCATAATTAATATAAAACAACCTATATGTTCATCCAAATGTACATTATGAAAATTTAGTGGGACCCTCGATACATGGTCTTAGCTAACTCTTATACCAAAGGGATACTAGAATTTTTTTTTGTACAACTCAAAAAATGGTGGTGTGCACTCTAGTGCAATAGGTTCATTATCTTTTTCATACACAAAAATAGACATCTACTTATGTGTACACATACATTTGAGCCTCTTCGACTCAATTCATATCATGCGAAAAAAAATTACATAGTTTAGTGACAACTTTGATTCCGAGCTAAACGGTACTTATTCTTATCACTTTATCACTAATTTTAAGGATCATAGGCATGCCGAATCTATTCGATGAAGTTCACACTTAGGTTATACTGATTTCAAGATGACAAATTATCCCTTTCTTATCCCCTAGTTTGGCCCCCCATACTCATTGTGCACATTACCCCGGTAATCATCAGCAGTAGATAACGACTCATGTCCTACTTACTCTCCGAATCTCTCTCGCATGGTGTCACACATGAATGTCCACGCAGTCCCCATTCATGATGAAGAGTATTCCATGACTGTCAGTACACATTATGTCACTATGGTTCTTTATATGATCTGAATCACTCTATTGCTTAACATGTTTCACAATGCTGCTCTGGTAGGCGTTGATCGTTGACCCAGTGATGAACTTCTTGATAGTGTCACATGAGTTTATTCATTCACCACATAATTGGGGGCATAACATCTAACACATCATTACCCCCTCCTATATCAGCATTAGAAGACATATCTCCATACTTGCATAATTATACTCTTAGCATAGGCACGTAATCCTCTACCCCTTTCGCATCATCATTACCCGCTGACACACTCTTGTGCTTCAGTTCACATCTTGACTGTTGAGGGATACATACTACACATGAACCCCACACACTGCATAATAGGTATTCAATTAAACATTGTGTTGCTTCACACATATCGCATCATATGTCCTACGTCTACATCCTGCATTATAATTTAGTCTACATCATTTCGATCATTACACATTTACTTATTATGCATACGCTCAACAACATACTAGTATTCATCACATTTGTATCATCATTCCTATTGTCTATCGAGTCTAGCATTACTACTTCATGCACATAACATTAACACACGCTCTTCACATCTATTAGTCTATCTACACATCTTGCATTATACACCATACATCGCATATTACACATTTTACACATCATATGGTCGTCTCTTATCATCACACATACTACATATTCTTCTATGCCCTACACTCACTACCCTATGACACACTCTAGTTCTTTATTCCATACTCGACTACTGAGGGTTTACAAATCAAATGGACGTTATCATACTTATACGTTCATCATTCAAACTTATATCATGCGACATTACTAGGTTAGTGACATACGCTATAGGCTAAACGGTCACCTATACTTTCATCTTGTAGTGGTACAAGCTTTAGGCTACATCACCACTCCCTATATTCGCTCTCATGTCGTGATATACGCTTTATGGCTAAAGGGTCATCACATGCATTCATCTCTAGGTCACATATCATCAACACACATACACAACTCATCACAACACACTATACACACACACATATTTGACCATTTCCTGATGACGCACTCTCATTTTTGGTTCATTCTTGACTGTTGAGGGGTCATACTAAATGAACCTCATTACATACACTTCCATTCACTTGAGGGGGACATGGCTCCTATCATCCATCTTACATTCCATTCCATCCATCCACAACATGTTGCATATCTTGGTTGTTTTTACTCTTGCTTACATTTGCTTGATATATGTTCACTTTATTACACATGCTAGCTAGATCTCTTATATGTCATTATCTTTACCATACACACATGTGCATTCACATCCTTTTCTAGTTGTGATCACAGATACATGTCTCCTACATGCAACATGGATGCTTGTCCTCCTACCACTCCTACAATGGTTGCATTGGGGCATCCACATTCATCTCTTACAGGTGCTATTGTTTCATTTTGTACTTAGCACTCTACATTACTTGTTTATACACGAGCTTTTGACATATGGGTTATCTTTCTAACATGCTAACTGGGTGCTTTATGTGTAGCATTTTTTTGCAGGATTATTTTCTTCCATGGCTATCTGTTTGTTTGTCTACTATTGTTTGTCTCTTGTTTGTTATTGTATGCGGGCCTTTCCCTTTGTTTGGTGTACACACTTGTTTTTTGTATGCGGCCATTATGATCCTTGAGTGTCTTGCGACATCATGAGTGATGTCCCATGTTTGTAACCTGATTTGGTGTTCTATGATTGTCTTCTTGCGTGTTTACTTGGATTTCTAGCTTATACATTGTTTGTGTAGCATACACTTGTCTTTTACATGCATGCTTGTTCATACTAACACTTTTTTCTAGCCACTTGTTTGTGTGTGCCTTGGTTTCTACCAAGCACATTCCCTTCCCCCTACAAGGCACAATTTATGCGGTTGGTCCTCTTTTGGGGCCGCATCCTCCTATCCATGGCGATGTCACATGCGCCCCCAAAGAGGGGGGCATCATTTGGGGTTTTACACATTACACAACACTCTCTACGAGTATATTTCATAGTTCAGTTTTTTGTCCTTGACATTGTGGGTTATACAACGAGTGGGTTTAGACCAATCTACAAACCCCCGTACACAACATATTTTATAGGACATAGTTGTCCTTAGCATTCTGGGGAGAAGTTACAAGGTTGGAGGATACAGTGGATTTCCTCCCTACACTACTTCGGCCAGTGGCATCGGATCACCCAAAAACTAGGTAGTACAAAGATCTCTTCACACTATTCTTTAGGGAAGCAATTACAGGTTGGAGAATAGTGCAGCTTTCTCCCTACACTTCTTCAGCCAGGGTGGCTGTGAGATCACCCAAAAAACTGTGTAGTTACAGGATATCCTCTCTACACCCTTTCTCTCATCATGGATCAGGTGCACATGTTCCTTTTACTTTTTCATACTTCCATTTACAGTATTTTTACTATATACATGCATTTTCTGACACATATATACATGTGTACTTGACTACTTGATCATCTTCTCCTTTGTAGGTCCATGTCTGTATGAGAAGAAAGTAGTCAATAACAAAATACTACTACAACAAAGGCATCAAAAACAACAACATCATTTTTAGCAATTACACACCTCATACTAACATGCATGTACACTCACATACATTGAAATCTACACACACGTTTTTCTACCCTAGGTTCACTCTCACCACTTTTTTACACTTTTGCATCTTTAGTCTCCATGCTCCATCTTTTTTTCACTCCACTCTTTTGTCTAGTCCATTGACACACTTTCTACATCACTCTACATGGACTATCAGGTACACATCTCTATCTACTTTATGCTACCGAGTCGTTCCACTCATGAACATAAAGTGGGGGAAAATGTAGATACAAAATTAAACACTTTGGGTACTTATTTAGACCCCAGTCTAATACTACTATTCATATGGTCTTTTAAGTTAAGAAAGTACTAATTAAACCCATGTCCTTTGGCCATTTTTACTTTACTTGTTATTGTCATCAATGCCAACCTCCTGCATGTACTTTCACCTTGTCATTTTTTCCATTTAGCAATCATTTTATCTCTGACTGGGGCACCCATCCTAGTATTGGGGTGCACTGAGGCTGCCTTGGTCCCATTTGAGGTGCCCCGATCCTTCCTACACTTTCCTGCCACTTTTTTGGGAATTTTATAGCCATTTGAGCTTTCTATCTTTTTAGTGGTCGACCTTTTCGAGGTTAATTAGGAAATTAGAACAAGAGAACCATATAAATATAAATTTATGAGACCATTGTTATCTAATTTCAACCCCGGGTGAAATTAGACAACAGAGCAGGGTAGCACTCATCAAGAGGCTCTCTAATCCAACTTGAAGGAAACAAGAAAATTTCAGTGTTTAAGGCAGAATCAGGGTCTTTGGGAAGGTTGAGACTTACAAGAGGAAGTTTTCCTTTTCTTGGTCAAGCTCAAATTTTTCCAAATGAGGAAACAACAAGCATGGACCCCACTTGCAGGTAAGCAGGGAACGTAAAATCTGATGCAAGCACTCAAGGCATTTCCAAGCCCTCCATACAAATCCCTGAGCATCGAGAGAGATCCGATTTGTGTAAAAAATTTGAAATGGTTGGAGGAGCTAGACAAGGTTACCATTTTGGTCTTGAAGGACCTGGTGAGTCGGTGATCAAGTTACTAAGGGCTATTGAGCTCACGTTTTTCATTGGCAAGCTATCTAGAACCAAGTTATCAAAACAAGAAGGTGAGCTGCTTGTATCAATCACCAAGCTACTCCTTGGAGAAACTGAGATGCTAAGATAACATTACTTGGTGAGTTGCATAATACATGGGCCAAGTTGTTTCCAACATGGACGAGCAGTTCACCGTTGTTCTTTTTCTTCTTCAACAACCGTGTTGTTAAGTATTTAATATCGTTGTGCTCCTGCAGATCCTTATTGGCTTCACCTTTTCGATTACCTTACTAAGGAAAAATATCTTTCACTAAATTTGATAGGTGGTTTGAAGAATGACTGGATGTTGTTGGGGCGTGACCAACTAGAGGGAACACCTGCATAATAATAATGATTCTTTCGAATTGTCGATTCCTGCTATTATTGTTTTGGTCAAGATATAGTTACGGGCGGGCTATAAATAGTATACATGGTGTTGTTCTATGTTTTAGGTATCGAATTTGAATATCCAGATCATCAACGGGTTTGGTTGTAAATCCTATCAAATCATTGGTAAGGATTTATGTTATGAGTTATATGGCAATATCGTAACAAAATAAAATATAATAATAATAATGAAAACATATTAAATTATTTTAATAATGAAATAGATTTTCAAATTGAATGAAATGAGTTAAATGAATTTAAAATAATAATAATGTTAAATAAAGTAAAAAGAATTAAAATTAAAGAAAGGTCGTGATTTGTTTTGGGGCGGTTTTAGGGCAAAGGGGGCTCTTTTGGGATTTCTTTTGTCTGTCTTTGTTGCTGAAGGAAGTGAAGCTGCCACCACCATGGGGGAAGGATGGAAGCTCTGCACTAGCTCTTGGGTCACAGTTTTTGCAAGGAAAACATGGTCGCAACTTTTTTCACCAAATAATGTGCTTTGGGCATTTTTTGTTTTTTGTTTTTTTTTGTCAAAAAATGCCGCGCCAAATGTCTTCTCATGGATTGCCAGGGTTGTGCGGCCTCCACCCAGCCTCCCAGCCTGTGCCAGCATCCTCCTAGCCCGCGCCAAACACCTGCGTGGACTTCCTATCAAAGCAGAATGATAGAGGAATTTGTCAGATGTTGTAGTTTACAAGTGCGTTGGGGGGCGCGTTTCTAGTGTTTGACCAAATGAAAGAACGAGACAGCTTCTCATGGAATGTGATTGCGGCTGTGTACAGAAAGGCGTGGGTCCCCTCATAAGGCAGGCACACTATTTCACCATGCAACGAATAGGTCTCTAACCTGCTGAGTTTACATTTGCCAGTGTACCTCCAGCCTGTGCCAAAATGGGAGGTTTGGGGAAAAGGCGTGGAGCTATTTGATCAAAGCATAAAAGAAGATGTGGTCTCATGGAGTGCCATGATGCTGTAGTTGGAACAAAATGGGTATGGATACGGATGTAAAATGTGAAATCTTTGATAAATGTGGTAGCATTGAACAATGCCCCAAAGAGATGTGTTTCATGGACACCATGACCTAGAGTAGAAAAAAATGGTTTCCTAGATCTATAATGCAAGTTGCATGATATGTAGAAAATGAAGTTGGTGCTCAAAGGATCGGTTGAGCTTGGATTCATTTGATAGATATGCGTGCTCATAACCTACTATGATGGGTCCAAATTTCATGGAACCTTTGCAAGCATCCTAACTCCTGTGCCGAAATGGATTTGTGGAAAAGATTGCGTGTGAACTTGTTTGCTTAGTATGTGTTCTAACTAGAAATGTTGTCTCATACACTGCATCATCAATTAACAAGATATGTACATAAGTGGGTATATTCAAAATTTTAGAAATGCACAAGAAACTACTTATTCTGTTGGAAAACTTCAAGTGATCGGGAAATTAGTGTGACGTGGTGGAGATTTGATCTAGGCTCGTGAACTGGTTGATGAAGTGTCAAGCGAGACGCTGAACCGAAGCCTGTGGGTTTGACCGACTCCGTCCCTTCCCAAGCATGGTTCATCTTCCCTTACCTCTCATAATTCTCATGTTTTAGTTCTCTTTTACAACTTAATAGAATTTTAAAATATTAGGATTTTAATACCGTTAAATGTTTATTTCAACTCGTTGCAAAAACAATGAAATGTCATGTCGAAACTCACGAAGTCAAATATAACTCGTTTGCATTAAAACATGAACTTCCACCCTCATTCTGAGGTGATGTAGAAAAATTCCTACCCACCTGGATTGCTACAACATTGTTTTATCGACAAGACGAAATTGACTTCCCATTAATAAAGTTGATCTTCTCCCTGTTTAAATAGTTAATTTTTGCATTTTTTAGAGACTCATTAAGTACCCTTCGTAACTCTAAAAACGAGATGTGAAGCTTCATTTGTGTACCTTGTATGCGAGGAGTCACCTTGACCTTTGGATTGACCCCGAATGAACATATGAGATCTTTTTGACGCTCTTATAGGAGCCCTGTTACACTGGTTTATAGTAGTAGAAAACTATTAAATCTAGAAAGTTGGCTTTCGTTTTGAACCGCCATTTGAAACGTGGATAGAGAAATTATTTCCCGTCTTCACAAACCTCTAGTGTTTATACTAGAAAATTGCATGGAACATTCAGTTTAGGGAAAATTTTTTTTCTGGATAGTTTGATAAAGCCATTTTGTAGGCCTCCAGTCACAGTTTGACGAGGTCAAACTGGACCAATTTCGACTTGTCACTCCAGAAAACTTGTCGCCGTTTGAAAATGGTTTTCTAGTTCTCAGTCCCGTCGACTCTGATGAATTCTCCTTATATAGGGGAACTTGTAGGAAGTGTCTCGTTGCATGCTCATCCATCAAACATCAGTTATGGACGTGGTTTTATGGGCCCTCGAGCTAACTTTTGTTCATTTACAACTGGGTCAGCTACGACCAGTAGCCCTGGAAAACTAGCCGCCAAACGAAAACTGTTCACTATTTCCCAATTCTGTCAGTTGCTATGAACTCTTGGTATATCTGGTGGACAGGTATAAAGTTGATCGTGGTGTGTGTTCTCATCGGAAGATAACCTTTGGAAGTGGTTTCTTAGCCTACGAGCCCGTTTTGAATGTTTTGTAGCTAGTAAGAAAAGGTAAAAATAGAAAGCTGTGGGACCCTCGTTGGGTTGCCAAACCACCATGGAAACATTTGACACATGTAAATAACTGTTTAAAACTCTATAGTGTAACTTTTTGTGTGAAATAGAACTTTTGACAAAATGGTGTTTCTCTCTCTTCCCTTCTCTTTCTCTCTCCTGGGTTACAAAATGAAGTAAAATGAAATGTAATGAATACATGTCTCTAAACCTTTTTCTTTCGATTGCAAATTGTAATTATTATCATATGTAAATGGGAAACTTAAAAAATGATAATTATGTTAGATTAGGGTGGATGCCATGCCAGCGAGTTATCGTTGATATCATGCTCACGTGGGTTTTGCAGGATGGAAGAATGACGACGAAAAAGGTGATGTGTAATTTAATTATTATCATTGTAATTTATATAGTTCATTGTTAAATGGATAAATGTATAATTTAATATCATGTTACATAAGGTTATATTTGATAATTTGTTGTTATGTATAAGATGCTAGTTTCAAGGACATCTAGGAAATGTGCATTTAATCTTAGGTTCAATTTTGATTCATAGTACACATGGTAAAAAGGTTTGATATTTATATAAAGTAAATGAATTTGGAGTAATATCTTGTAGTGCATATTCAATATTCAATAAATGATCAATGAGTCATCTTGTGCTTTCATACTTGGTAAATGTAATAAAGAGAATTAAATCAAAACACTCTACCCTTGTCCAATATCGGAGTATAACCTGTTTTCATGTGTGATACTCCTTACCATAGATGACATTGAAAACCATAGGATGAACTTAATCTCTGCACTCGATGGAACCTCCTAGTTTGAGTAAACAAGAACCCAAGAATGGGTTTATCGTCTTAGTCAGTATGTTTAGTGACATTGTCTTAAACCTGTCTGATAGGAGCGACACAGTCAAAACTTTATTTGGAGTATGTAGAGCTAACTCCTCCTTTATATCCTAGTGGACTACCTTGTCATCCGAAGATAGATTTAAAATTAAAGTTCTTCATCGAATGAAATCCCTGTTGGATCCAGACGACATAGATGGAGGTTGTGACTTAGTTGTTCTAGGTCTTAAACTCTTGTTAATGAACTCCCCTTAGCTCCACTTAGCTAAATGTGTTACCTTGGTTTCTCTCAACATAACACCTTGGTCCTCTCTGAAGGTGGTTTAGCATAAATTTGTCCTCTCGCTTAAACCTCATATATAGTTGAGGGGTAGACCCTTAGGTGAAGTTGGAATTAATCTAAAACTCAGTTGATTCAGATGTTAACTTAGGGTTTGTGTGTAGCTTCAAGTATTCTAATCATTTATGTCTTCAAGAGGTTAGACAAACACTTTCGTAACTCCTTTCACAAGACAATGCTAAAAATAAAGGCCATAACATGACGTAGAAAATAAAGCATATAAGAGTAAAAATGAGAATTGAGGTTAGGGATACTGCCACTCTTGGAGACCTTATAACTCAATTAAATATATTCTTTATGTGTTTCAAAGAATATGTATTGCCGTGTTGTGATCAAACTACGAGAAAACAAAAGATATATAAATACAAAAAGGAAATTCACTTAAGTCATTGATTAGAATAACTATGGTAGGGAAATAACCTTACCGTGATCGAGGAATGTTTTGTGGTAAAAAGCTATCTTGTATTTTAAATCTCCGTTAAATCCTAATCATGCATTTTTGGATACCAAGTCACGTCCACATGAGTTGTAAGAGTAAAAAGGTAGACATTGAATATATGTTCGAGAAGAATATTCTTAACATAAGAACAAGATAATTAAGTACTTTATATGCATTCAAATTATGCCAAATAAGTATGCAAGTTATGGAAAATTTTGTAAAGAATAAGAAGCCAACTTAATATGGTTGAATTGATAAATTAAATGTGGAATGAACTTAAAGTTTCTGTAGGTGGACAAACGAGGAATTTATCCTTTCCCAATAATGTTCTTGGAATGTTAATCGTAACTAAAATACATTTAAAGAAATGATGTGTTGTGGGTTTGCCGTTCCTGAAGTCATGTTTCTTGTGGTTGGGTCATTGCTAGTATTCGTTCATTGGGAAAGGTGTGGCATCGACATGCCTATGTCATTTTCATGTGTCTATGTGAGTCGATGAATTATGTGATTGTCATATGTGAGTCGAGTTTCTGTACTTGGAGCCCTTGCTATGTTGTGTGTAGTGAGCAATGTAAGTCAAAAAAAAAATTATCCTAGTATTTTACTGTTGTATTTGGGTGTGTTTTATCTCTAGGATCCCATAGGTAATCATATAGGTTTGCCCCGGAAGAAATTAATTAGGAATTAAGGGTTGATCATATACAGTTAAATGATCTCATAAAAAAAACGTGACACGTCATGAGGATGGAAAATCGATCCTTACGTATCCCAATTTGAGTTACACAAGACTGTTGCAACTTATCATGTGTTTAAACTATGCCGAGCTACTATACCCACTATGGAGTCCTTGTAAAGTTAGGCATATCTTCAAAATGGCTAAATGGAAGAAGAGAAAAGAAAATATGCACCATATGCTCGATATATATATAGTCCTTGAACATGAGCGGGGCATATTGCGGAGATAGTGGTATGAAATGACCTTCAAGTGGCCTATGTTTCGCAAGTAATAAAACACACACACACGACATCATTGCACACACACACACACACACACACACACACATGGTCACACAGGCACCTCATGTGGATTCATACATGTCCTTGGAGTAATTTTTCAATGCCACAATCATTTGACATAGTAACCATCCAAGTGCTGGGCAATTTGAAGGTAATTCAAGCACAACAAGTTGATCAAATCGTAAATCTATCTTGGGCCATCCAAGACATTTCAACAAGCTCCAACTTCCACATGTGGTAATCTAGTTTCAATGCATTGAGGTGGAATCGACCAAGTAAAAAAAACATGCCAAGACATATACATGCTTAAGAACTTTCTCCCAAGTATGGATTACAAAATCTGATGAACCAAATGTGGATCCAAGGCAATTCTAGTACGTGGCATAAATGTGCAAGGATTCAATTTAATACTTGGCAGTATGGGGTCCAAACTAAGATCTGACACTATGGCATCTAACGTGGAAAGACCAGGTCAATCGAAGCTCATTAGGATCCAAAATGGGATCTCAGGCACTTTATTTTGAGCTCAACGTAACACCATTTCAGGGACTTTATTGCTGGTCAAAGGGTGAGAGCTTTAGCTCGACTGATTTTGAGTACTTGAGGATCACCAAAAGAATCTTCATCAGATAAGAAAATTAAACCCTCTTTTTGATAATATAAACAAATTCAATGATGGGCTAACCAAATCTAAATGCCTTGATCAATTCAAATGATGTCAAAACATTAGAAGAGAGGATTTATTTCACAGTTTCAATGTCGAGTCTAGGGGATTTTTGCACTTTTGCATTTTCAGCATCTCTTGTGAATGGAAGTAAGTGGCAAATTTTCAAGTAAGAATAACTCCTGCTTAGAAGCTCATAACTTGAGCATTTCTCAACAAAATTTCACAAAATTTATATTGCTGGAATCGTGGTATCAACACCATCTACACCATGGATCAACCTGAAATATTAGATTTAATGGTGAGGTTATGTGGGTGAAAAGACAAGAAAACATACTCAGATCCTAAAATTAAAGTTCTAGCCATCCCAAGGTGGTAGGGATAAATGCAAGTAATGGGCACGTGCATCAATTTCTATCTCACAGTAAGTTACATATCAATCATGAAGGAATGGCCTTGAAGATTTGATATCCCAATGCCCACTTTTTAGAAATTTAGGTACATCTTTTAATGTGGGTGGGAGAAGAAATTCTGATTTTCCCTTGTTCCTCTCTCCCTCTCCCACATTATTCTATATATTAGTAAACACTTCTCATTTTGAAAGGAGGAGATAATTTTGGGAATAGGGGAAACTCTGATCAATTTTGTTTTCTCATTCAATTATTTGCTACAAGCAAGTTGTTCACATGGAATTCTTGCAAATGTAATGATGCCTGGCCTATTCTCTTCAAATGTAATGATACTGTGTATACTTCATGGAAGCAATAAAATTGTGAAGTTGTGGATGTTTCTTCAACTCTTGTCTCATGTTTATCTTGCATTCTTATTACCTCTCCTTTGTTGTTTTTGTAAGTCTATTGCATGTTCTCCTTACTCATTTGTAGATAAATTTCATTATAGTTGTGCTTCTGATGGAGATTTAGTGATGAATGTAAATGCTTGGTTGTTAGACTGTTGACATCTTTCATGGCCCTTCCCTTAGTTTACATTTTACCACTCCCATTCTCACACATTGGAGAAGGATATTCTCACACCCTTCTCTTGGTGTTATCACCTATTTAGTGTAGGATTTTTCATTTTCATGTTCTCTCCATCTCCTTGGTCCCCGAGAAATCTTAGATTAGGAGTATTTAATATATTTCCCTTCACTAGAGTTAGTTCTTGCATTATATTAGGAAGAGGAACCAGCCTTCTCTGGAGGTCCATCTCAAGTCTATAAGTCCCACAACTTGGAGATAGTACCCATGTTACCTAGTCACACTGTGAACTCAAACATACACACTTGTGCAAATTGGAAGTTGATGTGATTTAGTGATAACAGGTCTGGCACGCCCAGTGGGACAACAAGAAGTCTTTATTTTTATTGTAGCAAGATTGGTGTGCTCTTATTATAAATTCCAGCCTATAAGAGGATTTGAAATTACACATCTAGCGACTCCAAGGGGAAGAATTCACTAGTTTTAGCAGCCCAAGCTTGTCAAATTTATTGGAAGGATTCAAAAAAGGTTAAGAGCTAGAGAAGAAGGTATTTTTGAATAATTGTAGCTATCTCCAGGAAGAGGAAGAAGGGGAAGAAGAGCTCAAAGGTCTCCATATCCACCAAATAGAATGCTATCAACACCTCCATCTGGCAGACATTTCATTCAATCAACTAGAGTTCTTAGACCAATCAGAATGACTCATCAACAACTACCACCATGAAAAAATCCCTATGTCAATTTCACAGGTAATAACCCACTTGTTATCAATACACAAAACCCAATCCAAGTTGCAACGTTGAAGAACATTCCCTATTTCATCGAGGAGAACCATACAACTTCGATTGATCACATTCAAGACATTGCAAATGTTTTTGCTATACATGAAGTTAATGAAATAGACGTGGTAGTCAAATTATTGGCTTCTTATTTCAAGGGAAAATCTATACAATGGTTAAAAATCCTAGGAGTTAGATCAATCAACAATTGGGATTATTTTTACATGACTCTTTGTGGTCAATTTGGGGAGAAGGCAGACAATTTATCTCTGTTAGAGAAATTAACCGCAATCAAGAGAGCACCAAATGAGCAGATGGCTGATTTCAACTCTAGATTTCAAAGGACATGGGATAGGATCCCAATTATCGTGAGACCAACACCTGAAGGTGCTTTTCTTTACTTCCTAAAAGCTTTAAATTCTGACATTTCCATGATGATACAATCTATGGGAGGTACAACTTTACCCGTAACCTATAACATTGCTATTAGACCTGAAAATTGTTTGATTCAAGCTAGTAAACTTGCACCTAGGCCACCTATGCCTCTTTATCTAGAATTAGGGAATCCAAGCACTAGTCAAGCACCTACATTAGATCCCATCCCTACCCTACAAAATCAGAGTTCTACTGAAGCTTCTACCTCTTCATCTATCACCTCAAATGAGCTCCAAGAAGTCATGAAGTAGTTACAAAACTTTGGAAATGAGTTGGTGACAATTAAGAGGCAATAAGCTCAAAATTTTAGATCATACCAGCCTCAAGCCCAACCTAGTAGACCTCCATATCATCCTAATAGGCCACCTGCTCAAGCTGCAAATCAGGACCAAGTAAAACCTCTTGCCAATAGGCCATTTCACCCTTATAATCCTAATGCTGCATCCACTTCTAGAGCCTTGGTACCATTGTAAAATAACATGGTGAAGAATATGACTGGTGCTTCCCGTGCAATTAACCCCATAATAAATCAAGATGCTTTAACAGTGCTCTAAAGCAAGCATTGATGGTGACAAAGGCTAGTGTGGAACCAAAGATAAATCAAGAAGAAAATTAGTAGTAGGAAGCTACTCAAGAGGCACCTCTGAATGACACCACACTTGTGAATTGGAAAGTTAAGGATTTATGTGGAATAAACCGGGCCCCTTCTCAATGTATGACAAATAACAAGTGGTTGAAGAAGAGGAATATAGATTAAGGGAAATCATGTAACCCAAATGCTTCTCACCCCTCTATCACTCTACAAGGTGTTAGTAATAAAAGTGTAATCCCAAATATTCAAAGTCAATCCAATCCACCTTCTAGACCAAATCATATACCAGCTGTAGTAGCTCATGTGAAAGAGAAATTTGTGCAGAGTAAAGGGCAACAAAAGGATGGCTCATGTTAGGTTGTGGAGCCTATTTTAATGTGTGAAAGTGTTGAATATTTTACACTAAGAGTGCTGTACACTTTTCATGTATCCTCGCCGATTTTTTTTTGGGCCTTAAAACGTGCCCGATATATCGCGAAATGTGATTGTCTCATATGGGCGGGATTTTGACCCATAGGTTTATGGGATAGTTTTTCCCCATGGTTTTGATACCCACAGTTTTGTAAAATTGCTTATGCAGTTGTCTATTTATATGGTTTTATGCATATGATAGAAGGATGAAAAAACATTGCAGATATGCTTTTAATTCGGGTGTGAATTCTGTAGAGTTTGTTGAACATAACTCCAAACAGATCTGGGTATTGTATTGAGAGAGTGGTGGCTTGTAATAAAATATGAGCAAGTGATTCTTGGTGGACGTAGCCCAAATTGGATGAACCACATTAAATACCATCTCTTTGTGTTGTGTTATTTTATTATGTACTTTTATTTGAGATCTGTAATATTTTTTGCATATTAGTTTCTACTGTTGCGATTTTGTGAGGGATTATTCCACATATTTTATCCCTTATAACCTAACAACTCATCCCCATTCAATATCATAGAGAAAATGAAGGAAAAAAAGTGAACATTTCAATGTGGGAGTCATTAGCTATCCCAGGTCAAAGAGATCTGCTGCAAGCTTCCATGACAAATTGGTCCATATCAAATCAGTCACCCAAAGATCAAGAGAAGGTTGTCACTAATGCAACTCCATGAGAAGGAAATAAAACAAGTCAACAAGATAACAACATGAAGTTGTTATCCAAAATTCACCCCTCAAGGTAATTTTGGTAACATGCATCAAATTATTCAGTCCCGAGCAAGTAGATTGATTCGAGGCCCAAAATCATGTTTTTCGGGGTCCCCTCGGCTTTTTTCAAACTTTCCCATCCAAGAAGAAATCCCAAAAAGTTGAGAAAATGGAAAAAATGCAAAAAATAAGGTTGTAGGACTGTTTTAAAGCATTTCGGCTCTGAAGGGTTTGGGTCGTACCGAGGTTCGTCGTACCAAGCTTGGGGCCAAAAAAGCAAGAAAATCGGCTAAGTCGGACATTTTTGTCCCAGGTGGTCCTCAGGACAGTTGGGACGTCGGGACACGAGGGACGTGAAAAGCCGAATTGGCCAAAAAAAAAGAAAAATCATCTAAGTCTTTTGTTTCACGCGGTTTGGGATGGCCAGGAAAAAAGTACGCGAGGTACGTGTGGGAACGTAAATCATCCGATTAGCCGAAAGACAGTCCATTTCAGGTGCAGTTCAGAGATATTTGTCCTAGGACAGTCCACGGGACAGTGGGAAAAAGGTACGTGATGGGAAGTGTGACACGCAAAAAGGTGAAAAAGGCTGTAAGCAGGGACAAGGAAGTCCGAATCAGCTGAAGTAGCGAGATTTTTGTCCTAGACAGTTGGGACAAAGGTACGCGAAGGACGCGTGAGACGTGAAAAGGTGAAAAGGCCGCAAAAGAGACAAGGAGTCCCGTGGATGAATCAGAATGTGCCACGTGTCAGAAGGGGAAAAAAATTGGAAATTTGGCTAAGTGTTTCACCAAAAATCAAAAGGAGTATTTTAGCCCACTGCCTCCTTATTGTGAGCCAATAGAATCTCGCCATGTGTCATCCAAGTGGAGCCAGAAATATGGAAAAGCCCGCAAGGGGGAATTTTAGAGGGTCAAATTTTCCCACATCTATTTTGACACATGTCCAATTCAAAATGTCGAAGCGACCCATGGAAAATTTAGGAAAGACATGCCCCGAGCGTCTAATCAAATAGCTCGCCACGTGTCTTCACCTCATCAGCCCGGTAGGAATTTTTAAAAAAAAATCCAAAGGCAAAAACGAAAGGGAAATTGTCAAAGGAAGGGCCCGTGGACTAATGAGAGCATCATCCAAACATGGCATCTTGGGTGGTGGAGTGCATGGGGAAAATTCAAAAAAAAATTCCAAATACCAAAATGGATCAAAAAAAAATTCAAAACTTTTTGCCCCGCCGATCCGTTTTGGGCCTATTTTTTCCCTAAATCTTCAAATGGGCCATAAATTTCGATCCAAAGCTCGGAGTTTCCACGTTCCTTATATCAATGGAAAGCTGGTGAAATTCTCTACAAGATTCTTCTAGGGTCATTTTTTCATTTTGATGGAGTTTGGAGAGAGAAAAATTGAAGAAATGTCTCTGGTATGTGGTAATGGCCAGAAATGACGTTTCAACAACCAGTTTTAATTGCAAAATACAGTTTCGTCACTTTTAAGTTTGCTAGGGTTCTCACCTACCCGCAATAATGAGATGAATTAAATACAACCTAGAAGTGGTTGGGGTAGATTTGGATTTTCCTCCCTCTTCCCTCTCTCATTCTTCCTATAAAGTATAAGGAGGGGCTTCTTTCTAAACGTTGGACACTCTTTTTTTCCCCCTCCCTTCTTCTCTTTGGTAGGTGAATTTATGGAGTTCAAACCTCCCATTTAAAACTATAATGCAACTTTTACCTCTTGGCATTTTATAGTGTACTGTATCAATCTTTTGAGTAAGTAATGCACGTCTGTGGATGATTCTCAACCCTCTCCGTGTTCATTTGCATCCTCCTAATCTTTCACTACAAATTTTGTTATCTCTGCATGATCTTGCATCACATTTTAATGGTTTGTGTTTATTGGCAAGATAGGTGTTCTTCATTCCTCGGTGCATCACCTTTGTTAGTTTAGGCTTATTTTTATGCATTTTCTTACCCTGACTCCTTGGAAAATTAGATTAGGTTTTGAGTAAACCCCTCTGCATTTTTTTTCACTGTGCATTTGAACAAAGAAATAGGAACCCGGCCTTCATCTGGAGAGATTTTCTGATTTTGCAAGGTCCCACACTTGGGAAAATCTCCATGTTATGCAATCACTCTGAGAGTCTCAAACCCCATCGAGTTAGTAGACACTCATGGGTGCTATGATTTGGTGATAACAGTTTTGGCATGCCCGGTGGGACCTTAGAGGTCTTCACTTTTATTGCAAACAAGATCGATGTGCACTTGTTCTAAGTTCCCGGCTTTGAAGGAGCTTAAAATCGCACATCTAGCGACTCCAAAAGAAGCATAATCCACTAGTTTCAGCAATTCAAGCCTAGAAAATTTATGAGAAGAATACAAACAAAGTCAAGAACTAGGGAGGAAGGATTGTTTTTTCATCTACACCTATCTCCAAGAAGAGAGAGAAGGGGAAGAAGAGCTCAAAGATCTCCATCTCCACCTAATAGAACCTTGTCAACACCTCCACCCTAGTAGGGCCTTTCATCTAATCAACATGGGTTCTCAGGCCAATTAAAATGGCGCAACCACCGAATCCGTATGTCAATTTTCACTAGCAATAGCCCAACTTGCTCTCAATGCACGACATCTAATCCCAGTTGCAGCATTGAAGAACATTCCATACTTCGCTGGAGAGAATCAGACTACTCCTAGTGATCATGTTAAAGACATTGCCAACCTTTGTTCAATTCATGAAATCAATGAGATGCAAGTTGCTGTCAAATTTTTGGCATCCTCATTCAAGGGGAAAAGCTTTATAATGGTTCAGGAGCCTTTCCTCAGGTTCTATTCAAAATTGGAATCAGCTATGTATAGCCCTCCATGAGTAGTTTGGGGAAAAGGGAGACAACGTGTCCCTTTTGGAGCAGCTCACAACTATCAAAAGAGCTCCCAATGAGTAGTTGAATAATTTTAAATTTCAGATTTCAAAGGACTTGGGAGAGAATTCCAGTGGCAGTCAGGCCAACAGTAGAAGGTGCTTTTCTTTACTATCTCAAAGCTCTAAATTCTGATATTTCTATGTTGATTCAGTCCATGGGAGGCATAATTATCCCTATGGCTTATAGCATTGCCATTAGGGCTGAAAATTGTTTGATTCAAACTGGAAAGCTAGCTCCTAGGCCTCAAATGCCATTATATCCAAGTTTAGAGAGCCCAAGTACTAGCCAAGTTCCTAATTTAGCTTCTATTTCCCACTCCTAGAAATCAGAGTTCAAATGAAGCTTCTACTTCATCTTCTAATGCCTCAAACGAGCTTCAAAAAGTCATGAAGCAATTGTAAAATCTAGGTAATGAGTTGTTTACACTAAAAAGGTAGCAAGCTCAAGGTTTTAGACCTTCCTTCTAGCCTCAACCTCAGCCTAACAAGCAGCCATATAATCCTCAAAGACCACCCAATCTAGCTACAAATCAAAATCAAGCAAGGCCTCCTGCCAATAGAACCATTTCAGCTCAATAAACCTCAATGTTGCATCCACATCCAGAGCTTTGGTACCGGTGCAAAATAACATGGCCCAAGAATATGATTGGTGTTTCCTGTGCAGTCAACCACATAACCAATCAATGTGCTTTAACGGTGCAATTAAATCAGGCTCTTATGGTGCAAACCATTGGTGGGTCACAAGAGTCTAACCATGAAGAAGGATCAGCAACAAGAAGCACCTCAGCAAGGAACATCTCTGAACGAAACTACTCTTGTCAATTGGTAGGCTGAAGGTTTCTGTGGTATGAATCAAATACCCTCTCAAGGTGTTGCATCCAACAAAATGTCAAAAAGGAGAAATTTGGGTGAGGGAAAACCATTGGCTCCAAGTAATCCATATCCTTCTACCACTCCACAAGCTATTTGGAAAACAAAATGTAGTCCTAAAACATGCAAGGAGCACCCAAAACCAGCTCCTAATACCAACTCAAATACTAGTTGTTGCTGCCCACATGTAAGGGATGAATATACAAACCAAGGGACAGCAAAGAGATCCTTCATCACCATCTAGTATCATTGATCAAATGAAGAAGACAAATGTAAATATATCAATGTGGGAATCCTTATATATCCTAGGCTATAGATATTTGCTACAAGTTTCCATGAAGGACTAGCACAACTTCAAATCAGTAAGTCTGAATGCAAGAGAAGGTGCTCACAAAATGCTACCCAGCTTGAAGGGAATCATGGAGGACAAGCAAGGTTAAAATGTTGAAACTCCCCTCCTTTTTATGTCTCATTAATCATTGGAAAACCAATTGGTGCACAATTACAATGATTGATTCTGGGGAAAGTAGCTCATTGACGCCCAAGTAAATAGCTGATCAGCTAGGACTTTAATATGAAACCATATCTAAAGGGGTAGTACAGTTGGATGGGACAATAGTAAGAACAGTTGGGGGTGATTAGAAACTTGAGCCTTACCCTTGCATGCATGTCCCAAATGTTGTTGTTTTACAAAATTGTATCAGTTATAGACCTTCCACCACTCTTAGCCCAATGTTTTTCAAGAGATTTCACAACCAAGATTGGAGGATATATGTCTGCTGATTGGTCACACATGCTATTCAGAATGAGGTATGGAACCAAAGCTACAATCAGGTCTGAACCTATTACAAACTTCCACCATTGAGCCCTACACTCCAAGTCAAATCAAAGCCAACTGTTCAACATTTGATCAAGAAGATCACCCAAGCACCGATGAAGCCAACACCAAGGTTGGAAGCATCTCGGATCTAACTCTTGATGAATGAGCAAACAAGGTGCATGATTTTGATCCTTATCAAGAAGTAGAAGAATCTGAGCTAGGAGTCTATTGCATACATGAAAAAGGTCATCCCATTCCTAGCATCAACCAAGCCAGACCACAAGGATGACAATGAGGTATGGCAGCTGTTTTTTGATGGATCAAGGAGTAAACAAGGTGCCAGAGGGGGAGCCATGTTGGTTTTAACTCAAGAAGTAAGGTACTATTCATCTTTTAGATTTTAGTTTGCATGCTCCAATAACACTGCTAAATATGAAGCCTTGGTGCAAGGGATGCATTGGGAAATAAAGAGAGGAATAAAGAACTTGCAAGTCTTTGGTGACTAGTGAATTGATTGTAAATTAGGTCAAAGGGCATAGCATGCTACCAAGAATGATCTACTCAAGTGCAACAAGAACATGGTGTGGGACCTCTTTGAAGATTTTGAGGGCTTTGGCATCAAATCAGTTCCTAGGAAAGAGAAACCAAGTTACTGACAGGCTTACAACAGTTGGGGCAGCTTTTTGACATTGTGGAGAGCATTCAAAAAGACAAGGTATAGCCAAACATCCATGTGATTGTGAGGCCATTCAGTGCCAGATAACAATGTAAGTTGGTAAGTGTTTGAAAATGAATCAGAAAATCATCCCATTTCTTGTAAGAAGAGGCTGAATTCTCAGCCAAATATCAGGAAAAGTTAGAGCAGCAGTATGGTGACTAAGTGGTACATGCTGAGAACTAACAAGCTGCCTAAGGGACTTATCACTTTGGGAGTCCATTTTTAATCCCAATGATCAGTTTAGGAAATAGAAAGAAAACATTCAGGTCTAAGAGGGAAGATTCAGATATCCATCTTGGTGGAAGAGAACAAACCATTGCAAATTGGTAAGATGACAACTGAACAAGAAAATTATGAGTTCATACAGCTGTGTCAAGAGTTCCCTGATGTGTTTTCTTGGAGCTATGAAGACTTGAAAGGTTATCAATCCTGAGTTAGCTCAATGCACCATTGAATTGGATCCAAATACTAAGCCCTTCAGGCAAAAAAAAAGGCCAGTCAATCCACACATGGAACCTCTCATGAAGAAGGAATTGAACAAGTTGACTTGAGTCAAGAATCATATTCCCCAATCAAGAATTCTAGTTGGGTTGCCAAATTAGTTCCAGTCGGAAAGAAGAGTGGAGAGATTAGATTGTGTGTTGACTCTTCAGAGACTTGAATGGAGAATCTCTCAAGGGCCATTAACCCACTCCCTTTCTATGGAGAAAATTTTGCAAGTGGTGGCTGGCTCTGAGAGGGTTTTCACTACTTGATGGCTACTCGGGCTACAATTAGATTATGGTGAAGGAAGAAGATCAATTCAAGATATCATTCACAACCAAATGGGGAACTTATGCATACAAGAAAATGCCATTTGGGCTGTCCAACATTGGAGCTACCTTCCAAAGAGTAATGGACATGACATTTAAAGATTTGATCAACAACGTGGTGCTGATATACCTTGATGATATCATTGTTTTTTTCAAAGAATGCAGCAGACCCACCTCTCTCATTTGAGACAAGTCTTCTAAAGGTGTAGGAGATTTGGAGTGTCTTTGAATCCTAAGAAGTGTATCTTCCTAGCAACATGAAGGAAAGCTCCTTGGCCATATTGTCTCCAAAGATGGATTAGAAATTGATCCAGAGAGAGTTGAACCCATAAGAGCACTACCATTATCAAGCCACAAGAAGGGCCCTTCAGAGTTTCTTAGGGAGAATAAAAATTTGTTTAGAGGTTTGTCCCAGATTTTGCAGCCCTTGTCAAACCTATCACCAAAATGTTGAAGAAAATCATGGCTTTCAAATGGGACAGCAGAAGGCAAGGAGGGTTTTAAAGCAATCAAAGAAGCCATCTCCCAAGCACCAACTCTCATCAACCCAGATTTCTCCAAGGGATTTCATCCTCTATGAATTTGGAGGTAATGATACTATTTCTACCATTTTGGTGCAGCAGAACAAGGAAAATGATGAGCAGCCAATTGCTTTCTTCAGCCAAATCCTAGAGGACTATGAGGTGAGATATTCTTTTATTGAGAATCATTTAATTGCGGTAATCATAAGCTTTAAGAAATTCAAGCATCTAGTCTCAAACAAAAAAGTTCAGTTGTTGGTCTCTCATGCGGGAGTAAAGGAATTCCTCCCTCAAAAAGGATTTGAATGAGAAAAGAGCAGGTTGGATCACTCATGTCATGGAGTATGACATAGAGATCAAGGTGACCAAGCCGGTGAGAGGAAAAGGATTGTGTGAGCAGCTAATTCTAGGCAAAACAAAAGGGGAGTATTGCAATGAAGAAGAGGCTATTTTGACAGTTCAAGACAGCCATGTGCAAGGCAGCACTCAAGAAGAGGATAATGCTGTCCCCACTCCTTGCTGGACCCAAGGTATAATGCACTTCCTAAGCACAGGCCTATGCCCTCCAGAGATGAACAAGACCCAAAGAAGACACTTTAGATTGCATGCTGTCCCATATGCCATAGTAGACGGTGCTTTGTTCAAGAAAGATGTGAATGGAGTACTGCTGAGATGCATTGGTACAAATCAGATTCATAGGGTGTTGGAAGAGTTCCATGGTGGATCAGCTGGTGGTCATTTTACACCAAGACTGATAGCCCTAAAAATCATGAAGGCTGGTTATTATTGGCCCAAGATTTTTAGTGATTGCTTCGTGTGGATCAAAAGGTGCAAGAATTGTGCATTCTTCACAGGTAAAGAGAGGCTTGCTGCCCTCCCATTACATCCAATTTCAGTTGACCAACAATTCATGCAATGGGGTTTAGACTTCATTGGAGTCATTAATCCCAATTCAAGCCAAGGGCATAAGTGGATTTTGACAGCCACAGACTACTTCACCAAATGGACCAAAGCAGTAGCACTCAAGGAAGCAAATGATTCTAGCATCTCAGACTTCTATGAGGGGATAGTAACCAGATTTGGCATACCTGCTACAATAATCTCAGATAATGCGTTAGCATTCATTGGATCCAAGGTGACTGAGTGGGCTGTCAAGAACGGGATCTACCTAAGTACTTCATCAAACTACTACCCTCAGGGTAATGGCCAGGCTGAATCTACAAACAAGAACTTGTTGAGGATCTTTAAGAGGACTCTTGATGAGAATCAGAGGTCTTGGCATACCAAACTGAAATCAGCCTTATGGGCTGATAGGATAACTCCCAAGAGATCCACAGGTAACTCTCCATTCAGGCTTGTTTATGGAAGAGAGGCAATCTTGCCCATGTCACTCGAGTTTCCAACATTGGAACTCATGAAGCAGTTAGAGTTACTAGAGTTTGGGCCCATGGAGGTGAGATATGCAGAGTTGATGGAGCTCCAAGAGATCAGAGATCAGGCATCCCAAGCAATGGAGAAGGGGAAGGAATTCAAAATTTGATGCCATTTGGAGTGGCCCATACATGGTCACAAATTGTAAGGGCAGCAATGCCTTCCAATTGTCTTCATTGGATGGCGAAGAACTGCAGATTCCAGTCAATGGAATCTATCTAAAGCATTGCTACTAAAGGGAAATTATCCACCTTGTAAATATTAGTTTAGGTTTTCATTCCTCCAAGTGCTTGTGCATACTCTGCATGTTCCATTTGGAGCATGTATGATTTTCAATTTTGTACATAGTTTTTGTGGTGCTGGTTTTGCTCTTGCGCAGTCCATTTCAGTGGGTTTCCAAGTGGCTCAGAGAGGAGGTTTTCAAAGTTCAGATCAGTTTGCAGGCTTTCTTATGACTCCATGCCCAATGGATGCTTCAGGAAACTGGTAACTTCACCCAGCAGGCAGATGACCCCACTGAGTCGCCAAAATTTTTATCCAAAACTCACCCCTCAAGGTAATTTTGGTAACATGCATCAAATTATTTTGTCCCGAGCAAGTAGATTGATTCGAGGCCGAAAATCATGTTTTTCGGGGTCCCCTCGGCCTTTTTCTAACTCTCCCATCCAGGAAGAAATCCCAACAAGTTGAGAAAATGGAAAAAATGCAAAAAAATAAGGTTGCGGGATTATTTTAAAGCATTTCGGGTCTGAAGGGTTCGGGTCGTACTGAGGTTCGTCGTACCAAGCTTGGGGCCGAAAAAGCAAGAAAATCGGCTAAGTCGGACATTTTTGTCCCAGGCGGTCTGTGGGATAGTTGGGACAAAAATACGTGGGGGATGCAAAAAGCCAAATCAGCCGAAAGCAGGAAAAATTGTCTAAGTCTTTTGTTTCATGCGGTTTGGGACAGTCGGGACAAAAGTACGCGTGGGACGCGAATCGACCGATTTTCCGAAAGACAGTCCATTTCGGGTTGTTCGGAGATATTTGTCCGGGACAGCTGGGAGAAAAGTACGTGAGGGACATGTGAGACGTGAAAAGGTGAAAAGGACGCAAACAGGAACAAGGAAGCCTGAATCGGCCGATGCGGGAGAATGTGTCCCAGGAAGTGGCGGGGAAAAGAGAAGGACTTAGAAAAATTTCCAAGTTTTAGTCAAAGTTTTCAAAGGTAAAAGTTTTGGCCCACTGCCCCCACAATCAAATGGAATCTTGACACGTGTCATCCAAGTGGCGGAGCGTGGGGGGGAAATGGGAAATTTTCCCAAAGTGAAAAATGCCAAATTTTTGAAGGACAAAGTGCACCCCTCAGGCCCGAGCCAATAAAATAGTGCCACGTGTCCAAGTGGCAAATTTTTTTAAGGAGGGGCCTGAAAGAAATTTTCAAAGGATGAGCCCGTGGAAAAATCAAAGTCTGACACGTGTCATCCAAGTGGTGGAGCACGGGGAAAATTTGAATTTTTTTCCAAAGACCAAACGGGTAAAACATTCAAACTTTTTTTCCGCCGATCTGTTTTGGGCCTGTTGTTGCCCTAAATCTTCAAATGGCCATAACTTTCGATCTAGAGCTTGGATTTTCACGTTCTTTATATCAATGGAAAGCTGGTGAAATTATCTACATGATTCCGAGGTCAATCTTGAATTTTAGTTCAGTTTAGAGAGAGAAAATTGAAAAATGCCTCTGGCACGTGGTAATGGCTAGAAATGACGTTTCAACAACCAGCTTTAATGCAAAATATAGTTCGCCACTTTAAAGTTTTTTTAGGGTTCTCACCTACCGCCATAATGAGATGATTAAATGTAACCTAGAGGTGGTTGGGGTAGATTTGGATTTCCTCTCTCTTCCCTCTCTCATTCTTTCTATAAATTGTAAGGAGGGGCTTCTTTCTAAGAGTTGGACATTCTTGTTTTGCCCCTCCCTTCTTCTCTTTGGCAGGTGAATTTGTGGAGTTCAAACCTCCCATTTAAAACTGTAATGTAAATTTTCCTCTTGGCATTTTGTAGTGTATTGTATCAATATTTGGAGCAAGTAATGCATGTCTGTGGATGATTCTCAATCCTCTCTGTGTTCATTTGCATCCTCCTGATCTTTCACTGCAAATTTTGTTATCTGTGCATGATCTTGCATCACATTTTAATGGTTTGTGTTTATTGGCGAGATAGGTGTTCTTCATTCCTTGGCGCATCACCTTTGTTAGTTTAGGTTTATTTTTATGCATCTTCTTACCCTGTCTCCTTGGCAAGTTAGATTAGATTTTGAGTAAACCCTCTGCATTTTTTTTCGTGTGCATCTGAACAGAGGAATAGGAACCGGCCTTCATCCGGAGAGCTTTTCCGATTTCGCAAGGTCCCACACTTGGGAAAAGCTCCATGTTATGCAATCACATTGAGAGTCTCAACCCATCGAGTTGCAGACACTTAGGGGTGCTGTGATTCGGTGATAATAGAAGCCTCCCCCATTTTATATATCTCTGATCATTAGGAACAATATTGTCCATAATTGCATGATTGATTCGGGAGCAAGCAATTATGTGATACACAAACAAATAGCTGATCAGCTGGGCCTTCAATACAAAGTTATTTATAGAGGAATTATGCAAGTGGATGGAACATAAGTGACAACACTTGGAGTAATCAAAGGATTCAACCTCACATTGCACACATGTCCCAATGTAACAATCTTGCAAGATGTATCAGTCATAGATTTTTTGTCACTCTTTACATTGTGCTTATCGAGGGGCTTCACAACTAAAATTGGAGGCTACTTGTCTACTGATTAGTTGCATATGATATTTAGGACAAGGTATGGAGCTAAGGCTACAATTGGATCTAAACCTATTGCAAATTTCCACATCAAACTACATATACCAAGCTCGATCAATCTAAATTGCTCAGCTTTCGATTAAGAATATTTTCCAAGTATTTATGAATTGAATACTAAAGTTGGAGGTATTCCAGACTTAACTCTTGATGAATGAGAAAATAAGAGGCATGATTTTGACCCTTACAAGGAAATGGAAGAAGCTGAGTTAGGAATTTATTGCTTAAGCGAAGAAAATACATCTCTCCCCATCATCACCAAACCAGATGACAAAGATGATAATGAAGTATGACAACTATTATTTGATGAATCAAGGAGTAGACAAGGATTAAGAGGAGGGGATATGCTGGTTTCACCTCAAGGTGTAAAATATTACTCAACTTTCCATTTTCAATTTAGTTATTCAAATAACACAACCAAGTACGAATCACTGATTCATGGGTTGCATTGGGAAAGAAAGAGAGGAATTAAGAACTTGTAAGTTTTTGGAGATAGTGAGCTAATTGTGAACCAAGTTAGAGGACAAAATTTTGCTAAGAATGATCTTCTAAAGAACTAAAAGAATCAGGTATGGGATCTTATTGAGGATTTTGAAGCTTTTAACATCAATTGTATCCCTAGGAAGAAGAATTGAGCTGCAAAAAGACTTACAACAATTGGGGAAACATTTGATGTTGTGGGAAGTATAAAAAGTAAGAAAAATCAACCCTCATATCAAAGTGGTTATAAGACCAGCTATTCCGGAAAACAATACAAGTTGGAAAGTCTTCGAAAGTGAACACAAACTCATAATTTTTTTACAAGAAGAAGCTGAGTTCTCTGCTAGAAACCAAGACAAATTGGAACAACAACATGCTGATCAAGTGGTGTAGCTGAGAACAAACAAACTACCAAAGCGCCTTGTGACTTTGTAATCAATCTTTAACCCAAATGATCAGTTTCGGAAAGGAAAGATAAACATTCAGATAAAGGGTGGAGATTCAGAGCCTATTTCAGTTGGAGAAGGTAAGATGTTACAGATTGGAAAGGTAAGTACTCCACAAGAGAAATATGATTTTGTCCAACTTTGTCAAGATTTTACAGATGTATTTTCATGGAATTATAAAGATTTGAGAGGTTTCAATCCAAAAATTAGCACAACATACTATTGAATTAGATCCAGAATCTAAGCCCATCAAGCATAAGAAAAGGCTGGTGAATCCTCACATCGAGCCTCTCATGAGAAAAGAGCTAAATAAGATGATAGAGGCTAACATCGTCCTTCCTATCAAACATTCAAGTTGGGTTGCAAATTTGGTGCCAGTAAGGAAGAGAAATGGATAAATCAGGATGTGTGCCAATTTTCAGGATCTAAATAGAGCTTCACTTAAATACCATTATCCGCTCCCTTTAATGGAGCAAATCCTGCAAGTAGTAGCTAGTTTAGAGAGATTTTTGTTGCTAGACGGCTACTCAGGCTATAACCAAATCATGGTGAAAGAAGAGGATCGGTTCAAGACAACCTTCACTAAAAAATGGGGCACACATGCTTATAAGAAGATTCCATTTGGACTGTCAAACGTTGGAGCAATGCTACACCCTTAAACCTATTGCTTGTATTAGGATATGAGTAGCCGACTTGTGGCTTACCATATCATTTTATTATATCATTTATACTTTCTCATTCTTAGTAGGTCGGCCTTGGTGATGGCCATAACATATGAATAGTATATATAGGGGATTGTAGGTAGTAATTCATCATCATTGGAGCATTTGAGTATTATTGTATGGTTTGGAGGTTGCCCCCTCGAAGTGGCAAAGCTATTATAATTGCATATTGAGATAATTATTCTAGAATATTGTGTTATTTAGAGTTATATTTCTGCTCATGATCTGAATTATACAAGTAATTTCATTACAAGTGGTATCAGAGTTGCAATCTGGGCCAAAATTAGGGCAAAAAACCCTAATTTTTTGTTTCTACCATATTTTGTGAAAAAAAGAGATTTGGTGGGAGATATTTTTACCAGAGTTGCGAAACATTTCAAGTAAGGTTCCCTAAAAATTTCAGACATTTTTGATTTATTTTGCAAACGTTATTACAAATTTAGGATTTTTCATAAAATCACTCCCTAGTGTGCAAATTGTGGAATTTTTTCAAATTAATTAAATTTTTGGAAAGAAAAACAAAATTTATTTGGGGTTTGTTCTTTAAGTTTTTTTATATTTGGCCGAATTCTTATCGAAATCCAAAACCTTAAAATTTGACCGTGATCCCTACATCCTACTATTTTGGGGCATCATGGCGGGGCCTTCCACAAGGAGAAAAAAGAATCCCATCACTCCAGGTAAAACACCAGAAAAGGATGAGATAGTAGTTGAGGAGTTATAGATAGAATATATAACTACAGATTCCTCATTGTTAGGGTTTACTTTGACAAACCATAAAGTAAGCCAACTTGAGTTTAACCTGAGAGACCTCGAATCTAGGGTGGCCAACAAAGAAGATGTGGATAGGATTGGACATAGATTGGAGGATTTCATGTAAAAATTCAGTACACATATTATGGGTAATCATACTTATGTCAATCAAGGTGGACCCTCAGGTCAACATAATAGACACATGAGCCAGAGTGGATCTTCGAGTGTGCACAATCCAAATACGAGCACTCTGCAGGCCGGTACTATGTTTCAAAAAGTGGAGATGCGCAAGTTTGATGGAAAGGATCCACTCAATTGGATCAACCAAATGGAGAATTTATTTGAACTACATCAGATTCCATCAGGACAAAAGGTGACCATGGCATCTTTGTATCTCGAACCTGACCAATTCATATGGTATCGATGGTTATGTGCTCAAAGGCAGAAGAGTTGTCTTAATGTTACATGGACAGTCTTCACTGAAGATTTGTAATTACACTATAGTTCTAGTGTGTCAGATAATTACTTTAGCCAATTAGAAAAGTTGAGGCAGACAGGATTTGTTAAGGATTGCATTCATCACTTCCAAAACCTTTCTCTGCGGGTGGAAAATATTACTGAAGAGAATCTGAATGACCTATTTCTTGGGGATCTTAAGGATCACATTGAGCACGAGGTGCGTATGTTTAATCCTCATAAGGTTTCTGATTCGATGATTATGGAAAGAAGGGCAGAGGAGAATTTTTTTTCAAGTAGGAGACAACATTTCACTTTTACTAGAGATCGTAACACCTTAGCCTCAACACTCCCTCAGCCAATTAGATTAACACCTCAACAAATTGAAGAAAAAAGAGAAAAAGGGTTATGTTTTAACTGTGATAGTAAATTTGGACCCGGACATAAATGTGCTGAAAAGAAGTTGTTCTACATTGATGGGCCTAGTGAAGATGAAGAGAATAATGAAGATGCAGAGTTAGAGGTCTTGGTTGAGCCAGAGGAGGAGTCAGGAGATCCTCAGCCAATGATCTCATGCCATGCAATTTCAGGTATTAGCACCCCCCAAACCCTAAAGATGGTTGGATTGCTAAAAAAATAGAGGGTCACAGTGTTTATTGATTCAGAAAGTACTCACAACTTTATCAATCCTAAGTTAGCAGTGCACCTAAACTGTTTCATTTATCCAGCTCTTGAATGTCAAGTAATGATTGCTAATAGAGGTACTGTTACTTGTTTTGGAAAATTCCATAGTATTAAGCTTTCCATGGGAGATTTCATACTAAATAGTCCCATGTATGCCATTTCTATGGGAGCAGCAGACATTGTGTTAGGGGTTCAATGGCTTACCACTTTGGGAACCATTGAGATGAACTTCCAAGACTTGTTCATGCGATTTCACTCTGAAGGAAGGACTTTTGAGCTAAGAGGCTTAAGAGCAAAGTCTCCACAAATAGTAAGTTCTCATCAGATGCACAAAATGCTAAAAAAGGGTGCAGAGGGATTTGTGGCACAACTCTTTTCATTGGAGGCTCATCATTCTAAAGGACATTATACCATCAGATATGCAAGCAGTGTTGGATGCACACTCTGTTGTATTTGAAAATATACCAAAGGGATTACCTCCAAAGAGAGATCATGATCATGCTATTCAGTTATTACTAGGAAGTCAACCGCCTAACATCAGACCTTATAGGTACCCATATGTGCAAAAGAGTGAAATTGAGAAGATTGTATAAGAGATGTTGGAAGAAGGAATCATCCGCCATAGTCAGAGTGCTTATTCTTCTCCAGTAGTGATGGTACGGAAGAAAGATGACATGTGGCGCATGTGTCTTGATTATAGGGAACTTATTAAGTACACAATCAAAGATAAGTTTCCTATTCCTATTATTGATGATTTACTTGATGAGTTGCATGGTGTTGTTTATTTTACAAAGCTTGATCTTCATTCGGGATACCACTAAATTAAAATCAAGGATGAGGATGTTCATAAAATTGCCTTTCAGACACATTAATGCCATTATGAATTCCTGGTAATGCCTTTTGGACTCACAAATGCACCTTATACATTTCAAAGTTTGATGAATTCTATTTTTAAGTCATTCTTGCGAAAGTTTGTCTTAGTGTTTTTCGATGATATATTAAGTTATAGCAAAACATGGGATGAACATTTGCATCATGTAAATAATGTTTTGGAAACCATTGAACAACATCAAATTTATGCAAAGCCCTCTAAGTGTTCTTTTGGACTCAAGGAGGTTGAATATTTGGGTCACATTGTCTCTCATGAAGGGGTTAAAGTGGATCCTAATAAGATCAAAGCCATGATGGAGTGGAAGGTTCCAAAAACCCTAAAGAATCTACGAGGATTTTTGGGGCTTATAGGTTATTACCGAAGATTTGTAAGGCATTATGGAAGCATCGCTGCACCTCTCACAACTTTATTAAAGAAGGATTCCTTCCATTGGAGTGAGGATGTAACCAAAGCATTTGAGAAACTAAAGGAGGCCATGTGCACCACTCCAGTCTTGGCTACTCTAAATTTTTCCAAAACATTCATTGTTGAATGTGATGCATCAGGGGTGGGTATGGGGGCATTTCTCATGCAAGAAGGCCATCCTATTGCCTTTTTGAGCCGTCAATTCAAAGGTAATAATATTTCCAAGCCAACTTATGAGAAGGAAATGCTAGCCATACTTCATGCACTAAAGCAATGGAGACCATATCTCATAGGAAGACACTTTAAAGTGAAGACAGATCATGATAGTCTGAAATACTTCTTGGAGCAGCGTTTATCATCTGAAGAACAACAGAAATGGGTCTCCAAGATGTTGGGATATGATTTTGAGATTATCTATAAGAAAGGGAAGGAGAATGTAGTTGCGGATGCTCTATCGTGGAAAGATGACTCAACTGCAGCCTTGTTATGTGCCATATCCATATTACAGGAAGATTGGATAGATGAGGCAAGGTCTGAATGGAGAAATGACCCAACCACACAAAACCTCATTCATCATCTCCAGAATGATCCAAGCATGTCTGAAAAATTTGTATTGAAAGGGGATGCTTTATGGTATAAAGATAGATTATACCTATGTAAGAACTCCACTCTTAAAAATAGGATTCTATCTGAGCTTCACTCTTCTCTAGTAGAGGGGCACTCTGGATTCTTGAACGCTTATCATCGAGTCAAACAAGATTTCTTCTGGGAAGGGCTCAAAGGGGATGTCCAAAAATTTGTGGTAGAATGCATGGTTTGTCAACAAAATAAGGGTGAAACCGTTCGATCCCCAAGTCTTCTACAACCTCTATCTATTCCTAGCCAGTGGTGGGAAGAGGTTTCCATGGAATTTATCATAGGATTGCCTAAATCTGAAGGAAAAAATGTCATCATGGTTGTGGTGGATAGACTCACCAAATATGCTCATTTTTGTGCCTTGGCATACCCATTTGCTGCAAGCATGGTAACAACAGCCTTCATGGACACAGTTCAGAAGCTTCATGGGACACTGAAGATTATAGTAAGTGATCGAGACCCTATATTTACTAGTAATTTTTGGACTGATTTATTCTCATGTTTGGGTACTTAGTTAGCTCGTAGCTCTTCTTATCATCCCCAATTTGATGGGCACATAGAAGTTGTAAATAAGTGTTTGGAGGGATATCTTCGTTGCTTTACGTCAGATAAACAAGCAAGATGGGTCCAATGGTTGCCACTTGCAGAATGGTGGTATAACACTTCCTTCCATACTTCATCTAAAATGTCTTTTTTTTTGGCACTCTATGGGTACCATCCACCATCCATCACATCATCATTGAGAGGAAAACCACGGGTTAGACCAGTAGAAGAACACATTTAGTATCAACAAGAGGTCCTCTCTAGTCTCAAGGAGAACTTGGTCATGACACAAAACCGCATGAAGCAACAGGCTGATCAACATCGCACGGAAAGGCATTTTGAAGTCGGTGATTGGGTTTTTGTGCGGTTACAACCATATAAGAAAATGTCTTTGAAACAACAACAAAATAATAACAAAATTTCACCAAAGTATTATGGCCCCTATCAAGTATTGAAGAAGATTGGTACTATAGCATACAAATTAGAACTTCCACAATCTACCAGAATACATCCAGTCTTTCATGTTTCTTGCCTGAAGAAAGTAATTGGACAGAGAGTATCAACCCAAACAGTGTTACCCGAGCTCGATGAGGAGGGGAGGGTCATCTTGGAACCTGAATGCATCCTTCAAACACACACTAAAATATTGAGGACATGGGTTATTACTGAGTACCTGATCAAGTGGAAGAATATGGACAATGAAGATGCAACATGGGAAGATATGACATTTCTGCAGCAGCACCTAGAGCTTCTCAACATTGGGGACAATGTTTCTTTGAAGGGGAAGGGCATGCTACACCCTTAAACTATTGCTTATATTAGGATATGAGTAGACAACTTGTGGCTTACCATATCATATTATATCATTTATACTTTCTCATGCTTAGTAGGTCGGCTTTGGTGATGGGCATAACATATGAATAGTATATATAGGGGATTGTAGGTAGTAATTCATCATCATTGGAGCATTTGAGTATTATTGTATGGTTTGGAGGTTGCCCCCTTGAAGTGGCGAAGCTATTCGAATTGCATATTGAGATAATTATTCTGGAATATTGTGTTATTTGGTGTTATATTTCTGCTCATGATCTGAATTATACAAGTAATTTCATTACAAGCAATGTTTCAGCGAGCAATGGATATGACATTCAAGGGGTTGATCAACAAGATAATGTTTGTTTATCTTGATGATATCACCACGTTCTCAAAGAATGTAACAAGCCATATCTTTCACCTTAGACAAGTATTTCAAAGGTGTAGAAGATTCAGAGTGTCGTTGAATCCTAAAAAGTGTATATTCTTGGCACATGAAGGCAAATTATCGGGTCACATAATTTCAAAATATGAATTGACAATTAATCTCGAAAGAGTAGAAGCCATCCAAACTCTACCTTTTCCGAGTCATAAGAAGGCTCTCCAAAGCTTCTTGGGGAGAATAAAATTTGTTAGTAAATTTGTGCCTAATTTTGCCACTTTGGTGAAGCCACTGACCATGATGTTGAAGAAGAATATCGCATTCAAGTGGACAAAAAGGAAAGAGAGTTTTGAGGTCATCAAGCATGTAATATCTCAAGCTCCGAATTTTATCAACCCGGATTTCTCCAAAGATTTCATTCTCTACGCCTTCGGTGGATCGGATGTAATCTCAGCTATCTTGGTACAACTAAATAAAGAAGGTTCAGAGCAGCCCATAGCATTCTTCAACCAGATCTTGGAATATTATGAAGTAAGGTATTCTTTCATTGAAAAATCATTTTCTTGCTGTCATTAGAAGCCTGAAGAAGTTTAGACATTTGGTCTCTAACAATAAGATTGATTTGTTGGTGTCTCATGCCAGATTCAAAGACTTTCTTCTGAACAAGGATTTGAATGAGAAAAGAGTAGGTTGGATCAATCGTGTGATGGAGTATGATATCGAGATTAAGGTGACTAAGTTGGTTCAGGGTAAAGGCCTATGCAAACAACTTGCTTCCAAACAATATGCTGAATCAAACAAGGAAGAAGAAACTGTCTTGGTGCTACAAAATGATCAAGAAAAACCAATTGATGATGCACCTAACCCATGTTGGACTCAAGATATGGTGCATTAACTCCAAACTAGTCTATGCCCTCCAGAATTAAGAAAATCAAAGAGAATATATTTCAAATTCCATTCCATTCTATATGTTCTTATTGATGGTGTTCTGTTCAAGAAGGACATGAATGGAGTTCTCCTTACATGTGCCCCAACAAATCAGATTGAGAAAGTGTTGCATGAGTTTCATGACAGAGAAGCAGGAGGCCACTTTGCTCCGCTAGTAACAACTCTCAATATCATGAAAGATGGTTACTATCGGCCTACGATGTTTAGTGAATGCTACACTTGGATCAAAAAATGCAAAAATGTGCGTTCTTCACAGGGAAAGTAAAGGCTAGCAGCACTGCCCCTCTGTCCCATTTCGGTTGATCAACCATTCATGTAATGGGGATTGAAATTCATTTGAGTTATCAATCCAAACTCGAGCCAAAACCACAAGTGGATAGTAATAACAACAAATTATTTCACCAAATGGACCGAAGTAGTGGCACTTAAGGAGGCAAATGAATATAATATCTTGGACTTCTACGAGGGGATAGTCACGAGGTTTGGTGCCCATGCCAATATCATATCAGATAATTCATTGGATTTTCTTGGCACAAAGGCCACTGAATGGGTTGTAAAAAATGGTATATACCTTAACACTTCTTCTAATTATATTACCCCCAGGGTAATGGCCAAGCAGAGTCCACAAAAAAGAACTTGCTGAGAATCATAAGAACTCTTGATGAAAACTAGAGGACCTGGCACACAAATATCAAATCAGGCTTGTGGGATGATAGGATAACACCAAAAAGGTCAATAGATAGTTCTCTATACAAGCTAGTATATGGAAAAGAAGCAGTGCTGCATATATCACTTGAGTTACCGGTATTGGAGCTCATCAAGCAGTTGGAACTAGCTGAGTTTGAACCCATGGAAATCAGGCATGCATAATTAATGGAGTTGGAAGAAACAAGAGAGCATGTAATGAAAACCATGGAGAAAGATCAAACACTGATCAAAAAGAGCTTTGACAAAAAATCTAAGGCCAGGACATTCCAAGAGGGAGATTTGGTGCAAAGTGGATGCTAATGGGGAAAAACCGGGAAAGAATTCCAAGTTCGATGCAATATGGAGCGGTCCCTACATGATCACAGAGTGTAAAAGTAGCAACTTCTTCCAACTGGCTAAGTTGGATGGTGAAGAATTGTAAATTCCAGTCAATGGAATCTACCTCAAACATTGCTACTAGAAGGAAGGTTTCTCACCCTTGTACATATTAATTTAGAATTTTCATTCCTCCAAGTGATTGTGTAAATTGTATTGTTGTTAGAATAGGTTTTAATTTCCCTAAGTGCTGGTGCACATGTTCTATTGCTTTTAGTGTGTGTTTTTGCATAGTTCATCATGATTCCAAAGAGAAATTACAGAGGTGAAACTCAGAGTTGCAAGCAACAGTTGCTATCCTCAAGAAAATTCAAATGCAGAGTAACTAAAATCAAATCAAGAGGAAGATTTCAAAATATTCATTCTCTTGCTTCTTCAGATCAGGAGCCAAGTTTCTCGTGCCCTTCACCAGATCAAAAAATCAGTATTGGGGTAGCTTTGGTATTGCAACAGATGGTAGCCCTCAGTGCTTTAATCATCCTTCAAATGGTGTTCAAGCAATAAAAATTAGCCACCATGCATACCTCCAAGTCTTGATAACAGTCTTTGCAGCCTTCAACAATGCTCCATACAATGTCTCAAAAATGGAACATTTAGAGAAGAATGAAATCAGACTTTAATAGAGTTCCATGATGTCCAAATTGATGGGTGTTTCACTCTAATTCTGCAGTATGCTTCACCTTGCCAAGAAAATCAGTCTCGTATATCCATACTTGGCAAAAAATTAGATGCTGAGGCAACAGTTACAAGTGTCCATCATTCAGCCTCACGGATCACAGTTGCAGAAAAGGGTGAAATTCAAGTTTGAAGACAATTTTCCAATCTCACAAAATGAATTTCAATATTTTCTTACAAGAGTTAGAAAATGCAAGCAGTAGAGGGAAGTTCTAGAAGTAAGCAGTGACATTCCAAGTGTTCTGAGGTCAATATTTTCAGAGTTTAGACCAGTTCATGTTAATCACACGGACTCCATGCCTAATGGATAGCTATAAGCAGCTGGTCATACTTCATCTAATAAGAAGATGACCCCATGAGTTGCTAAATTATTATCTAATTTCAACCCCGGGTGAGATTAGACAATAGAGCAGGGTAACACTCATTAAGAGGCTCTCATAGCCAACTTAGAGGAAACAATCAAATTTCAGTGTTCAAGGCAGAATCAGGGACTTTGGGAAGGTTGAGACTTATGAGAGGAATTTTTCCTCTTCTTGGTCTTCACAAAGCTAAATTTTTTCCAAATGAGGAATTAACAAACACGGAGCCCACTTGGGGTAAGCAGGGAACGTACAATTTGATGCAAGCACTCAAGGCATTTCCGAGCCCTCCATACAGCTCCCAAAACATCGAGAGATCCAATTTGTGTAAGAAATTTGGAAGGGTTAGAGGAGTTAGAAAAGGTTACCATTTTGGTCTTGAAGGACCCGGCGAGTCAATGATCAAGTTACGAAGGGCTATTGACATAATATTTTGTATTGGAAAGCTATCTAAAACCGAGTTATCAAAATAAGCAGGGAAGCTGCTTGTATCAATCACCGTACTACTCCTTGGAGAAACCCGCTGCTAAGATAACATTACTTGGCAAGTTTCATAATACATGGGCCGAGTTGTTTCCAACATGGCCGAGCAGTCATTGGCAAGCCGAGCCAATTCATGATATGGGGATTGAGCTAAGGGCATAGTAGCAGGTTAGAGGGAGACTAAATTCATCAAATTGCAAAGGCGAGTCGAATTCTAAAAAGTGTGTATCCCGTTGAAATGAAGATGCCAAGATCTATAACAAAGGGCCTACAAAGTTCAATTGACGAGCTCATCAATGATTGGGTGGATGGAATAGCAAAGGAGTGAGATCTGAGTGATAAAACCAAATCATTCGAGGGCCTTGAATAGGTTGTAGGAGGCATACTAGGCCATCACATAGATGTTGCACCACATTAACTCTACATTGAGAGCTTGATCTATTAGAAAGCCGTGAGCCATTATTTCTAAAGTAGGACGAGTTGTCTAGGACCGAGATCTATCAAAACCACCAGGTCCACCCGAGCCATGTCTACGAGATCAAGTGATGAGAGGAGAACAATTTGATGAAGGATCCCACATGTATCATGGCAGTTTGGCTCGGAAGCAAAGAATCAAGACAGAAGGGGTTGTATATGGAGAACAACGAGCTCATACATTGAACATGACACATCACATGATGGAACAACGAGCCATACACTGCAGAAGTGAGTTATACAAGAATTTTACAAAAGATCATGCATGAACCTATGCTGTGCTATTCTAATATGGAGCGTGGAAAGTTGATTAAGAAGTGTAAACTTATTTATAAGTGGGGGTCGGGATCTATGTTGCAGAGTGATCGAGCCGTTTGGATGTGGTGAGCTCTAGAAATAGTGACCATAACTTAGCTCGAGTGGAGAGCTCAAATATGCAAGGTGGGAGAGGAACTTGGGCATGTTAAATAAAGAAGGGAAGAATTGGCTCGTTAAGCCAACTCGGAGAACCCGCGGACTCGGGACACGGAGTGGCCTCTGCGGCCAAAGCGGGGAAACATGGACTGAGTGGCCCGGTTGAATAAAAGACATACGTGCATTTAAAGGCTGAAATCACCGCACAATGAGGAGCTTAGCTCAAAAAAGTGGCCTGGGTGCATAGGGATGTGTGTGCCAAATGCCTGAAATCGCCAACTCGAACATGGGCAGGGGATAGTACAGAGATGACGGGATGAAACCACCCAAGTGGATCATGGGACGCAAGTGTAACCCAGACCTGAGATCGCTGCAGAGAAAATAATGCGGGTAAAGAGATGGTCAAAGGCCCTCCATGGAGTTAATTCTGCATCAAAAAACCCATCTCGCCCGATGAGGTGACATAGCAGAGTAGTGCGAGCATGTCAGATTTTTGGCACACAAGTAGTCCAGGTGAACTTAGGCCAGCCGGGACATTCAAGGCCCAAATGCTCGATGTGGTAAGGAGACGATGCATTGAGGTGGAGCCAACTAAGTCAAGCACTCTACTGAGTTGGGTGCTTAGAATGCTGGTGAGTTGGATTAAGCTGATGGTGAATGAAACGTGGAGTAAAGGCAATGTACCGTGGCCAGCGTGCAAAAAAGAATACTCGGCGGTATGGGGAGGAAAATAAGCTCACCATGTGGTGCCAATGTAGAAATAAGGTAATTAGAGCTCACCAAGATCTAATGGGATTTGATAACATATAAAATGAGCTTGACGTCCAAGACAAGGACTCTGTGGCGGTGGAAGGGTGAGAGCTAGCTTGACCGAGCTGGCAGAGCTATAAAACATTTAAATATTAAAATCAAACCCCCTACATAAAAGTAACCAAATCAATGATGGGCCCACCAAATTTAAATGCCCCGATCAATTAAATGATGTTAAAACATTAGAAGAGAGGAAATATTTAAAATGTTGTTTTCCAGCAAAGATTTAATTACACAGTCCTGTGGAATGCAAGTAAGTGGAAAATTCTCAAGTAATTTCTCCTTCTCAGAAGTTCATAACTTGAGTATTTCTCAACAGAATTGCACAAAATTGGTCTCGTTGGAATCATGGTTCCAAGACCTTCACATAGGGATCAAGAAATTATATGAATTGATAAAGAATTTATGATGAATTTTTCAAGAGACAGACCTAGTTCCAAACAAGGACCCTTAAGGTGGTTGGGAGTGCAATTAATGGGCATGGACATCCAATTTTCTCTCACTGCAAGTTTCATATCAATGGGATGAATTTTGAATATTTTCTATCATAATTTCCCCCCAATTTGGGTACTTTATAATTGGTGCAAGAGGAAAATCCGAGTTTTCTTGTTCCTCTCTCTCTCTCCTCATTTTTCTATAAATTGGGAAGTTCTCTCATTTGCAAAGGGGGGATAATTTTGGTAGAAAAACTCTATCATTTTTGTTTTTTGAAACCAATGTGCTACATGCCTTTGTAGAGGACTTCTTGTATGATGATCCCGTCCTTTCTCTTTTAATATAATGATCTGTGCATATCAATTCAAAGCAATAGATGCAAGTTGTGGATGTATCTTCCCTTGTTGTGTTCATCTGCATTCTTCTCACCTCTTTATTCTTATTGTAGGTGTATTGTGTCTCCTTACTCATTGTGCAAATTTCATTATAGTCATGCTTCTATGGAAAATGATGTTGTAAATGCTACTATTATATTGTGGAGAACTGTCATCACCCATTCTAGTATGCATTTTTACTCCCATTTTCACACATTGGAGAGTTGTTCTCACACCCTTCTTTTGGTGCATCACCTCTGTAGTGTAGATTTATTTACTTTCATGCTCTTTCTTTCTCCCTGGTCCCTTGGAAATTATAGGATAGAGGTAGTCAATAATTTTTATTCATTCGAGTTAGCTTGCACTAGATTAGGAAGCGGAACCAACCTTCTGTGGAGGTCTATCTCAAGTAGCAAGTCCCACAACTTGGAGATAGTACGCATGTTACCCAGTCACACTGTGAGCTCAAGAACACACACTTATGAAAATTAGAGGGTGCTGTGATTTGGTGATAACAACCATAATGAGGGATAACAAATTAGGCACTACTATCATCACCTAAGGTTACATCTATCAAAGTCTCCATTTGTATCCATCTAGCTCCATCACAAAGGACAAGGCTGATTCATCTGCATCACACTGTATAGGAGGGAAGTTTATTCTATTCCATTAACCATTTTACTGCATTTATACATCTAGTTATTGCTTACTATTTTCACAAAGTGCAATTGGCACAAGAGCACCTAGGGCATGATTGCACACACACACATAGAACTACATCGTTTCTGAGTTGTAGTGCAATGCTCAGTTAGTAAGTCCACCATTGTGGGCAACGAGGACAGTTCGAACCCTTCATATGCATCTTTCTCTTTTTAAGGGGTTTGATACTCGACATGGGGTTTTTTAGGTCTCTTCTTCATCTCTGATTTACATCGACATCCAGCACATTCTAGCGACAACAACATGACAAGAAGGGAAGGCATGAAATCATTTAGCGACACCTTAGAGGAAGGTTGTAGAGTTTTTTCATATACCTGGGTATCCAGATCTCAGAACAAAATGCCCCAGGTGGCCCAGTCCTTCTCCATGCACCCCAGTCCAGCCTACTATTCCAGATATGTGCTTTGTGGATCTTCTGTGTGACCATTCCTATATTCTGTTTATTTGTTATTCTCTGCGACACAGTCCCAACATATATGCAAATCAACCCTTTTTGTTCATTAGGGTTTCATATTTCTACTTGCTTATTGGTTTGGGTTACTTTCTTCATTTATTTAGCTGTTATTTACTGCCATGCATAATATTAGATTAACTTATATCTGCCACTTTTTTAGTTAATCAGATTCACCATCCTTCGGATCCCTTTGTGCAATCTCATTAGTTTTGTATGCTCTACTCTTTGTAAGGAAATTGAGAAACATATGAGTTTATAAAAACATTATTTAGTCGAGAGAAAATTGGGACTATACCAATCATTCCTTTGTGGTTGTTAAGTCCCTTACATCTACTATATGTAGTTATTGTCTGAAATCTTATATTTTTTGTACTTCTTACAAATATGATAGTCTTCTTATATGGAATTATTACATGGTGCATTTACAGTGTCATCTTGTATTTTTTAGTGTTCTAGAGGTGGATTCATTCCACAAATATAGTTATGATTTCTTCTCTATTTTCCATCTAATGTTGTAAAAATTCTTTCACTTTCTTTAATTATGGGTTGCATACCATCTAGTGCATCTTCATTAATACATGTCATCCAATCTTGTGTGTTGTAACATATGAATTTTATGGACCCTATAATGCATCTTTAGGTATGGATTTCATTCCATATGGTGTATGTTTAGTGGATTTTAGTCCAATGAATACATTTTGTGATGCCTTTTGGTCCGTCAAGTGCAAATTTGTTAACATTTTTCTACTACTTGTGTGTTATATAGTTTGTTGGGATGCATTGCAACATATATGCACACATTCAAACAATTTGGTGATATTCTATTTTTTGATAAACCTTTTAGTGAATCATTTATTCTATTTTTATTTAATTTTACATTGGTACCTCATAAGGCATAGTTGGCGGGGTCCATTTATAGAGGATTCTTAACCTTGTTGTTGTATATAGTCTTCCCTCTGTTGATTTAAGGGGGGTGTTGACACATTGTTCTATATGCACTAATATTAAGTTTACTTATGTAAGCTTATCTATATTTACCATTCCTTTTGTACATCTATAGGATTATAATAGGATAGGTGTATATTTTATGCCAAAAGGATTGGTAGTTACAAAAATTGATTAATCCCACCCTTAGTGGGACCAATAGAGAAAGGTGAAATTTCTCTTACAAAATCTATTTATACCCCCTTGTTTATTTGTGTATTCATTAATTTTGTGAAGTACATTGTGTTATTCACCATTTGATATACATTATCATTTTTTCTATTCACAGTGTTTCAACATGGTGTGATCTTAAGTATGAAATCCATAATCTTATGAAACCAACCATTCTTATAGACATCATCATGTAAGTTCTCTATTTTCATTCTCTTAGCTGAGAATAATTGTCCCCAACTCAAATTTGGTAGCCCAAATGATAACATGTTAGTGATGGTCACAACCTATCCAATAATAGTGAATCAAACATTCAAGATCTCTATGGTCCTTGTGTAGTGTATAAGATCCCACAACATTAGAGAACATGTTGGAATATATGATAGACTGTGAAACTTAAAATATATTATTCCTTCCAATGGAATACCTTGGGTCCAACATCACAAATATAATAATATTTTAAATGTCCTTACTTTGTGTCTCCCCTAATTTCTTATTTGTACCCCAAATCCTTTGAATCTAAACCTCCACGAAAGGATTTTGAATTTCTTGGTTGATGTAAGAATGGATTCTATGCCTCAAAATTTCACTAGTGTTGTTGTATGCAATTTTATTTCCTTTTCCTATACTTGATAAGATGGGGAGATGTTGATTCAAATGCTAAAAGTGGTCCCAATGAAGGGAAATATTTAGCCAAGATGCTTACAAAATTGGAAAGTAAAGTATTATTAAAAAAATACCGATTTTTTAATTTAACAACACATTTGCATCAATTAGAGATTGATTTCCAATGATGTAGCCTTAATATACACATCTATAACAATATGCATATAGGATTACAATACTCAAACACCACATTGTTTCCATATTCATAATGACTAATTCATAATAAATTTCCCTCATACCTTTGCATAGATCACAAATATAGTACTCCTTACAACTAAATTCTCATAGTTGAACCAAGTTTTAGTGTGCATGTAATTTTGATAAATCTATTCACAACATACAAATCCGTCTAAACAAAATTTTTCTACAGACCAATGAATTCACTCTTTCTTCAATTCCAAATCCCTAGACTTTTAAAACAACCCAAAAACGCCCTACACAACTTATTTTATCATTTTTAAATATATATCATATGAACACTAGATTTCACTTCCCTTTATCCAACTTTCTAGAATTTGTATAGATTGATAAAATTCACACTACATGAATCTAGGATCTATGATTTTTCATCTCTTATTATATTTTTAGTTTTGATGAACATATTTATTTCATAATATAAACCTTAATCACGAAAAACCATAGTTTTCATATTACAAGAAAATATATCTTGAGTGGGGAAGTTAATGTTTATTAGAACATGCACCTTCATAGTATTATCTAAGATGTACTTGTAGTATAGCCTTTATGGATAAATCATATGTGTGTGCACATCATTATCCACACTTATTAATAAGTCACTTATAAATAAGAAATATTTAATAATTTTTCTTAAAATAAGGTTTTCCATTTTAAGCTTTTATCCATAAAAATAAAATCCCTTCTTATCATAAACCTCTTTACTTATCTATATATAAGAAACTAGCGGTCATGTATGAAGATAAGTATGTTTATTGTAATATTCTTGTTAGGAGGGTCATTGACCCTCCCTCACATCTGAGCTTTAATATTTTACAATAATTCTACCTTGACATATTTTTCATTTACATTTCTTTAATGTTTCACACGTATGAAGATGCAATTGTGGGTGGTAGTCTTCAGATTTATTGCTCAAATATCTTGGATCTTATACTAGATTCAATATATCATGGCCCCTCTCACATATATAATAAGAAAACAATTAAATACAAAAATCTAGGGATAGGAATTTTTTTTTTTCCTGTGCCAGTTTTTTATAGATACATTAAACCACTTTAAAAAAAGATTCATCACAAATTTTCATTATGAAAACACCCAAGAATTTTTTTTTTAGAGAGAGAAATGTATCATGCTACACCAAATTGAGCCATCTAAACAACAAAACAATGTATTTTTAGAACATTCAAAGACCATATATCCATATATACCCCCCGCTCTCTCTCTATAAAAAATCAAGACATAACTTCAATAAAAATAAATAAATCAAGATACCCTTATTTTATTTTTAAGGTAATATTTGAAAAAAGTAATACTATCTAATACTCACGTAAAGATACAAAGAGCTTGAGAAATGAAAACCATGCTAATAAGTAGCAAGTGGATGTTGCCTCCTAACAGAAACTTCTTCAAGTTCATTAAGTAAAAACTCCCAAACTTTTTCAAATAGTAGGTTCCTCAAGCCAATACTTCCCAATTTTGTTTGTATTGCACTTTACATCAAGCTTCAATATATCATTTTTCATCTTCATATTAACAAGAATCATCATCTTTATTCTCTAATAAGAAAAATTGTCATGCAATAAATTTTTTTTTACAGCAGATAATATTTCCTTGAGTAATTTTTTCTATTAGGATTTCACTATAGTGATATCCAAAGTGGCATCTTCAAATTACTGGTTTCCATTTAAAGTTGGAAATGAAGAAATTAGACCCTCCATTTGGAGTTGAAAGGTAGGTACTCCAAATTTAGGGCTTCTAGGATGAAAATCCTAAAACATTATCAATGAAATCTTCACCTACCTCTCCCCAAATTTGAATGTATTCAACAACCACCTTTGTTATTAGAAATCAAAACCAATTTCTATTCTTTCGAGGGTCAAATGATATCTCCATCTAATATTGGTTTAGTTTTAGAATAGGCCAAACAAAGCCTTCTGAATGTCGGTTGTACCTTATATATGCCCAACAAATAACATAATGTGATAAATCACTAGGGGTTAATAGTCAAGTTTAAGCCATAGTCGTGGATCAAGGTGCTTTTATCCAAATACTATTTTTATCTATAATTTGGTGAATCTCAATTGATATAATTGGGTCCAGGTCTAAGTTTCCCACCAAGTAAGAGGATATAGGTACATAGTCGTCTAGTGTCTAGGTAGTAGAGGTCAAGTAATGTTCTAAAAGAGTTCAAGGTTTTGTCAAGTGTTCATTTGACATGGTTTTTTCACACTACAAGTTTTATGTTTCAGGAATTAGTGCATGTAGATATAGATAATATATATTAATTACAATTAATGTGAAGAAAATGGTAAGTGATTTAATTCAATATAACATTTTAATTAGTTTATCTTGATATTTTTCCCAGTAAGACCTTGTACCTATTAAGGATGATCCAAACTACATCAAATAATGAGTTAGATGTGAATGGGCCACATTGTCCACATGGTCAAGGAACTCATTGATAATTTGATTGTGATTGGCATATATTGTAATCTTTTCTTCACAAATAGAAATCAATCGACGATATTGCCTTTGAGAACCTTCACGATGAAGCACTTGTTTGTGTTCTCTTTCTTCCTCATTAAATTGATCTAAATGCATTTGTATGTGATCTTCTTGTTCATACATATTGTTCATCTTGAGATGCTTGTTCGCGAAATATTTTCATTTTATCTTCCCATCATCTATTTTGTGCTTCTAATTATTTAGCTATCTTTTTTTCCATGCATTACACAAATATTTTTCAATTAGTATTATTTGAATTCTTCTTTGTTATTTTCTTTTTGCATATCTTATTTTTTATCTTCATATGGGGTATTGTCTTTGATATTATCTTTGTTTTTGTCTTTGATAATATCTTCTTTAGTATTCATTTTCAAAATTCATTCTTAGTTGAGTCATATCCATAAAAAAAATTGTACAATCATTTAATAATATTCATTACATATACAAACAAAAAAACATATGATATGTTAGGCACATATATTCAAAATTTAATGTTTAAATTTACAAATGTGTTAGAATTCTAACTATTTTCAAAATCTAAAGTAATAATATTCCTTTGGCTATAATGCGATTTAAATTCAAATTAATTAATTTGTATCTGTGTGGTCTATACCAAAACACTATATATATATATATATATATATATATATATATATATATATTATGGTAAAGTATACAGTTTATAGATATGTAATTGGACTTTTAAAATTAAGAACCCTTATATTAATAGGATAATTAGTGTTGTCCTTGGTTGTGTTTGCGATTCTTTGTGTTTTTTTAATAAAATATAATTTTAATAAAATTGATATATTAAAATAAGATCTGTTGGAATTTTCCCTTTCACGAATATGACATCACATCCCTCTCCACTTTTATATATTTCAGAATAAAACATTGTATAAATCTAATACTTATGTATAACATTTATATTTTTATTTATCAGTTAGTTATTTCTCTAAGCCAATTAAATTATGTTTACAAATAAGGGTAAGTAAGAATTATTATTGAGAAATTGTAGAAATCAATGTCTCCTAAAATAAACTATATTGTACTTTTTTTTATTTATATTGAAATTATTTTATTATAGAATCTACAATAATATACTTTACCAATTATAATTATTTACAACTTGATATATATATCTTATGTATACCATATACCAAATCACGATTTAAAAAATATTGAAATAATTTCTTTGCATCTTATACGAACACACCAAACATGATCCAAAAGATACTGTAACAATGAGTGCTACTGCAACTACTCTTGAAGTTTTACCCCCAATCCAATGTCTCTAAAGTTTTTATCTCCTAATTTTGTTCCTTTGGAAGTGGCTTTGGCTCCTATTTTTGTTCTAGATTAGTTTTACGAAGTCTTATCAATACAATTACAGATATAAATCTTTTCATTTACTGAAGTTTCCCTGTCTGAAATCATTTCTTTTCATACTTTAAAATTTGATAAAATTATAGACCATTTATTTACATATAATTTCTTAATTTTCTCTCCCAAATTTCTGGCCACAAAAAAATAAAAAAACCATTGCACTAAGACATTCGAATCCAAACATGTTTTTCCCTACAGCTACGACCCCCAAAAGAATATGAGTCTATCCTTACACAAAAGAATGAAAAATATTTTGTGCGCTAATTTATTTATGGCCTAATCAGGACGGTCTGTTATGTCAATAGCAACCTGTGACAACGGTCTTCCATGATACAATCCTTGATCCATCTCATTCTCCCTTACCCACAAAAAAATGGCTGGTGGGTTCTGATACTGCACTGCACCAGAGCTTGTTTGGCCTCTCAGCAAATGAGCATAAACAATTCCACTACTACTTGAAGAAATGGATTCTTCCCCTTCAAATTCTGTATTTTCATTTGGAGAAGAATAAGGCTGCACTGCGGTTCTACAGAGAGGACAAGTAGAGTGAGAATAAAACCACATATCAATACAGTCTGTATGAAAACTGTGATTGCAATTTGACAACACCCTGCATTTTTCATCCTCTTGAAATTCAGACAAGCAGACTGCACATTCTAATCCTCCATTAAAACTCTTTGATTTGTATTCAGTAATTGGCAGAGCGTCTATAATTTCTTTATCCAAGCCCATGGTGTTAATAGTTGCAGAATTTTCTGGAGAAACAAAATCATTGTAAGAAACATTACCATTGCAGAGAAAACAGAGTTGCAGTAGAATTAGAAAAACGGCCACCACGATTATCAAGCTTATTGCTGCTGAAACATGATCCAGTTTAGATAAAATTTTAAGTGGACTTCCCATGGTTGTTTCAGCATCAGAGGGTTGCTGATTTCTAATATGTTGTGTCATGTCGTTTATTTCGAGGTTTTTCTCCGATCTTTGGATGATTTGTGCAACTTTCTTTCAGAGGTTTATCTTGATTGGCAATTGAACACGGGACAAGTGACGGGCAGAATATTCTCATGGAGTAAAATCCATGAGAAAACGATATGAGGGGAATTTATATGATTATTTTCTAATCACAAGATATGAGGGGAATTTATATGTTTAAGTCCAAGGAATGACATCTATGAAAGAGATATGAGCAATTGCACATGACTTGCAAAATACGCCGGAGTGGATCTGGATTTTTTTGTATAAAAATATAGGGTAATTTTTGTTTTTTTAGTTGTATTTGTTTTGGGTGCAATGGATCTCTCAACCGAAAGTGATTCATAGATTAATTTCAAATGCAGATTACAGTGTATGTCATATATGCAGTGGTCAGAGGTGAATTTGTAGATAGATGCGTGACCTTAATGCTTAGACAGTTGAGTGGAAGTTACTTGTTTTATGTTTTGTGAGCCTCCTATTTTTTTTGTATGTGAAGGGTAAGTTCTCTACAATGTGGTATGTGCTTCTCTTTTTTATGTGCACGAACATTTTTTGTGTACTTCATTCTTATGTAACGTTTAAACGTAAAAGCATAAGTCCGTATGCCTTGTGGATGGTGAGATCCCATGACATTTTAAGTGGGATATGGTGAAGAATTCCTCATGTGACAAGAGCCAATGACAAGTGTGTTGGGTTGAGGATGTCCTGTGGGGGCCCTTAGTAGTTCTTTAAGTTGACGTCGACAAAGGATGACAGATCAAGGATTGTGATTTTGGGTTGTACACAACCTTCATAACATGTCCAAGTGCCCCATTAACCAATCACAAGTCTACCCATAAGTTAGATGTCAACATGACCTCTTGTCCATTGCATAAGAGCATTGTTGGCTCTAGAAGAGTGTCATTTAGCGCGGGCATCATTGTATGTTTACTTTCCTTTGCGACATTGGCAACTGGAAGGCATTGTGTGCTACAAATCAATGGCGACCTTATGCATTATCCAGTCCTGGCTAATGTCAAAATCTCAGAGGCCTGTCATGTCTTTCTCGTCAAACATTGTATTTCAAGATGGGTGCATACAAAGATATGTGTTCCCATTCTAGTACGTCCATATGATTGGTGGAAATATCTTTGTACGTCGTCGCTGCTACTCATTCTATTTTGAGTTGCACCTTAGCATTGGTTCTGTGTATATTTAAAGGGAAGTAAGAATTTTAAATTTCATTGTATTGACCTATTATTTCAAATTTTTTGAAGTATTTTATGGTTTAACTCATAAAAACATCTAAATAGCCATCAAATTTAACTCTTGTTGTGGAGAATTATTTTAATTCCCTACTTTGGTGATTGCATGGACACCCTACCATACTATAGTAATAATAATATGTTTCATGTGTTGTACCAATAATACTAAATTATTCTATACTCTAAGATTGTAGATATCTTTGTAAGTTACATGTATTTAATTGCTCGAGACAAGACCCCTAAAAGGAGGCACATCATTTAAGGCTGCATATCTAATCGTGGTCCGTAAGAATCATATTTACTATGATGTATTGAACCAAAAGTATGCATAAGCATGATCTACATATGGTTAATCACATTGTTTTATAGAAAGTGATTTTCCATTCATAATACACTACACCAACCATAATGGACTCCTCCAGTGAAAAAATATACTTTCAATTATCCTTTGTTGGATGTCTATACCTTGTTCTAAAGCTCCCATTTTGGCACAAGCTGGGAGGATGCTGAAAAAGGTTGTGACATCTAGTTTTATACCTACCAACTGCATTTTCTTAAAAGTTTTAAAGGACTTTTCAACAAAACCTGTTTTGTATGTATCGTTTAATTAAGGGCACTTGCAACGAAAACATCTGACAAAAATCCACTTTTTATTATGCTTTGATGGATGTCCATACCATGTTCCAAAAGTACAATTTTGGCATAGGATGGAAAGATGTTGGCCAAGGTTGTGGATTTTGGCTTTACACCTGTCATTTACATTTACTTAAATGCATCCAAGGCCTTTTCAACAAAAACTTGTTTTGTTCATATATTGTAATTGTGGCATTCCATGAGATGACATCTAGTCGGGGTATTTCTTTGAAAATCCATAAAGCCTCACCCAAAAAACCATTTTGTGCATATCCAACAATCATCGTATTCTATGAGACAACATTTCATCAAACAATTTACGTGCCTTGTGTATACTTCCACATTTTGCATACATGTCTACCATGGCACTTACAACTACAACATCTGCCAAAAATCCTCCTTCATTTATGCTTTTATGGATGTCCATACCCTGTTCCAAAGTTCCAATTTTGGCACAAGCTAGGAGGATGCTAGCAAAGGTTGTGGAGTCTTGATTTACACCCGCCGATTGCATTTGGTTCAATGCCTCCAGAGAATTTTTCAACAAACCTATTTTGGGTATATCTTGCAGTCATGGTGGTCCATGAGATGACATCTGATCAAGGCATTTCATTGAGAAGCCTTAAAGCCATGTCAAGAACACCGTTTTGTGCATATCCTGCAATCAAGGCATTCCATGAAACCGCACTTTTTAGAGGAATTTTGTCAAACACTTTGTGTTCCTGTTGTATGCTTCCACATTTTGCATACATGTCTACCAGGCCATTTTTAGCAATGCAGGTCTGCAATAGTTGAAAAACGTGTTACAATATATAGAGGGGTTGTGTGTAATAAGAAGAATGTGCAACATCTCTTTTAACAAACCCTCTGTGTATAATGTTTTGATATTGCGATTGAGATTGATAGTGGATGGCATTGTATGGTTATAATTAAAACATTAGAAATGTGCATAGTTTCTCAATTTAATCGTACCACAATGTTATTGTTTTCTTCATCAGAAGTGGATTTACAGGTATTTGCGTATTTCTATGAATGACAATGATGTGGCCCGAAGTAATTACAACAACATGTTGGCAGCAACAGATTGTGGAAAAACTCTGCATCAACGAATATATCCAATGGCTTCCAATCCAATTTGTGTATAGTCAACAATACATAGAGTGTAATGCCCACTTCGCTTTGACACCTTTTTTTGTTATTGTTTTGATACTATCGACCGCACTTATGGATATATTATAGTTTTGATATAGCATGTTAGTAGATATCAGAGATACTGAATTGTTATTGATTTAATTCTTATATGATGCATATGGACTACTGGAGACATTTGATGTTGATATTGATATACTTTTGACAAGGTTATTTATCTGTAATTCTGACATGTGATATATTTATTCATATGGAGTAGATCTTGATAATTGGATTAGATGTGATGATCGTTTTGATATGAATGAAATGTGTAATAGAAATGTGCTAGAAATTGTAAGTGATATCGTATTTGCATAGATGATATTAATTCACATACAATTGATTTTAGATTTATATCACATATTTTGGCATGAATGTTTTAATGCGGCCATGAGGCCGAAGGAGGTATCCTCTGTTTTATAGGTATATTATATTCACAACAACATCGGGGGAGTGGAGGCCAACCACATCGGAATTCGAGAAGAATCCAACTAGGGTCACCATGACAACATGTCTTTGTGTGTGTGTTATAATTATTTGGTTAGGGAAAAATTGTGACCTAGGGGTCATGTGTTGTTGTTTTAATTTTCCCTTTCTATTATGTTAGTAGGTGTTTTCTCTTAGTAAGTGAAATTTTATTTGTTTTATTATTTATATTTTTGGATTGGTGTTTACCCCTTTATTAGTCATGGGTTGTAGTGTCTTAATTAAGCTAATTTGATTTTGTCCTAAACTAATTAAAGATGTGACTAAAAGGAGTTCATTTATTAAAATTGATTTAGTCTTAGATTTTGTGTTGAGTGAAGTGTGTTTAAATTTTGAGTGTAGCACACTCTACCCTTCATGGGAAACTCGAATTTGGCCTTAGAGGCCAAATTTGGAAGCTTGTGGGACAAGTCAAACTTGTCCCACAACCTCTTAAATCCCCATGCCAAACCTACCTAGGGGTTGGGGGGTCAATTTTAGGCTCTTTTAGGTGTTTTGGGAAGTTAAAAAGGTGAAATGTTAATTGCACTTTCTTTCAAATATTTAATTTTGTCCTTTGGAGGAGTGGGCTTAGATGGAGAGTGTAAGGTTCTTGTCATTCTTCCAACCACTTATTAATTATGCATTGGAATATGAGGTTGACCAAGTGATGTGGAGTGGAGAGGAAATGAGGTGATATCCTACTTGGAGCCACATCATCCCTCCCTCTCCTTCATCTACTTATTGAATTCTTGTTGCTTGTTTTGGGGTTGGATGATCATTTTTAGTCTTTTGAATTTTTGGAGAGCGAGAGGATTTTGAGAGAGTTGTGGATTTTTAGAAATTTGTGGATGTTTGCTTGATCTTTGGAGAAGCTTGGAACTTCATACTTGGAACAAGCTCTACCATGGAGATGTAGGAGCTTTACCTTAGTTTAAATTTTATTATTTGTTTTATTGCATGTGTGTATATGTTGTGTTGAATGTTGTTGTCTCTTTGGAATGCTTGTTGGGTATGGGTAGAATGCCTAAGTTGGGAGTGGGAGGAGACTATGGGGAGTTTTTATTGTAGGGAGGCATAAGAGATCTTTTTTTTCGAGGAGGGAGTTTGGGTTGGGTGCCCCACCTAGAATGAGGAATGCTTGCATTTCTTCTTGTTCCTATTATGAGGGAGCCATAAGAGTTATTGAGGGAGACATAAGATTGTATGGAGGTATAAGGGATACTTGAAGGAGGCATAAGAGTTGATAGAGGAAATTGTGTTTGTATTGGAGGCTTTTAGGTGGGCACTCATTCCCATTGGGAGGCATAAGTGGCCTCCCCATAGGTCTTACTCTTTCGGCTTTCTTGATAAGCCTTGTTATATCGTTGTTTTGATTGTTTTCTTCTTGTTGAGTTGTTATTGTGTTTGTGTGAAAAGGGAATGAATGTGAAGTGATTTTTTAAGTAGTGTGGAAGCTAGTAGTTGCCATGAGTTGAGATCTTTTCCCATTGTGATGTGGTTGGGGCTCGGGAGCCAATGGAGAGGATGACTTCTTTTCTCCATTGGGTATCTTGGTTGGGTGGAGAGCGTTGCCTCTCCCCCTATTTTGTTGTGAATCAAACAAACTTTTGGAGGAGATACCTTGTTAGTGTTTGGAATATTGGAGTCTTGTTGATGGCCATGTGAAACTTCTTGTATTTTTACCCACCTAGAGTGGAAGAAATTGTAATAATGTACTTCATTATTGTATTGATATTATAAAGAAACATATTGTATTCCTTTGTGCCTATGGAAGGGTAGTATATATTGAAAGGGAAGTTGTATTCAAATAGTTGTTATTGGTATTGCATTGCACGAGGAAAGAAACAAATAAGAAAAGAAAGAAGAAAGAATGTTATTGTAAAGTTAGTTTGCAAATAGAAAAGAAAGATTCATTTTCATATTATACTTGCGTTTGATAGTTATTAAACCTCTTACTTATTCCTTGGATAATAAAAGGGTGAATTGGAAAATAGTTTGTTACTCTTTTAGTGGAATGAAAACCTTCATTTAGTGTGTTGTTCTTGCTCTTGTTTTAGAATATATTAATGGAAATGTTGTTGTAAAATCTCTTGTGGATTGTTAGGAAATTTGTATTATGAAATGTTACATATCATTGTGTTACTTGGAAAGTATGTATTGGAAAAGTTAGACTATTTTGTTCAATTCCTTACATTGTTGAAAGAAGATTTGAATTTTACATGTAATTAAGGAAGAATTTTAAAAGAGAACAAAAACAAACCAAAAAAAAAAATCATTTCCTTATTACCTTGTCAATAAATGGAATTTCCTTTCTATTTTCCTTCCTTAAACAAATGAAAAAAAAAAAAAGGGTTACGTTTGAACCGTAACCTCTCTTGATTGTATAAAGTGATGATCAAATTATTATAAATTATAAGGCGAAACAAGATTAGTTTTACTCCACAAACCATTACTACCAAACTAAAAGAAAAAAAAAAATTATAATATAAGATTTTAATTAGATGGTCATATTAGTAATACAAATACTAATATTTAATGACAATAGGATTGAGATTAATATTATTAATATTGTTATTATATATATATATATATATATATATATATATATATATTATATATATATATATATATATATATATATATAATAATAATAATAATTTATATATTTAAGTTTATAAGTATTACTTTTAAAAAGAAAAAGCTAAACGTGTAAAGGAAAAGTATATATAAGAAAAAAGTGATCATTAAAAACAAGAGAAGACTATATAAGTGTTAAGGGACATAGTTAATAAAATAAAAAAATGAAACTTCATAAAAATGAAATGGGGTAGTGCTTAGGCCACGACATCACCCTCTTGGTCTATGTGATAGATTAAAGGTAGGGAAGGGGTGGGGTAGGCGAGCCCATCCCCATGAAACTTTAATATTTTTATAACTACCATAGTCTTTATGGACAGAAAAAAAAAAACTGTCAAAACCTATGCATTTCTTCTTTGCCGCTGCCTCTTTGTGCAGTGATATATATGAATATGGTATTCTTTTTGTTTTGGGTTCAAATTCATGGGAGTTTAAAAATAAATAAATAAATAAATAAAAATAAGGAAAAATAAATAAGTAAATAAATACATATATATTTCTATTAAATAAATACAAAATGGATTCAAATGTATATATACACATAGGTTGTATATATATACTTTAAATAAGATGAAAATGCATACTAAATATAGTTTTACAAATGAAATGGGCAAAACCCACAAGTCCATTTGGGTAAAACTGAAGGAAACTAAACTAAATAAAATTATACAAATGTATTGAAACCCTAGGAGAGGGTGTAAGCAAATAAAATAAATAAATAAATAAATGGAACAAGTAGGCCTCTCCAAAACCTTGGGATGGCCTCTAATGGCTTCCCTTGCTTCTCGTCTAACCTGCAAAACAAAATAAGAAACAATGAGACAATGAAAGGAGAAAAAAACTTCTTAAGGATGTTTTAGGGTTAGATTGCCTATTTCCCAATCAAGGGCCAAATTTAATCCATCCAAGGGATGAGATTCATCCCTACAAAAAGTAGGTGGAGAGTGTGTGAGTGGAAATTACCCTTTTTAATTTAAATGTCTTAATTTTAAAACATGAGTTGACTTTTAAGGGGTCACTTTACGGGGTAAGGGGATGTTTATTCTAACCCCATGTAAAATGGACCTTGTTCTCTATTTATTTGTGGAATATTTAACTATAGTAGGAATTTAATTGTTTATTAAATTAACACATAGAGTGAACTAAACCTTGGTTGGACTAAATCTACTTATTAGTTTTAATGCAGACTTAATAATTGGTTAAAATGAGAAATTATTAATTATTAAATATTATTAACCTTGAAACATTATCATGACAATTGTAGTTCGAGCCGGTATGTGGGCACACTTTTCAAAAAAAAAATTATTCTATAATTTTTCTAACTAAACCTAGGTTGTTCTTGGATCTCGTGCGAACTTTTAGTGGGTGTTACATAGAGATCATGTAAGTTTGCAACAAACATCATGTCAGTCTCTTGCCTTATTATCCTTGTGGGTAAAATGTAGTCAGACGGGAAAAGAAAGTGTCGATGCTTATCATTTGTGAAACACATGCTGTAGCTGGTGACTATGCACTGTGCATGAGGTGACATGGAAAAGCCAGGAACAATAGTGCAGGTGGAAAGGAGTCTCGGGAAGAGCTGGCTAGAATTTGATACTTCCCAACCAAGACTTCTTCAAAGGGAACGCCCACCGGTGAATAAATCTATGAAAATATTGTTTGACGTGGAGATTTTGAGTAATCTCAATGACACACAATATGGACACTTAACAATGAATTTGGTAATTATTAATAGTTAAATTGTATGTAATCCCTTCTTATTTTCATCAATAACTCTAAATAGAAATATTAATTAACTTTCTATAATACATAATATTTTTATTTGGACCATTACAAAGACCAACGTTAATTAAAATATAATGAGACACCTATTAAATTTTAAAACGGGCAAATTATAACATTTGTTATTGCGTTTTTTGTTTTTTTTCTCTATTTTTCAATTTTTAATTCTTGCTCGGTATGTTGTGTGGGATGCCTTTTTCTTTTTTTTGTCTTCCTTCTTTATTCATTATTCTTTCATTTTTCTAATTCTTGTTTCGAATGTTTTGTAGAATGTTGCTACTTCTTCCTTTCTTTTTCGTTTTTCTTCGTTCTTTTTCATTTTTATCTATTTTTTAATGTTTAAAGTGGTTTTATATTATACGGTTTCGGGTATGTCTTGAATGTGTTTTATGATTAACATACCTATATTATATAAATATATGTAAAATATATCGAGAGGTATAGTTTGCAAGGCGCTTATACCTCTCGACATATTTTACTATTTATATAAACATAAATCAAAACATGGTAAAATATGCGGAGAGGTATAAGCGCCTTGCGAGCTATACCTCTCAACATATTTTACATATATTTATATAATATAGGTATGCTAGTAGCGACCTTGAGAGTTGACATATATATAAAATGATACAAAAAATAAAGGTAGGAAAAGAAGGCAAGAATTTAGTTCGTGCATGAATGACCTTGACGAGAACCTATTAAATTGGTGACTTGAGACTTATATTATTAATAATAAGGATTGCCACCCATGTATTTCATTGGTGAAACCAAATATTCTTTCTATATAATATCGAGAACCCAAGATAACATTCGACTCCCTATATATTTAATATTTCCTTGAGTCATAAGAATTCCCAATGAATTTGATTGAACTACCTTAAGGTATATTTTATACAAATCAAAACCAACAATATCTAAGATAATATATTGAAATTTTCATGTAAAGACAAACATTTAATAATCTTTTCTAATATTCATTTGAATCAAAATGTCACAAACAACAACTAAAATGAGAAAATGTAAACAATTAATCCTTTTAGACTCGAATATCTTACAAGGGACATCATAGAGGCATTTAAAGAGGGAATCATCTGTCTTAAGAGAATAAGTATGGGTAATAAAAATTCCATGTCTATGATCTTGATAGTTCAACTGACATGAAATTTGGTAGAAAATTGGAGCGACAAAATGGAGGGAAAGAATGCGAAGGTGGAGAGTAAGGGAACAACCACGAGCAGAAGTCAGGAGAGTTTGCAGGCCACGGCAGGGGGAAAGAGAGACAATGGTATGGCCGTGGGGGGTCTTGGAGCAGGTGGAGGAGAGCACAAAAATTGTGGATGGGATAAGAGGGTGAAGGAGAACAACCCTAATCCTAGGGTTTCAAAATCTGCCGAGACTTCGCTAGGGTTTGGTGGGAAAAACAAGGATTGTAACAGGAGCACGGTGCTACAGGAAATTGTGGTCTGGATCATCTCCGGAAGACTACCTCTTTCAAATATATACTGAAAAACAATAGCGTATGATCCTCAGGTAAACAAATAGCAAGTAATATGGCCTACTTGGTCAATTTGGCCGAGGATATTCTCTCTGTAACCATCGAGAACCTTGAGGTGGAGGAATATTTACAATTTTTATCATGGGATGCAGTGATTGGTAGGTTTAACAGGTTCTGGCATTCCTCCTTCGCATTATACCATTGGGTATTTGATACTTGGACCAATAAGTGTGAAATATCCCTCTATTCCAAGGGATTTTTCGTTGTCCATTTTAGAGAAGCTGAAGGACTATTAGCGATGTTTGACAGAGGGTCCGTGGTTATGGGGACATGCGAGTATATTTATAACTCCATGGTTTCTAGATTTTGATCCAAACACATATTCAGTTGCCAAAACACCTATTTGGGTTGAGGCTCTCTAACCTCCCTTTGCATCTATGGTATGCCCTCGAGGATATTGGTAACGGTTTTGGGCAAGTTTATCAAAGAAGACTTGGATAGAACCCATTCGGGTCTGTGTTCGTTTGCCCGTATATGCATTGAAATCGATTTTTGTAAGGGATTATCGGATCATATCAATCTTAAATTTGGTAATTTTCAGCATATCCAGATCTTAGACTATGAGAATCCTAAATTTTGGTGTAGATTATGCAGAAATACGGGTCATCTACAAGCTTCTTGTCTCTCCAATAAAAACCAGAAATCTATAAAAAAGAATGGATCGACTTCTTCTAGCGGTTGGGGCTTTGTTAACCCGGATTTGGTATCCACTTCGAATTTTAAGGATGTTTTGAATAATCCAACCCTAGTGAATAAAGTAGACACAAAGAAGGAGGACACTGAGATGGGAATTCAGGAAAACCACCTAGTGGTAGGTGGAATGAAAAGGGGACATTCTTTGGAATGTTCAGAATCAAATCAGGATTCCATGTCAGATAAAACAATTGCTTCGGCAATTCCTAGTGCTTGCGCTGGTTATCTCGATTGATCAAGGAAAGTGGTTCGAAGTAAAAAGGAGAAAAAACAAAAAGGGTCGAATGGGCAACATTGAGGATTATTTTCCATCGTAGGGCGGGAAGTAATTTTTGTTTAGGTTGTTTTGGTTATTCTAATGCCTTTGTAAGTCGGTGTTCAGATGTAGTCCACCTTTGGCTTTTAAAGCCTATTGTTATCTAGAGAATCTAGCCTCTTCTTTATGAATAGGGAACTGGTCCCTTCAACTTGTTTTAACAATAAAAAATTAAATAAAATTCCATGTCTATAATAAAAAAAGTTCTTATGGATTTTATTAGTGTTTAGTGTTTGAATTCAGCCTTAAAAATTCATGTTTAGTGTTTAGGATTCCAGCATGTAGGATTTCCTTTACTTGTCCTATTTACATTTTATGAAAGATCTCAATGGCATGGTTGATACCCCATAAATGCTAATGTCAAACATAAAAATATCATCAGATTCCTAAAAAATTGAATGTGACTTTCTCAATATTAGTACTCATCCTAAACAACACAAAAACTCATACAAAACTAAAATTTGTAAACCTTAAACCCTATTCATGTACGATAACGATGATGACGATGGAAGATGAAAATGACCATGACTGTGAACAAGGCAATCTTGATCACCATCAGATGATGATGACAATCATTATGATGACAGTGAAAATGAAAATGATGAATAAGACGTTGATGAAGACAATTGTGATGATGATGACAAGGAAAACAACGAGGATGCTGGTGATGATTAATATGAAAATGATGATGATCATGGTGAGAATGGTAATGATGCATGGAAAAGCACTTAATGTTGAATGGGAGATCTCATGTCACCACTTGCATGATAGTTGGGTTATAGATTCTGGTGCTTATTGGGGCTAGCAAACAAGGTTATATAGATAATATATCATATCTAAGCATACATGTAATAAAAGTAGATATTCTACTAGAAGAAATATACAAAACAAGAGATATAAATCAACACTAGATTTAACGTGGTTCACCCAGTGTGGGCTACATCCACCAAGAAACAAGCCAATCTATTATCCAAAGCTTTCAGAAGATATACAATGAAGATTTACAATCTTCCACACCTCTCACGATGTACAATACTTTCTTTCTCTCAAGCTTCTCCTTCTTCTCCAAGAATTCTCTCTCACAATTATTTTCACAATAATCATTAACTCTCTCTTCTAACCCTAGATTTCTATGCTTATAAATACCTTATACAAACTTAGGGCACTTAGCCATGCAATTACAATCAATAGATCTACTTTAATACTAAAATTAGATCTAATTCCATGAGTTAAATAAAACACTCACACACAGGTAACCGACGTCAGTTAGCCCTAACCGATGTCGGTTCCTACTTGCCTGACCGATGTCGGTCATAGGTGACCGATGTCGGTCCCTTCATAACCGATGTCGGTTACTATGTTTTCCAGCAAGTTGATATAACATGCTAAACTGAAGTAATTGAGCTCCACATCTCAACAATCTCCCACTTGGAGATAAATTACTGCACTATACCTGTACAACGTCATTCTTGGATCCTTTCCTTAGCTTTGTTTCTTCCTCTTCAAGTCTCAAACTCGAAGACCAACAGAAGTGGAGTGTAGCTCCAACTTCTCTTTTGCTAATGGCTTCGTTAGCATATCCACAAGGTTTTCACTCGTATGAATCTTCTCCAGTTTCAGCTGCCCATCCTCCAATACCTACCATATGAAGTGATACCTCAACTGAATGTGTTTCATTCTAGAATGAAACATGAGTTCTTTTCCAAATGAATTACACTCTGACTGTCACTGAACAATTTGCAATCATCTTGCTCCTTTCCCAACTCTTCCATGAACCTGCTCATCCATATCATCTCTTTGCTAGCCTCTGTAGCTGCAACATACTCTGCCTCTGTAGTAGACAAAGCCACAACCTTCTGCAATCTTGATATCCAGCTAACTGTCGTCCCACCTACTGTGAAAATATATCCAGTAGTGCTCCTTCTACCATCCAGATCTCCAACCATATCTGAATCAACATAGCCACATAAAGAAATATCCAAACCTCCATAGCATAACTGCATGCTAGATGTCCCTCTCAAATACCTGAGTATCCATTGGACTGCTTTCCAATGCTCTTTACCTGGATTGGCCATAAATCTACTCACAACTCCCACTGCTTGTGTAATGTTTGGTCTGGTACAAACCATAACATACATGAGACTCCCAACTGCTGAAGCATATGGTACTCATGTCATGTATTTGACCTCCTCATGTGATGAAGGACACTGATCTTTGCTCAATTTGAAGTGTCCAGCCATAGGTGTACTTACAGGTTTTGAATTCTACATTTTAAACCTTTCTAACACCTTGTAGATATAATCCTCCTGAGACAAATACAATTTCTTGTTCTTCTTGTCTCTGTGTATTTGCATGCCAAGGATTCTTTTTGCAGCTCCTAAATCCTTCATAGTAAATGTGTGAGCTAGATTTTCCCTTAAGCTCACCAATGTCCTACATACTAGATCCTGTAATAAGCATATCATCCACATACAGTAACAAAATAATATAGCTCCCATTTTCAAGCTTCTTGAAATAAACACAATGGTCAGATTCACATCTCAAGTAACCATGCTCATGCATGAAACTATCAAACCTCATGTACCATTTCCTTGGAGCTTGCTTGAGCCCATATAGGCTCTTTTTCAACCTGCACACTAATTTCTCCTTACCCTTGACTTCATACCCAAGCGGCTGCTGCATATAAATCTCTTCATCCAAATCACCATGAAGGAAATCCATCTTCACATCTAGTTTCTCTAAATGTAAATCATCTACTGCAACTAAACTCAATACAGTACGTATGGAAGTCATTTTAACAACAGGAGAAAATATTTCACCAAAGTCAATACCTACTTTCTGTGCAAATCCTTTTACTACAAGCCTTGCCTTGTACCTTTTCTGTCCACCCTCTTCTTCCTTGATCCTGTAAACCCACTTGTTCTGCAATGTCCTCTTACCTGCTGGCAACTTAACCAAATCCCAAGTCTAGTTTTGTTCCAAGGAGTCCATCTCCTCATCCATGCCATGCTCCCACTGAACGTGGGTCTCATCCTGCATTGCTTCTTCAAAAATTTCTGGTTCACCATTATCAGTCAATAATAAATAAGATAGAGAAGGTGTAAATATTTTTGGAGGTTTACTTACCCTTTGTGACCTTCTCACAGGAGTTTGGGGTACCAGAGGCTCATTCTGGACCTCCTGGACATTTGTTTCCAATTCTGACAGTGACCGACGCCGGTCACCTGTAGCCGACACTAGTTCTGCTAACCAATGTTAGTTTGGCTCTTCTGTAACTGATACCGGTTTAGCTGACCGATGTCAGTCAGGGGTCAACTGACACCAGTTACTGTGTAACCCTGTAGGTATGAGTTTTAAATCTGAGAGTTCATTTTCATTCACAAACTTCTCAACCGGTTCATCCTTGGGTACCAAAATTTGATCCCTGTACATTCTCTTTTCATTCCATTCAATGTCACGACTCCTAATAATTTTAGAATTCTCTAAATCCCAAAAATAGAATCCGAAATCACCAGATCCATAACCAATGAAAGTGCATCTCTTGGATTTTGCATCCAACTTTTTTCTATTTTCCTTATCAATATGCACAAAAGCTTCTGAACCAAAAACTTTAAGAAAAGAAAGATCTACCTCTTTTCTGGTCCAAGATTCCTCTGGTATTCCTCCATCTAGTGAACTTGAAGGCCCACGGTTAATCAAATAAACCATTGTATCAACTACTTCTGCCCAAAACTGCAAGGGCAATCCAACATGTATCCTCATACTTCTAGCACGTTCCATGATTGTCCTGTTCATTCTTTCTGCAACACCATTCTCTTGTGGTGTTCTTGGAACCATCCTTTCTCTACGTATTCCATTCACTGAACAATAATCATTGAAAGCCTTGCTACAATATTCACCACCATTGTCAGATCTAAGGCACTTTAACTTTGAATTTGATTCATTCTCAACAAGGGCTTTCCATCTTTTAAAAGTCTCAAAAACATCAGATTTATGTTTAATACAATAAACCCATACCTTTCTTGTAGCATCATCAATGAAAGTAACATAATACTGGGATCCTCCATGAGAAGCTACCTGGGCTGGTCCCCACACATCTGAGTGTACAAGCTCCAATTTTTGCTCCTTCTTAGTTGCCCCAACTTTGAGAAATCTCACTCTCTTTTACTTTCCAAAGACACAATGCTCACAGAAATCAAGATCTAAATCTTTCAAATCTGATAACTTACCCTTAGCCTTTAAGATTTGCATTCCTTTTTGACTCATATGGCCCAACCGATTATGCCACATGCATGCATCTGAATCTGAAGTAGATAATACAGAAAAGGAATCAGTAACACATGTAGATAAATATAACATTCCTACCTTCTTGCCTCTTGCCACAACAAAGGCACCCTTGGTGACTTTCCAAGAGTCTGTTGTGAATGTAACCATGCAACCAGACTTCACCTAGTTTCCCTATAGAAATAAGATTCCTCTTGAGGCTTGGCACATGCCTCACATCTTTCAATACCCATGTATTTCCATTCTGTAATTTTAGATGAACTTCCCCTTTACCAGTAATACTACAAGGTTCATCATCACCCAAATAAACATGCCCAAAATTTCCTGGACATAATTTCTGAAATAACCCTTATTAGGGGTTGCATGGAAAGAAGCTCCTGAATCTAAAACCCATGATTCTATTCTATTATCCAAAGAAAGAATAAGAGCATCTTGCATTACCTCTGCTGCAATATTTTCCTCTTTTACCTTTGTCTGGGTGTTGGTTCTCTTTATCCTTTGACCAACAATCTTTCTTTGCATGTCCTTTCTTTCCACAATTCCAACAGGTAATTCCCTTACCTCTGGATTTAGATCTTCCATTCCTTGACTTTGATTTCCCATTATTCTTACTCTTGGATCTCTCCTTCTGCCTGCCTCTACTTTCTACATTCAAAGCATTCCCAGATGATGATTCCTCTGTACTTTTCCTACAAATTTCTTCATTCAAGATTATACTAACCACATCATCAAACTTCAAAATATTATTAGCAGATGTTGTATTACTAACAACCATTACCAAGTTATCCCAACTATCAGGCAAAGAACATAAGAATAAGAGTGCTTTCACTTCATCATCAAACGAAATATCAACCAATTTTAACTGATTTACAATAGATCGGAAATCATTCAAATGACTAGATGCAGATCCACCTTCATGCATCTTAGAACTAAATAGTTTCTTCATCAAATAAACTTTATTTGAAGCACTAGGTTTTTCATATAAATTAGCAAGAGATTTCATTAACTCTACCGTAGATGTCGCTTCTGTAATATTAGAAGCCACAGATGCTGTCAGGCTCAATCTTATAGATCCCAAAGCCTTTCTGTCAAGAATCTTCCATTCTTCATCAGTCATCTTCGTAGGTCTAGAATTTTCATCCAACGGTAAGTACAAATCTCTTTGATACAGATAATCCTCAATCTGCATCTTCCATAATTGATAATTTCGGTCGTCAAACTTCTCTACCTTGTATTTGTTTTCTTCTGCCATTGTTGTAGCTCCCACTCAATCAGAAAACCCTCTGTGAGTAAATCTGTCAACACACAAAACCCTCAAACAAATCTCTGATACCAGTTGTTGGGGTTAGCACAAGGTTGTACAGATAATATATCAGATCTAAGCATACATGCAATAAAAGTGGATATTCTACTAGAAGAAATATACAAAACAAGAGATATAAATCAACACCAGATTTAACGTGGTTCACCCAGTGTGGGCTACATCCACCAAGAAACAAGCCAATCTATTATCCAAAGCTTTCAGAAGATATACAATGAAGATTTACAATCTTCCACACCTCTCACGATGTACAATACTTTATTTCTCTCAAGCTTCTCCTTCTTCTCCAAGAATTCTCTCTCTCACAATTATTTTCACAATAATCATTAACTCTCTCTTCTAACCCTAGATTTCTAGCTTATAAATACCTTATACAAACTTAGGGCACTTAGCCATGCAATTACAATCAATAGATCTACTTTAATACTAAAATTAGATCTAATTCCCATGAGTTAAATAAAACACTCACACACAGGTAACCGATGTCAGTTAGCCCTAACCGATGTCGGTTCCTACTTGCCTGACTGATGTCGGTCATAGGTGACTGATGTCAGTCCCTTCATAACCGATGTGGTTTACTGTGTTTTCCAGCAAGTTGATATAACATGCTAAACTGAAGTAATTGAGCTCCACATCTCATGGTGATGATAATGATGATGATGACATATGACAATGAACATGACTGTGAAGATGATAATCATGATCACGATATGATGATGATTATAATATTTAATTTATATAAAAATTCACATAATAATGTTAATAATACCAATAAGATTAATACTCATGATGGTGATGATGACAAAGATGTTGATGGTGATGATAATGATGATGAGGATGATAATGACAATGATGAAAATGATGGTGACAAAGATGACAACTATGCCACAATCTACAAACCTTAAACCCTAATAATTTATGATAACAATGGTGATAATAATGATGATGATGATGATGGAAGATGACAATGACCATGACTACGAAGATCATGATCATGATCTGATGATGAATATATTGACAATGAGAATGATGATGATGAAAATGAAAAAAATGACAAAGATAATGATGAAGATAATTGAGACAATGATGACAAGGAAAAAGAGGATGATGGTGATGATTAAGATGACAATAACTATGATGATAAAGATGATGTCACTATCATTTCTAATAAAATTCTAATAAGAATATAATATTAATAATACTAATAATAACAACATTGGGGTTTTAGTTCGTGTATGAATGACTTGGATGAAAACATCTCCAGTTGGTGACTTAAGAATCATATTATTAAACATAATTTCTAAATGATAAATCCTATATGTGGGCTCAAGATTAGGGTTTGTGTCTAGGGTTTAGGGTTTTATATTCGTATCTTTTCATGAGTGTTTACAAAGTTATGCTAGTGTTTATTTTTTAAATTTGGGGTTAAAAATTCATGTTTAGTGTTTAGGATTCCACATGTAGGGTTTTCTTTACTTGTCCTATTTAAATTTTATGGTAGATCCCAATGGCATAGTCGATACCCCATAAATGATAATGTCAAACCTTAAAATTTCATTAGATCCCTAACAAATTGATGTGACATTTTCAATATTAGAACTCATCCTAAACAACACAAAAACTTGTACAAAATGAAAAATTTGTAAACCTTAAACCCTAATCATGTACGAAAATGATAATGATGGTGATGATGATGACAATGACCATGACTGTGAAGATGAAAATCATGATCACGATCAAATGATGATTATATCAATGATAACAATCATGACGATGACTATGATGAAGGTGAAAATGAAAACGATGAAGAAATTGCTAACAAAGAAAATTGTGATAATGATGACAAGGGAAACAAGGATGATGTTGGCAACGATTAAGATGACAATGATGACGATCATGGTGATGATGACTATGGAAACAAAAATTAGAACGATGACTATGATGACATTGAAAATGAAAATGATGATATAGATGCTGACATAGATTATAAAAGTGATGTTGACGATACTAATGTCACCATCATTGCTAATAAAATTATAATATTAATAATAAAAACATTAATGTTAGTAATAATTAATTTTTGGTTTTATGCGTTGTAAATCGTATGACTTAAAATTTTGAATGTAAATTGAAAATTTTTAGTCTTAAAAAATAGTGAAACATTGAATAGTATAAGATATTTTATATGATTTCATTAGGGCGGAGAATCATTTTCTAGTACATTATATCTTTGAACTTAAAAATACACTAATCAAGCTCATTGAGTTTGGTCAATTTGGTGATATTTTCACTAATTTTATATTACGATCAAATTATTTCCACATGTGGTTGCCCCTTCGGATTTGCTTATTCCAAATATATGTAATGCATTATATGTAACCTAGATCTTGTACTTAACATTAGTGATCATAAAAATGGTTGAATGATAGTTCTATTTGCGAAAATTTACTATTGTGAAAAAAAACATTAATGTGTTTTGAAAAAGTACCTTAACTGCAATTGGCCTCTGATTTCCCATAGAAATATAACTGAGAGTGTTGTTCCAAAGATTTAAATATAAGGATGAAAGTGGCTTTGACTACGAGATTGCATTCCTTGAAGGAATGCAAAAGAACTCCAAAATCCTTTTGTTGATGGATTGATGCCTTATCCATTAGGTGACCTATATGAACATGAATAGTGTCTTTCTAATGTTTATAGTTTCCTTATCCATCGGGAAATCTATTTGAACATGAATAGTGCACTTCTAATGCTTACACATGTTTTGGCCAAGTAATAAATTTCACCTATCCCAATTGTATAGGAAATGAATATGTACTACCAAGCTAGATCATACCACCTTAAGAAGTTTTTTGTCCAATATTTACCATGGAAGATCAAAGATTTTTCACCACGTGATTGTATGTTGAAAGAGATTTCTAATGTCTCAAGTGATAAAAAAAAGTTTAGATCACACCACCTTAAATGCCTTAAGAATTTTTTTGTCCAATATTTACCTTGGAGGATCAAAGATCGTTCACCACGTAATTGTATGTTGAAAGAGTTTTCTAATAACTGAAATGATAACCAAAAAACAACCATAAAAATATCACCAAAATAGTGTAGTACCCACTTCCCTCCAACACCTTTTTTATTATTGTTTTGATACTATCGACTTCACTTATGGATATATTATAGTTTTGATATCACATGTTAGTAGAGATCAAAGATACTAAACTATTATTGATTTGATTCTTATATAATGCATATGGACTACTGGATACATTTGATGTTGATATTGATATACTTTTGACATGGTTACTTATATGTAATTCTGACATGTGATATATTTAGTCATATTGAGTAGACCTTGATAATTGGATTAATGTGATGGTCGTTTTGACATGAATGAAATGTGGAATAGAAATGTGCTAGAAATTGTAAGTGATATCGTATTTGCATAGATGATATTAATTAATATATAGTTGATTTTAGATTTATATCACATATTTTGGCATGAATGTTTTAATGCGGCCACGAGGCCGAAGGAGGTATCATCTTTTTTGTAGGTATATTATATTCACAACAACATCGGGGGAGTGGAGACCAACCACATCGGAATTCGAGAAGAATCCAACTAGGGTCACCATGGCAACATGTAATTGTGTGTGTGTTAGAATTATTTGGTTAAGGAAAAATTGTGACCTAGGGGTCATGTGTTGTTTTGTTTTAATTTTCCCTTTCTATTATGTTAGTATGTGTTTTCTCTTAGTAAGTGAAATTTTACTTTTTATTATTATTTAGATTCTTGGAATTGTGTTTCCCCCTTTTTTAGTCATGGGTTGCAGTGTCTTAATTAAGTTAATTTAAATTTGTTTTAAACTAATTAAAAGATGTGACCAAAAGGGAGTTCATTTATTAGGCTTGATTTACTTTGGATTTTGTGTTGAGTGATGTGTGTTTGAGTTTTGAGTGTAACACACTCTACCCCACATGGGAAACTTAAATTTGGCCTTAAAGGGTAAATTTGGAAGCTTGTGGGACAAGTCAAACTTGTCCCACACCTCTTAAAAGCCCATGCCAACCCTACCTATGGGTTGGGAGGTCAAATTTAGAGTCTTTTAGGTGTTTTGGGGGGATGAAAAGGTAAAATATTAATTACACTTTCTTTCAAAAATTTAATTTTGTCCTTTGGGGGAGTGGGATTAGATGGAGTGTGTAAGGTGCTCGTCATTCCTCCAACCACTCATTAATGGTGCATTGGAATATGAGGTTGACCAAGTGATGTGGAGTGGAGAGAAAATGAGGTGGCATCCTACTTGGAGCTACATCATCCCTCCCTTTCTTTTCTCTATTTATTGAATCATTTTTTCTTTTCTTGGGGTTACATGTTCATTTTTAGTCTCTTGTATTTTTGGAGAGTAGAGGATTTTGAAGGAGTTTGTGGATTTTTGGAGCTTGTTGATACTTGTTGAAATTTTTTTAGAGCTTGTGGATGCTTGCTTGATCTTTGGAGGGGTTTGAAACTTCATACTTGGAACAGGCTCTACCATGGAAAGGTAGGAGCTTCACCTTTGTTTATATTATGTTATTGTTATATGTATGTGTGTATATGCTGTGTTGAATGTTGTTGTTTCTTTGAAATTCTTGTTGGGTATGGGTAGAATGCCTAAGTTGGGAGTGGGAGGAGACTATGGGGAGTTTATTTGAGGGAGGCATAAGAGATCTTTCTCTTGAGTAGGGAGTTTGGGTTGGGTGCCCACCTAGTATGAGAAATGCTTGCATTTTCTTCTTGTTCTTACTTTGAGGGAGTCATAAGAGTTGAGGGAGGCATAAGAGTGGATGGAGGGATAAGGGGTACTTGAGGGAGGCATAAGAGTTGTTAGGGGTATTGTGTTTTGCATTGGAGGCTTTTTAGGTGGCACCCATTCCCATTGGAAGGCATAAGTGGCCTCCCCATAGGTCTTACTCTTTTGGCTTTCTTGATAAGCCTTGTTATATTGTTTTTTTGATTGATCTCTTATTGTTGAGTTGTTGTTGTGTTTTTATGTAAATAGAGTGAATGTGAAATTAGTTGTTAAGTATTGTGGAAGCTAGTAGTTGTCATGAGTTGATATCTTCTCCTATTGTAATGTGGTTGGGGCTCGGGGGTCAATGGAGAGGATGGCTTCTCCTCTCCATTGGATATCTTGGTTGGGTGGAAAGCGTTGCCTCTCCCCCTATCTTGTTGTGAATCAAACAACTATTGGAGGGGCTACCTTGTTGGTGGTTGTAGTATTGGAGCCTTGTTGATGACCATGTGAAACTTCCTTGTATTTTACCCACTTAGAGTGGAAGAAATTGTAATAATGTAGTTCATTCTTTACTTACATTTTGTATGGTTTCCCACTCCAAGTGGAGGACATTGTAATGACTTTGTAAAGGAAAGTTATATTCAAATAGTTGTTATTGTTATTGTATTGCATGTGGAAGGAAACAAATGAGAAAAGAAAGAAGAAAGAATGTCATAGTAAAGTTAGTTGTGCAAATAGAAAGGAAAGCATTTTCTCTTTGTTGAAATCTTGGATGTATTATGAGAAAAGTAATGCTTGTGTTAAAGGATTTATGTTTTAAAAATGGAAATTAAAGTTCATTACCTTGTTTGAAGGTTGTATTGTAGGAAAGGAAAGTTGTCTTCATTGTGTATTTATATTATTAGAGATGGGAATGAAGAAATATTAAAGTTCATATCTTACTTGAGGCATGCATTGAAAAGTAAATTATCTTCTTGCATTATTGTAGGAAAGTTAAAATTTACCCAAGTGGATGGAAAGAAATTTAATTTGTATCGATATTTGACTGATTTATAAAATAGATTAACTTTTATTTTCACTAATAGAAGGGAAAGAAAACTTGATTGTATAAAAAAAAACTAATATCAAACTATACTAGAAATTTTAAGTATAACGCTAAGAATTGCCATTAAAAAAAAAAGAACACTAAATTGACAATGGTATGAAAAAAAATCAAATTATTATTGGTGTTAAATATTATAATGCTAAAATATTATTTATAAAAAAAATTATATATAAAAAAAGTAATACTAAAACCATGGGGTTACTTTATTTATTATTTATATTATAAATTAGGCTTTATATACCTTATATATATTACATATATATAAAAAGGGAAAACAAAAAAAAAACTACAAAACAAAAATGCTGTCCTAAATTAAAGGCTACGGCCTACATGGAATAAATTTTATTGAAAATTAAAATTTTTTTAAAAAAAAAAATGCGTGTAAGCTTGCTGCATAAGTTTGGAATAAAGGGGGGTGGGTGGTGTAGGTGACTCCACTCCCAAAAGTCTTTAAAAAATTTTAAACCCCAAGAAAAAGGGGCAGGGGGGGCGGGAACCCCACATCAACATACCTAACTAATAGCATTCCATGCGGCCCTCCCTTACCCGTGAAACTTGCATTTTTTTTTCTTTCTTCAACTGTGCATGGTGGCTACGGCCGAACCTCTTACAAACCCTAAGTTTATATATATATATATATATATATTCTAATATATAAATATGTAGATATATTTTGGGTTTATCCTATATGTGAAATTAATAAATAAATATAATTATATATGTATATGTTTAATGTGTGTGTGTGTGTGTGTGTAAACATATACCCAAGTGGTTATATAAATCAAATCTAGTTATTTCTTCAAAATATAGTAGAACACACAAGCCTATTTGGGCAAAATCGAAGGAAACTAAGCTAAACAAAATTATACAAATGTATTAAAACCCTAGGAGAGGGTGTAACCAAATAAATAATAATAAAATAAAATAAATGGAACATGTAGGCCTCTCCAAAAGCTTGGGATGGCCTCTAATGGCTTCCCTTCCTTCTCCTCCAACCTGCAAAACAAACAAGAGAAATGAGAGAATAGGATAAGTAATAAATATAAGAAAGCCCATAAGGATTTCTAGGGTTACTTTAGTGCAACCTAGATCTAAGGGCTTAGATAGAATAGATCCAATGGTGGAGGATGAACCCTACATCACTTAAGTGGTGAGGTTTTAAGTGGGAGTGAAATAATTAAATGTTGAGTGTAATGTTTTGAAGGGGGTCGAAGGGGTTAGACTAAGTTGTGCACCCCTTACCTTTTTTACAGAAATAATCTAAATATTAAGGAGCATGACTTAAGACTAAAGGATATTTAATCTTATTTTTTTATAATAAATTTAGAGGGGATTAATGGGGCTATGACATGAAAATAAAAATGAGAAATATTAAAATAATTATTGAAGCTTAGTAAGTGAATTTAATTCCTCATTTAACTTTGGAAATTAAGTCAATGTTGTTCAGTTGTCATTCTTTTTTTACTACCTTGAATTTTTTTATAAAGCGTTATTATCAAGAAATTTTAATTTTGGTGAATGTTATTGTCGTTCCCTTTAAAAAAAAATTATTTCGTAATTTTTCTAACTAAACCTAGGTTGTTCTTGGATCTTGTGCGAGCGTTTTAGCGGGCGTTACAAATAGTGTCCAACATATGATAACTTGTATATAATTTTAAATTTTTTTATAATAAAAATATATATTTTTAGTGCACTTTGCTTTGAGTAATCCAATATTGAATCATGAAAAGCCTTGTAAGGATTTGTTTAAAACACTTATCATTGAATATACATCAATTGGGTATGAAAACCCTGGTAAATATTTAGTACAAAGGTTAGTAAAAAACTTGATTTTTTTTTTGCTTGCAGGGGTATTGAGGGAACAAGTGGGATCAAAACTTTGAAAAAGCCAATTGATAGTTTTGAATAGAAATGTATGATGGATTTCCCATTAAGTGGGATTGTTTAAATTGGTAAAATTTTACAATTTTTTTAAATAGCCAAAGTTTTTTTCAATTTGTATATTTAAATTGTAAAATATTTACTCATTTTTAAATAGTGATTTCAAGTGTTTATTTAAAACATAACTAGTCATTATTATTTTTTGCTATAATTTTTTATATTATATAAATATATAAAAACACATGTGTTAAAATAAATGTATATCATGAGTTTTCCTCTCACTCATGGGTATTAGTATAGTCAAATTGAAAATATAGAGATGCAAGTTGTTTCTATTTCTTTCATTAGAGACTTCATTGATAATATTTACAATAAACAACCCAAAAAGCAAGAAACCTTTGCTTAAAATTTTGACTTAGTATTAACAGTTATGAAAACATTTGGGCAGAAGGAAACCGGAATTGAACATCCTTAGTAGATAACACAGCTGCATAAACCATTAAAGCATATACACATTGAATATATCATAGAGGTTTTATGAACAAGGTGAGTTCTAGGGGTCGACGAAGCACCATTCCTCCGACTCCCCATCATTGAGTCCTGTCGTCCACGAATCACTCTCGCAACTGCTGAATACCACCATCTCATCTTCCTTCACAGATGACGATTCCTCCGACTGCTCGGCAGAAAGAACATGAATATTAATTACCTCCTCCGAATGCTCAGCAGAAAGAACATGAATATTAATTACCTCCTCCGAGAGAAACTTCGGCATTGGCCACATGGAGGGAGGGTCTGGAGAAGATCAGGATGTCGCAGATCAAGCAAATACAACAACAACAGAGGAGGAAGCACTATCACCGAAATACTGCTTGAAAAATCCAAGAGATGGAGGCGTAAGAAAAGATTCCAGGAAGTGTTGCAAGTTGTGGAGAAATATCGTGACCTGGAGCCTGATGAAAATGTTGCAGCTGCATTTAAAATTCAGTCATTGTTATTTGTTTGAAGATATAAAGAGGAATTTCGTTTGTTTGAGCTTTCATGTGATCAGTTTCCAAATTATAAAGAAATCCCCACTACTTCGATTGGCTCTAAATTCCGTTATAAATTCATGATTGGAAGTTATAAATGTTTTATTTTTACAGGTGCATGTGGAAGATGCATGCAGGGCAGTTACTTCTTCTTTTTGGTAATTATTGTTTTTATTTCACGAACACAAAATAGGAATTTCACGGAGACAGTTTCACTCAATATATGTAAATGTATATGTCTCTTGACATAATTATAAAAATAATAAATCAAAATCCACATTTGAAAGGAAATATAGAATGTAAATATTAGTAAAGACAACCATAGGTAGAAATTTTTACCTTCACACCCGACTCAACATAAAGATGCACAATTTTTACATTGTTTAATATTATATAAGTATTGATTAAAAAATATTGGCAAAAAAATAATTTATCCTTTCTTAAAGCTGTAACTGTCAATGACTGACTGAAATTTTTACCCAAGAAAAAATGTCTTACAAATCACCAATTTCAGGCCTTATGGCTAAAAACGAAAAATTGTTGCGATGTGCTTGCTAGATACAAACATAATTTAAAGTATTTATGCAATACAAACATAATTTAAAGTATTTATGCAGTTACTATAATGACGTAAGAAGTAAAAATCGATCTTGACAATAGGACCAGAAGATTCCCCAAGCATGTAGCTATAAAATTTAGACTAATCTCCATTTACGCCATCATTCTGGGAGCATACCATATGAATATGTCCTATATATGAGGAGTAAAAATGAAACTCAGGAACAAAAGAGCAACATTTCATCTGGTAAATAATATTACATGATCAATTTGGTGTTGTAATGATAATTAATTAAAACATAGGCACCACGTCTAATACCTTTAGTGTTTCTTTGGCAATTCTTTCGTGTTTCAGGGAATCATGTGTGAAAGAAGACAACGGGGAAGTTATCAAGGCGCCACCACAATAATTGATAGTAAAAGAAGACAAAGCACCACCACTCCTTGCCAACGCAAAATAAGAAAAGTGTCGCCATTCCGATGCCCATCATTTCCCTGGCTGTAGGGCATGGGGAAGAAGTTATAATTTTTTTATTTTTTCCCTAATTTTTATTTTTATTTCACGGACACAAATTGTGAATTTCATGGGCACGACATCAGACAGTCTCATTCAATATATGTAAATGTATATGCCCCTCGACATAATTATAAAATTTTAAAATGACACATAAATAATGAGGTATAAAATACACTCAAAATTTGATTTAAGAGATTCAATATATAAATAACGAGAAATTATGTGATGAAATGAAAAAGGCTTTTAAACTTGAATTAGAAATAAATTAAATTTATTAATTGTGTAACAAATCCCTCAAATATATGTTAAAGGGACCCAAAAACTACCAACCACATGTCGATTTCCATCTCAAATAGAAAAATGACTTAAATATATACGAATAGTTTGTTGATACAAAATTCTATATTTGTAAGAAAGAAACTCTTGAAAAAAAGAGTGTATTTTCATCTATATTAGTATGTATAGCGTGAAGCACTAAGAAAATTCCATACATCCATTAGCTAAAATGAATTAGTTCAATTTTATATATTGCATTTACATATAAATGTTTACACCCTAATTAAATTAACAATGATATGAATACACTCAAAATGGATGCAAGGTTTGTTTCAAGGTGTTATCATGATTAATTAACTTCCAACATTAATTATGTAATATCAAAATGACTCCTTAATACTTGAAACTATTGATAATGATATGTTATAAGCTAAAAAACACAAGAGGAGAGATGCACTTAGCTGTATAGAGTAAAATATGAGAGATCTGGGTTCACAGACTAGAGAATTTGGGAATAATTAACACGCAGATGCTTCATTATTGATACTGTAGCTAGAAAATTCCCTAGTAAGGATATGTAAAGTTATGTTAGGAACATATATATGGTGTTGACCCTATTGTACGATTTTGAATCCTCTCAGAGTGTGGATTTGTAACATATTATGCCCTTTTCTTTCCTAGAAATGTATGTCGTTATCAAACCTAAGTGTCACACAGTTGTGAGACCATCCGAATAATCTGAATCAAATTCAAACCCTAACCATGGGTGAAATACCCTACAAAAATATTAGTGTTTGGGTTGAAGGGAAATCCGTGTACTACCTATGTTGGCACTACTTTAAAGAGGCATCAAACGACATGTAATTATCCACCTAGCATGTGATATCTCTATGGATGTAACTAGTTTGGAAAGTTGAACCACTTTGACAATGATAAATGGGTCATTTTTCTCTTGCTAAGACAATGAATTGAGATCTTTGGTTGCTTAAAAATGAGTGAAACTATAATCCTTGACCTAGCTGAGTGCTTCAAAACTATAATAGTAACTACCCTAGTGGATGTGTACCAACTTGGGAAAGATCTAAGGAGTCTTGATTATCTTTAGAGTTATTATTTACAACGAGATATCATAAGAGTGTTAGGTAAGTAACGAAGTAATACTAACTTTTTTATTTAGGGTTTTGAAGGAAAATTTTTATGACAAGGCTGATCTGAAAGGATGAAACAATCCAAAAAATCAATCAAATTGAAAACAAAATTAAAGGATGCGTCATTCCGTGACCATATGGGTTGGCTAAGAACAAATTCCACATCCAGACTAGATTGTACAATTTTGGATAGGGTGATAATGCATGCATTTAGAAATATGTATCATGATAAGAAGAGGTGCACTACTAATTTCATGCATTTACATTCAAAATGTGACGAGCTCCAACCCAGTCATATCAAGTGAAGCATATTGGGAGAGATACAATAAGATAAAACTGAGAAGGGATAGAATGAGTCTAATAACACATGTATATCAAGAAGTGATGACATTGTCATAGAATAGGGGCAATGTCAACATTGCTAAACATAGTAAACCAAGAATTTAGAATCCCAAAATGACATCCAAGTTTGTAAGCTAATACAATTTCAATCCAGATCAAAAATGGTTGAGAAACAAGTGAGAAAATCACTCCCAAAGCTCTAAACCATGTGTTTTGAATCTAGAGGCATTCTAAATGATGGACAGGGAAAATTACCATCGGTCCTAAAAATGACAAACAATTAGCGGTTCCGTAGCCATTTGCAAGCGGTTTATTAGTGACCAGTCGCTTATAACTATCAATTCATGAAAAGGGGAAAATATATTGTGCTTCGCAAGCTTCTTTGTATCTAAGCTGACATGGACGATACTATTCATTAAGAATTTAAGGTCAGGAATAAAGTCATGGGAAGAGGAGGGGGAAGGATTCTAGATACATTGATTGTTACTCTGGAGAAGATTTTCTTCATCATATGGTTAGACTGTGCTCTACGTATCTTCCATGTAGAATTATGTAATTTTTGGGTGCGCACAATCACGCATGCCTCAAAAGAGGGGGAATTCATTGGGATAAATTCTACACCTACATTTCAATATGTATTGGGGCCAATAGGCAAAGGGGAGATTTCTCTTGTATAGGGAATTCATACCCTCATAAAAATTTCTCTAAAGTATAATCATTCCCTTTGGGATGTAAAAATTACATTAGGTGCAAGACCATAGATAATAGGTACATAGACCGTAATGCACGTTCTTGACCCTAATACATGCTACTACACTTGAGGTGAATGTTACACTGGATTTGGGGGAGAAAAAAATGATCCACCGATGTCATTGATCCACCTGCCATGGATAAGCATGGTCTCCTTTGGCATGAATAATTTCACCGTTGCATGAATTTGACACAATTTAGAGTACTTCACCTTCAGGGGGCATGAAGTATATTTGGATTCCTCACATGGCTTTACCTATTTCAATTCTTGGTTACAAAATATAGAAGTTTCTGGATTGTCATGAACATCTATTTCTCAATCACTCATAACGTGCCCTACATCTTACACAATACTGTGGCCTTGATGGTGATATAACACACGAGAAGGGCATGGGGGTTACCCATCCATCTCTCTTCTTTCTACCTTGTTGCCCCCATGATACAAAGTTGGTCCTTACACTCGGATTTGAGACTATGTATTTTATGCACTTGACGACTAACGTGGGACTGAATTACTTGAGATCCTGTAAGTATGGAAAGCAACCTATTGCTATCTTCGATAGCATAACACCCTTTCATCCTCATTTCAAAGCAAGTGTGCAGGATAAGACCCCCCAGAGAGTAACCATAGATATTACTTGGCAAAATTTCTCAAGTAGATGGGACTTTTGCAAATCTTAGCGAATGTCCCTGAATTGAGAAGGAAATGGTTCCTCTACCCAGATGGTAGCACTAAACTACTGTCGATTGGTAGCAAATAGCAACTACCGACTAGTAATATAAGATTTATCTTTTGTATATGCGGTAGAAGGTGATTTGAATAGGGTAAAATTTGAGCTATTAATCCTAAACTATAGAGGTGAATTAACCCCAAAAAATAAGGGTGTATACTGAAACAATTTACAATGCATGAAAATAGTAAGTGACTTAACCCCTCAAAATGGATCCAGGATGGAAAAGCATCAAAAACCCAAGATATTCCTCAAGGGCACTAATAAATTCTACCTCAGTGTTCACTTCACCATCCTCCCCATCTAATGGACTTTCATCTATGCACTAAGATTCATGTAAGCTTTTGAAGAAAGCTCTCCATAGACAAGATAGAAACTAGCGCAAGGATAGAGAAATAACTTGAATATCTTCATCTTCACTTGCTCCAGGGTTGTTACACAATACATCATTATAGACGTTGATGAAGGCTTGTAATCCTCTTTAGTGTAGAAGTTCTTTTTGTTCTTAAGAGAAGACTTTGAGGTCTTACATCTCATGTTTCTTAGAATCTCTTCTTGTGCAACATGGATAATTTTTTGTCTTCTTCATCATGCTACATCATGATTATTCATTGTTCTTGTATATGGAAGATTGAATGAGCTAGAGAGAGTGAACTCTAAATTGGCCACAACAAAAGCATTTGAAATCCAACTTTCCTTTGTACTTGTTTGACCCTCAAAAAACATGGATAATCATAAAAAATCATATCCCTACTATGTCATCTCACCATATTCCTCCAAGAAATCAAATTCATACTGTACATTAAATTCTTGGTAGCTGTGTAGTCTAGAACTGTATCAACCATGTGGGAATGCAGCCTCCTTCCATTGGTCTTTCATTCAACTTAGTCGTCATAAAAATCCATAGGTAGTTCAGGATTCCATGAAGTTAATCCATTTTGAGGAGTGCTCAAGTCTTTTTCTTCAAAAAGTCCATAGAACTCAAACTCTTGGAGCCATACTTGTCAGATGTTAAGGCTCTGAATCACCTTTTTGACCTAACCAATTATTTCCTCTATATTCCCTTCATCCTAGGTCCTCTGATGAGATTTATTACCTCGTCAAATCTCTGCATTGTAGGATGCAATGCTTTGAATCCCAATTACTTCATATTTCAAGCTCTCAAATTTCCCTCAGTAGGTCAACAACCTTAACTACTTGTGACCTTGTTGTCTCCTTTCATAAATAGTCTTTAAGGGGTTTCCCAAAGTGCTATACTTCAGGCTCTGTGTTGTAGTGCATTAATTTTACAGTAATGCACTACTTCAGAAATTCCACTACAAAATTACATGCATTGCCTTTGAGATATCCTTTCACTATGCATTTCTTGCATGTTGTTTACTCGGATTTTGGGGTAGCTGTGTACTTGAAGTAATGGTCCCTAGCCATCCCACTATTGACTGTCCATACTATCAAAGCCTCAGGGACATGAGATAGTTCTTGGGATTACTCAATGCTCCGAAAATCATAGTTGTCATTCCATTATAAGTAATAGGTGCTTCTGTTCAATAGAGACACTACCAATTTGAACTTTGCATTGACTAGGGGATGCATTACTCGATTACTGTGGATCTCCTGTCAATTTGGGGGACGTATTGCTCCAAGTTAGAGGGGGTCACTATATCCGCAGTACCAATTGTTGGAAAACACAAGCACTAAGCAGGGGAGGGGTGAATTAGTGCTTGCTTCAAACTTTGAAAACATCATTTCTTGAACCTCAACAAGCCATTAGAATCCCACGATACAACAAACTTTACTTCTTTATGAAAATTTTCAAATAATTTACATTCAAACATAAGTAAAATAATAAGAAAGCACACACGAAGATAATGATTAATATGGGCAAACCCTGAAAGGGAGACTACAACTTGACCTAAAATCAGTGCTCAACTGTGGAAAATTGTCCCATAAGAGATTACAAATAATTCGATTTGTTGAGCACCAACTCCAATAATTAGAAGTCAAACACCTAGCTTGCATGGAAACCCACCAACCTCCTATTTTTCTAAGCACCCACTTAGTCCTTACAATATTTTTATCACATTGCATATGACCTAGTTGTTTAAGCCTAGGGACAAGATTTTTTATCTGCTTGAAATCAGTCCCTATGTGTTCATCCTTCTTCTCTACACACCGTGATTCACCTATTTTCTCTATTTTCATCTTATTTCTGAAGCTATATCAGTCTGTCAAAATATATTTTTCATGCACAGTTAAGACCATTTTACCAGGGGATACCCAATGTATTACACACTCTGGTGACACATCTGTAGGGACTTCATCTCCTGACCCCTACACCTTCTAGCTTCTTCAGTGACTCGTATGTAAGCATTCCAAATGACATCATTTAGTCAACCTGTTACACCTAGTAATCATTTTATCTATAGACTGTGAATTAGTTACAAGTATTGAATACTTTTTTGAAGCTACTCAAAACACTTCTAACACCTATGAGAAATAAGGAAAGCATATCATATCATCATAAGCAAATTCTAATTCAACTAACAATATTCCATACTGATATCTGTCAACTCCTTTTGTAATCGGTTATTCATTTTTATCTTTCCTCTAACAAAGCCTTCTTTTGTGAATCTAAGAATGCATCCTAAACCATGTCACCAAATGTGATTTCTGCCAAGGTGTGTGTACATTACAATGAGTCTTATGATTTTCTATCGATATCCTTGACAAGATTTTTAGACTCGTGGATTCTCTCACCAAGCCTCCATTAGGACTCATATGCTCTACTAGGTGTATTATCTCCTGTTACACAATCTTCGACTTGGCCATGAATGTAACTACACTTTAGGCTCATTCCATGCAATGGAAATATGATGGAAGAATATTCAAGATGTCCAATACATCATCGACATGCTTGGAGTGTTGTAGGTCAAGGAATGAAGACTCCATTTTACACTGCTTCTTCTCAAGTTGGAACATACAGAGTGTGCACAAGTCACTGGTAGCTTTTGATAGCACAATCTACCTACATCTGATTCACAAACACTAATGTATGGAACTTTCAAAAAAATCTTGACACTGACTTTGAGGATGTTACATGTGACCTTCTGGTTCACCTTCAAGGACATCTGGGTAGCCCTACTACCTTTAGTTTGCAATGGATCATAACTGTAGTGCCCCAGCCTTGGGACAACGGAACCAAACCAAACAAATGTACTAATAATATTTTAGGATATATATATATTTTTTAAAGGGCTTAATTAATACTAATCCATCTCTATATACGCTTAATCTATGATCCCCTAACGTAATTTAATTATACTATTTTAATCATACCTAATTAAATTCAATGTACTACCCTAAACCCAAACTTTAATTATTTACTTATATTCAATTAGACTTACTAGGGCCATAAATGATAATTACTACACCCCTTCTAAAATTCTATTTGTTTTCCTCTCCTTATTAAAATACTTAACTCATCACACTCCTCCTTTTTATTTAAATTATTTAACTTACAATTCCATAATAAAGGGCTACAAGACCTTAAGCACGTGTAGGGATTAAACAAGAGCCTCTAAGATCTAATCTAGTCAAAACAAATATGACCCTTAATTTCCAAATTTGACCCTAATGTTGCCCTAACTTTCTCTTTGTTATTTACTTCTCCTTCTTTTCATTTCTCTTCTCATTTTGTTTTGTTTGGTCTTACTTGCAGGTTGCATGGATGGATCTAAGGAGAGAACCATAAGGACCAGTCTTGTTTTTGTGTTTGTATGTAAGATTCGTATAGTAATATTTACTGTATTTTTTATAGGTGAGGGGGGTGGGGGGGGAAGGAATGGCCGCGCAGGAGGATGGGAGTGGAGCGGCGGACATGGCATGGTGTGGAGGGGTGCTGCGTGGTGTGGGGGTAGCGTGGGCGGAAGGTCGTGGCAGTAGAGGGTGCGGGGAGGGGCGGACAACAGTGCAGCGGTGGGACAGGGTTGCGCAGGACAGTATGGCCGTGGGTGCATGGGGAGGGTAGCAGCCCGGGGAGACAGCGCAAGGGTGGGGGGGTTCAGCGCCCCCCCCCCCCCCCCCCCCCACCGATTTGGTTTTGTTTTTTAAAAAAATAAAAATTATAAAACGTTTTTAATATATTAAGTAGTATATATTATAATTATATTTATATATATATATATATATTAAAATATATGTATAATATATATAATATTATATATATTATAATATAATATATATATATATATATATATATATATATATATATATATATATATATATATATATATATATTATCACACACACACACACACACACAACACACACACACATATATATATATGTTACATTTTAGTTATATGTATAATGTTATACATAATAATGTATATTCCAAAATATATATATTCCATTTTACACTTATAAATCTGCAAAATTTACTTATAACTTGGATAATAATAATTAAACTAAGACTTATACTCTCTCTAATTTTTCTCCATCCATCATTACCTTATTGTACATAATTTTAAAAATAAAATGTTGATTTCAACTTAACAACACATTTATAAAATCAATTTACATCTATGGTCTACTTGTTACATAATGCAACTATAATATTATCAACTATTCTACATCTAAAGATTTTCTATTTTGTGGATCAACGGGATAGCACAAGTAGTTGTAAAGGTATAACAATGGTCTTAATTTCTGAAAGAATATTTTCAAGAAGATTACTTTTCATCTACTCATACAGCTTAACCGGCCACAACTTTCATTAAACCAACTTCACATAGAAAGATGAAAACAATAGCTGGTCTTATCTCACATCATTACTATTACAAACATTCAAAAGATGGAATACAATATGTATATGTATATACTATATATTCAAATTACAATAAAAGAATATTTCCAGATTTATAAACAAGGGGAAATATTCCACCAAGTAAGTGGATATACATGTTCACAAGAAATACCACTAGTTTTCAAATCTATACATTTTCTTTCACACCTATTGAAGATTACATATCAGATTTTCATACTTAAATGAGAACAATGTTGTTTCAATATTTCCTTCACATTTCAATGAACTTAAAGTTCAACTTATACCAATCTTATAGTCCCTCATTCCAAATCCAAGTAAAGAAGATTTTTCACAAGACTTTGCTTTACATTTACAATATCAGCTAAGATTACATTACTTAGATAACAAAAATGGCTCAAGAACTTCAAGAATGCAAATTACAAAATAGAAATTTTACAAGCCCTATATATACAACGTTTTTTCTCAAGCCATGACTCAAGTGGTTAACAATACAGTTTTGATTCTTTCACCAAATGCTATAGAGAATACAAAGAAAAACTCTCATCATCTAAGCTCCAACCTTCTCAACTTTGAGCTCCAACCTTCATGCCTTCAAGAAAACCAATAATGGAGAAAGAACTTATTTGCAACACTCTCCACCCATAGGCATCATTACATGCCTCTCCCAAGGTTGAGGAAGTGAATGCCTACTTCATCATTTGCCTCCGAGCCCCAAAAAAATAGAGGACAACCATCGACAACCATTCAACAAGATAAAAGGCTTCCAACACTTACTTTTACAAACACATTCGCATGGAAACAAAAATAACCACAAAACAAGACTCCAAGTTTTACAACACATAAACTTCCCAACACATGTTCTACCTCTAAAACAAGCCAAGTATAGAAGAGTAATATGAAGATATCCTTGTGCCTCCCAAAATTTATGGGATCAAAACCTCACTTGCACAAAACCAAAAATCTCCAGTTAACCCCAAAAATCTATTATTGCTCCCTAATTCAATTCAAATGATCCTCCTTATTCCTCCCACACTCTTATGCCAAGTCCTTCATGGAATGATTTTCAAACCCCAAAGGGGTAACCTTACCAAGAATGAGGAACAAGGTGGCGCGCCCAATGAACCAACTTCCCTCTTAAATACCTCAAGAGAACTCTGATGGGATTCTCAAAAAAATTCATCCCCATTTCAGGCTTGCCCATCATAGCCAAGAGGATCCTGAGAGGGAATAATTCCCTCTCACTACCCCCACAAAATCAAGCAAGAAAACACATTTATACAACATGATGGAGGGAGCACATACAAGGCAATTAACCATGAATAAAAATTCACACAGGGTAAAGACCCTACCACATTTCCATAGCAAGAAACCAATCTACAACTAACAGTCCTACAACATCCTACAACTTAGCTCAAGAGCCTACCTCCAAGAAATCTTCAACTCCAACAAGCACTCCAAAAAACAAATTTCTCCACTCCTTGACTCAAGCAATCTCTAGCTCAAAAACCAAACAAGTAACTGAGCCAAAAAGCTTCACAAAAAAGGGTTTTAATCTATTCCCATGAAAAGAGGGAATTTGAAGAGGAGAAAACATGTGGCCACACAAATGTAGGGGGTCCACATCATTTCATTCCTCCATCCTCACTTCACCAAGGTCAAACCCATACCTCAAAACATAATAAATTGGTGAGTTGGGGTAAAAGACCTTTTAGCCCTCTTACACACTCAACCTAACTGTCAACCCCTTACAAGACAAAACTAATTACAACATGTAGCAAGCAAGTCCAATCCAATTTCCCTTACATGGATGTGACCATTACAACAGGCAAAATAGGGACCTAAAATAAGTCCCTCTAGCATTGGAAATAGGCCCCCCTAGGTGGGTGGGTAGGCTTTAAGAGGCTCATGGGACAAGTTTAGCTTGAACTCCCACAAGTCTTCAAAATAGCCTAGAAGGTCCCTAAAAATGCCTAAAAATCACAACGAATATTCGAGTATACACCACCCCAGATTAGGCACATGGTTGAATCCATGTGGGGGATCCAACACAAATTAAGGATACCAACTCACATTTGATTTCCCTAAACCCTTTTATCGAATCCTAAGTAGCATCAGATAAACACTAAATTAAAACTTAACTTAAGAGTGGTGTTAAACATTAACTCCCAATAAACAAGTAACTCCACATGCAATTAAAAATAAAATGCCATAAGCACAGATTAAATAAAAATCAACAAGAAAAATTACAAACATTCCCAAGGTGACTTTTGAGGATCACCCCCCAATGGGTACCTCCTAAACAATAACAACAACACGCTAAGGCATCATGAAATACACATGTTTCCATGGTGACTTAGTTTCCAATGGGCTCCTTATGCAAGATTGTGTTGCTGGTCTAATATCCCCCTTTGGTCTTATAAACTTGTGAACACTTACAAAAGTCATTGCACACATTAACCGTACCTGTATGACCTCAAATGGCCATAAATCAACGACATCAAATAATATGTCAATGACATTATAAACTAGCCTAACATCAATTATCTGAAACTCAAAATGCAAGACAAGTAATTTGCACACTGTATACTCAATTCTCCAACAATTATTTCAAGATGATAGAGTCACATATAATCAACTAGCATTAAGATCACGACATCAACTACAGTCATCTAGCATCAATATAATTATGTTCCAAAAATAACATACATTAGTCCAATTAGTAAGCTCATGACATCAACAATTCGGGATATCCGAATATGCATAGAAATTAATCCTGTAAATCATGTCACTATACGTCTAAATGTCTACATTATCTATAAATTAACTAATGAAATCTAACTAATATCCATCTATCCAAGATATAACTAAATCTGTGATCAGAACATGTCCATAACTCTAGTATATGCTAAGCAACATCATATCATATAAATGTCTAAGAGTGGCCACTACCCATTCTCCTTACTGCACACATGATTACTTATCCTGGAAGGGAACCACATACTCTAGATAATGTTAGACCATGTCGTTCCTAACCATCGAGTTCGCGACGATGTCACTGTTATCCCATTTTTACCCTCAAGAAAATTGATTGAACAAAACCTTGCACAGGAGAAATGGAGAGGATGGTTCAATCTAAAGCTGTTCCTCATGCTCAGAAGTAAGCATGGATAATGGTAACTCTGATTATGGCTCTAAGCTTGCTAGATAATTGATTGGGTAAGGTCTGATCCGTGAAGTTTTCCCATCACTTCGAAGCCCAAATTTGAAAATAAAGTCTTCCTGTAGAATTTCCTGGAAAAGGTGACTATTTGCAAATTGATTTGGGACTTGTTTCTCATATAGAAACATCCCATTATTTACCTTGATGACTGATTTAGAATGGTTTCCATCCTTATCCTCTTCTTCCTCCTTGTCCAAAGTGAAATTCAGAAGATCAAACTCCTCCAATTCTGATTCAAGAGGAATGTTGTGAGAAATAGGCTATTCGTGAATGTTATCTTCAATGGTAGCATGATATTATTATTGGAAGATGAATGATGGAGAAACAAAAGTTGTGATTTACATGGGCTCTTTTCCATCAACACACTCCTCCAAGTTTGAAAAATAATCAACCTATTCAGTGTCCAAATATGCGAATGCCCTCCACTTATCTCATCAGTGTAACTTCAAAGCTAAAATCCAAAGGCAGGTCCCAAACGAGCATGGGCTCTCCACGTGTCTGAAAGCACAACACCAGATTTAAAGGAAGTCATACTTCAGATAATAATCCATCTATATTCAGCATGTCGGATCATATTACAAGACCCCATATGAGATAGGAATATAGCTCTCCTATGATTCTAGGAGGTTGCTATAACAAAAATCTAACCGATATCCGTGATATTGTTAAAACTGATTTACCTGTATTTGTTATAAGTTTTTTTATATAACAACTATCATAACAAAATGCTAACATATTTACAAACACAATATTACATTATGAATAATTACTCACGTACTTATTCTCTTTACCATATCTATAATAATGGAGCACTAATAGAATTATATTTCCCAATATTCCCCCCCTTAGTGCAAACATGGGGAAAACCTACCTTTGTACTTGCACCTACTCATGATCTAGTGATTTTCCCAGGATGATCACAAACCTCAAGGATGGGTTTTACAAATGGTTGACCAAAAACTGAGAATGGTGGTTTTACAATTGGTTTACCACAAACCACAAAGTGATGGTTTTGCAAATGGATTACCAACAACCAAGAATGGTGGTTTTGCAATTAGTTAACCACAAACCACAAAGTGATGGTTTTGTGAATGGATTAACAACAACCAAGAATGGTGGTTTTTCTATTGGTTTACCACAAACCACAAATGAAGGTTTTCAAGTGGTTTACCTACAACCACATCATGATATGCGAAGTACTATTCTCAGCCCTCATCACATCTCACTGTAGGGAATAACATAGGAATTTCTGCTGAAATATGTTACTCATACATACAGAGGAAAAAGCTGACATACTAGAAATGGAACATTGGAATCATGTTCCCCCCCTCAATGTGAAAATTTCCACTTATTCAATCACGAACACTGTAAATAGGAACATTGATACTGGAACTCTAAAAAAAAACATGACAAGCAGCACACGACACAAGCTGAAGGCAAATGCACCACCAAAATGTCACCAAACCATGTGCGGCCCCGTCGTTGGTCCCTGTCGAGAGGTCGCTGAATGACCTCTAACCTCTCGATGCCTCCTGCCTCCGGTGTTTGTTGCTAACTCAACGGAATATGGCTTTGAAGCTCATCTTGTTTCACATTGAACTTTATTTTGTCTCCCTCCCGTAATGTGAACCACAAAATTTATTAGGACGTCGGTCACCGCCGAAAATGCATCCACAAGATGTTTTTTATTTTTTATTTTTTACAAATATTTGACTTCGACTCGTTACAAAATGACTTAACAACTTTTAACTCTTTTTGACGATAGATACTACTTTGACACTTTGGACTAAAATTTTAACAACCTTTGACCACAATGATGATATGTATAAACAACTCTTTTGATGTGGACAATGATATTTGTCACTAATGTGTTGACAATTACAAACATTGACGACTCTAATTGACTTGAAACAAAAGACAATATTGACGTTAAACTATTTTTTCAAATAGTGACTATTGTAATGACCAATTTTATAAAATATCCCAAATTCTAATTTTGAGATCTTTAAACATTGAGCTTATAGCATTCAATCAAATGCATGGCATTAAACCAACACTATAAAGACTTGAACTATAATAATAAATAAATTTAAAAAGAATAGAGACTAAAATTCTAATGGACAAAGACCATACAATTTATCTAAAGAAGACTTGCCTTTATCGACCCCCTAGTGACACAATTGTATGGAGACTTTACTTTCAATGTCTTAACAGACCACTATAAAATTACAACACATTAATGATACCATAACGACTAAAAAAACTATCTATCAACTCTGAAGACCAATATCAATATGAAATAAAAAGTAGAATACCAATGTTATCTGACCATTCTTTTGCATACACGTGTATGGCAAGAAGAGTGAGACTTTTCCGAGAAAACCTCTGATAGAAATACCAGCGATAAATCTTGGGCTTTTTAACATGTCACAGTTGATTCTAAACTTATGTAATGACGTTGCCTTCAGAGAAATAGATCTTGTGCTTGCTGAAAAATATACGTGGAGTTTAAACTCGCAGCGATCAGAGATAACTCAAGATTAAACAACCTGCAAATATGTGGAGATTTGATCCAAAGGTCGGTTTCTTCTGACAACAAGTGAAGAAATTGATTGAAACCACCCTGATTCGATGCAGTTGTAGATTAGAATCTTTGAAATGATAGACCTCAATGGCAGTACACTAGCCGAGCACCCAAGTCGGTCCACACACTAAATCCGTAATCCATGCAGATCATAGATAGAAGCATAAGAGAGCAATTCTATGAGCCATGAGCAAGGAAAACAAAAACCGTTCTTTCCTCTCCTTATTCACTTCTTGTCCAAAGAGCAGGCTTGTGTCGACAGTTGTAAGTTATCTCTTTATACACTCGTATGCAAAATAAAGAAGACTCCTTTATGTAATTTGATTATTTATAAAAATGGATGCATACGCAGGAAGCAAGATGTGGATCTGAACGCATCTCAAAAAAAATAATTTCTCACAGTAAAATAACTAATCTGTGCGTTACCCCTGGGAATGGCCCACCGTGTTTAGCAATTTAAATGCAAAATGTAATCGACTCTATTCAGATCTTCACAGAATAAATGCACACTAAAACTCATATTATTTTTAACACTCTTTCACATAATTTGGGACAACAAAGCAAAGCCGTCCCTGTAGAAAATTATTTCTCCATTGAAGGAATGCAACGCTCTGGTACCAAATGAAAAGCACAACAACAGATTTACAAGGAATAATACTTCAATCCATGTATTATTTTCTCTATATATGTTTCACACAATACAATAGCCTAATATATAGGCTTGAGTTTCCCTAGAATATAGGAAACTAACTCAACTACAAAATCTCAACCAAGCCTAATTATGTGGGGTGAGAATAACTCACGTAACCCACACATAACAATATATTGTTGAAACAATATATTATAACATCTCTAACAATAATCTCTCAACAATAATAATTACACATATAATTATTATTCACACACATAAATATGTGAAGCACTATAATATTCCTAACACAAACTCATCCAAAAAATTAAATTTTTGGAAGGATGAAGGGGAAGAACAGACTGTAATTTCCTCCATAACCTGCTTACTACCTGATACCTCTAAAACTGAAATGCCTTCCTCCATAAAATAAAGTTACTCATGGCTGGTTGTAGTTGATGATGATGGTTTTGGTGGATCAACGCAACCTCCCAAAAAAGTAGCAAGCTCAAGACATGTAGGACAATAAGGGTCACTACATTCCAGTGAGATACTTGCACACTTGGGATCCTCTCTTTCTTTGCTTACACATGTTCCTCCTTTTGTGAATTTGGAGCTGAATTTTCTTCCTTTGAAACTGAATTTGCAAGTAGTGATAGATCAACAACCTCTGAGAATATGGTGCCAATGTGAACACTGCACTTGGAACACAAGGATTGGTGATCACCATCTTCTTGTTCTTGAACTTGTTCATTTGTAAAATCATCCTTCACCACTTATTCTTGAATCTCAATCTCAACTGAAGGCTTAGTCATCAATGAAATTTTATTAATATTGAATATAACAACCCAATTCTTTAGAGTTTTTGCTAATTATTCTATGCTAATCTCCTTGGTTTCCTTCTCTTCTTGAATGATTTTCTGTTTTTGTTCCTCCCAAAATGGATTTGGGACTGTAAGAGGAGGAATGAGTTGGGTTTCAACTATTTTTTTCATTACTTGTGGTGGAAGGGAAGGTGTAATTTCTTGTTCTTGCAGAGGGGAAGGAGTTTTAGAAGTGAAAAGGGTAGAAAATTGAATGTGTGATGGGACGGTAGAAGGTGAAGAAATGGATTCCACAACGGGGGCAGAAGATGGAAGGCAAGGGAATTGAATTTTAGGTTGAGATGTAGATTAGGGAAGATAAATTGGAGAGATATGAGGTGATAGTGTAGGACTTACCCATTGACAAGGTTGCTTAACACCAGACTCGTAAGCCTCAATCTCCTTAATCCACCTTGTAAGTTGTGGTAACACCCCAACCATGAAATCAAGATTTTGTTGATGGCTGTAGTGTCTTGGCATAAGGCCAACCCATGGACAAGGGACCTCGAAACCAATCCTGAATGCCTTCAATTGACTTGTAGCCCTAGTCTGTACCATACTTGATTCCATTTTGTGAACCTTCCTCTAAAAATTAGCCTCTCCAGGTGTAATATAACCTCCAAAATATGTATATCCTTTCTCTGAAACAACTACATAGTTTTGATGATGACCAAACTAATTTGAATTTGACTCACATGGATATGCATACTGCTGATTTTCATCATGAAACTATTCTAGAGGTGTGCTATACTTATGGAAGAGGGACAAAATCTTCACAAGTATTATTGATGTTCAATCAAATCAGATTAGAATGGAAGGGATGCAATACTTATAGGTATGGTACAACCAATTACAAACAAAGAATTAAGTTGTATATGTGCAACCCGAAAATATACGTGTAATAATAAAACAAATTTTAAGTTGCAACAATCCAAAAGTAATCCTCACGTATGCATAGTAAAAACAATATATATGGTTATACAACCATAACCATATAACAACTACCTAGCTACCTAAGTAACCAACCAGTTACTATAGTAACAACCAGACTACCTCAATAAATATTAACTAACTAAGGTACAATGCATAAATTCACTAAGTAAACTCTGTTTACCTAACATTCCCCCCCTTAATTTTGCATTGCCTCAAGAGATGAGGAGAGGAACTCTCTGGATAACTTGAACTTGTCATATCTGATCATTGTTTAGCTGTTGGGAAAAAATGAAGTTGTATGTTTTGTTTCAAGAAATGCTCGCGTATGAAATGATCCTATACCTCGATGTGCTTATGAACAAGTTTGAGAACACCTTCATTATTTACATACATGGTGGTAGGTTTTTCTTATGGTATTCCAAGTCCTTCCAGTATGCAATGTAGCCATATCGCTTCGTAGATAGCTTCACCTGCAGCATGATATTCGACCTCTGTAGAAGAATGAGAAACAAAGTGTTGTTTCTTACTTCCCCATGATATCGGTCCATATCCCAAAAAGAATAGAAATCTCGAAGTGGATTTCCTGTCATCAATGTTACCTGCATGATCTGAATCTGAATATCCAGTCAAGAATAATTGATTATTCTTCTTGTACTCTAGACCAAGATCTACTGTACCCTTGAGATATCTCAAGATTCACCTTGCTGCATTCCAATGATAAACTCTGTGTTCCTACATGAACCATGATAGATAGCTCACTACAAAGCTGATATCTGATCTAGTATATGTTAGGTAAATGAGACTCCCAATCAATTGTCGATAGAGAGTTGCATCTACCACAGGAGACGGATCTGAATGAGATAACTATAGTCTCCTCTCCGTAGGTGTAGAAATAGGTGTGTAATCCATCATCCTAAATTTCTCAAGCATTTTCTTGGTATACTTCAATTGAGAAAAAAATACGTGATTCTATTTTTTCCATACTTCCAATCCAAGACAATAGTGCATGAGCCCGAGATATGTCCTATTGAATGATCGGTTAAGATATTTATTCATTGCATCAATCATCTTCATTGAACTATAAGTGATGACTAGATCATCGACATAGACCACCAATCACAATCTCCCCCCTTACTTTTTGAGGTAGAGATTGGGATCAATGGATTTCTGATGAATCCATGTTTAATGAGATGCTCATCACTTTTGATGTACCAAACCCAAGGTGCCTGTTTGAGGCCATACAAATATTTTTTGAGTATGTATACCTTTGTTTCTTCTCCAAGTACAACCTAACCATTAGGTTGAGTCATGTAGACTTCTTCCTGTAGATCTCCATTTAGAAAGGCACTTTTCACGTCCATTTGATGGACTTTCCAACCAAACTATGTAGCTAGAGAAAAGATCATCTTGATCATTTTGATCATAGCTGTGGGAGAAAATGTCTCCTCATAGTCAATGCATTCTTTTTGTGCCTCCTCCAAAATGAATAAAAAAATAAAGATATGCTCCTCTGCATTTTTTTTATCATTTCCAAACATTGGTAATTTCATTTTTGTGTCATCCTTTGTATGTTTTATGGGGTAATTATAGTTTGAACTTTCCACGTTATGCTCTATTATTTTTCCTTTTTTTTTGGCTATATATTCTCTGTGGAAATCGGTTACATCCTTTATCTTTTTTGAATTCCTTATCAAATTACAGGGCTCCTAAAAAATCCTGTAATTATCTTAATAAATCTTATAACTTTTTCTTTCTTTTCTCAATTATTTGTATATTATTTCCAATTATTCTCCTATTTTTATTTTTCCAAACAACATGACCTTGTGGCATAGATGATGATGAATTTTCAGAAGACCTAATTTCTATTGGGGGCCTCGGTTGGTTGGGGTACGTATCTTTTCATGACATCTCTTCATAACTACCTTCCTTCGTAAATAATTTACCACCCTTGATTGCAAAACTAGATGCTGCCACCACTGCCGCTGCCCTACGCATTCATGAGATGGAAGAATCCATTGTTCTTACTCTCTCTCAAGCTCAGGGTCTGTTTGATAAGGACAATGAGAAATACAAGGCACGAGTGGCTAAGTCATGGCTGAAGTGCCCTAAGAAGGGAGCGTCCCAAATTTCCAAAGTATTGTTTAGGGTCAATTTCAATGAAGAGTTATCAAATTTCATCATCTTGCTTACTCGTATTATGGGAATGCCCTCTACTAAAAACTTCCATTTTTGGATATGCCCTTTCATAAGCATCATTTGCAAAGGTAAACAAAACATAAACTAGGCCAAGATCATCTGTATGAACATGACTGAACAATTGACAAATGTTGAGGAAACTAAGAAGTTTTACATGACTTCTTACCTCATGTACACCTTGGCAACATCTTGGGAGTGGTTTGGCTTCACTTACATTGAGAGCAAGAAGGATAAGCCCATATACACATATTGCCCTCAATTTACCCTTAAGGACAGTAATCATAATTTCAGAATGGTAAATGATGCTTTTACCATGTACATTGTGAGACTTTTGGAGGGTGATAATGCCAGGAGATTTTCTAATGAGGCTATGTCTCTGATAGCCAAGTATGGGGCTTTCTTCATCTAGTTCAGAAAGTTCTCATACATCATGTTGGCTTGTTTTGAAAGTACACCTCTCAAGCTTCCCATGTTATGCAATGATAAAATGGCTCTGGTTGAGGTGTGTAGACAACTGGACAAACTCCATAGGACCTGCAGAGACAAAAAGATTGCAGGTCTTCATTTCCCGATCTCCTTAGGGAATTATACATACAAGACAACCCAAGATTCCCAAAATATAGAACAGGCTATTACTCCTCTTACTGTTCATTTCTTTAGGTCCAGGACTTATTTTTAATCTGAAGAAATTCATTGATTAGAATTTGAGAATAACCTATCATCACCATCCTGACATTGAGGATTACTAGGCTGACTGTATTGATGATTTTGAAGCCAGGAGGAGGAATTTTGGTAGATTATCTCTGCAATAGATCTTAGATCTCAATCTCTAACAGGTGCCTGAAGGGCTTGCAATCCTATGAGTATGAGAGATCCATCAAGAACACACCTCTAGAAACCCTGGATTGGTATGTGAAGAAGAAAGATGATTTGAGTGAAATAATTTCCCCTGTCATCATAAGAACTAAGGTTTGGTTTGATAGGAAAGTTCGTGAATTAAGGAAGAGCTATGGTATATCTTCCTCAAGAGAAAATTCCACACCTGGGAAGGAAGTACATATGCCCAATACTGAGGTACTTGAGAAAAATCCTCCTTCTTCCTCGTTGAAAGATCCTGAAATGTCTACTCCTTCTTCCACTCAAGTGTATTAGAAGAAGGTCAAAGAGGTTAAGAAAGAACCAATCATAGAAGAAACTCTTCTGGAGCACTCGGAATTTCCTGTTGGGCCAGAGAACATTATTTTTTAGAGTGAGAATGAGGATGATGAGATGAAAAAACCAGCAGAAACCCCTGGAACTACTATTGAGATGGAGAAGGAAGGATCAAGAACTGAACCTCCTAGTTTAACAGACTCCTCTACAAAGGAGATTGTTGAGGTTCCATGCACTTCCCCATTGGAGGCAATAGTAGTTTAGAATCTGAGTGTCATGAGTTCTCTTACACTTAGACCCCTTGACTCCTCTGTTTCTTCTTCTTCCTTTGCCTGGGTGCAGCCCCAAGTACACAACATGAAAAGAAAGTCTTCTTCTCAAGCAACTGGGCATGATTTTGATGATGTGGTAGCTCTACTTGATACTACCCCTCCTCCTCCAGCAAAGAAATCAAATACTATTTCAAGATTGGTATCTGATGCTCAAGGTTAGCAATTTCTAGAGGTTTCCAGACCCAGGGTGGACAAAGATGAGAAGGATCTTTTATTCTCTAACTTGGAGCTTTCCAAAATTCCATTGGGAGAATCTACACCAAAGAGTGAGGTTCATAACCTTCGGGAAACTGTCACTAAGGTTATTGAACGGGTTGAGAAAGGCAAGAAAACCATGGAGCAGTTGGAAGAATAGAGCTAAGTTCTTTCCAACTTTATCAGATCGTTATTAACAAATGATAAAGTTATGGATCTAGCTCCATTGGCTACTCTCCCACCTCCCATGGTTCTCCGTCAGGATGAGGTTCAAAGAATCAAAGACATACATAAGTATTCTATTTATAGGAAGGATGTTGAGGCCATGGTGGATGACATGACTATAACAGGTTTGAATTTTATTGAGGAAGCCTTCAAAACTAATGAGAAGGTGATCGATTTGCAGCAGAAACTCACTTCCTCAATCAAAGCCATGGACAAGGAGCTGAAGGTATGGAGTGGATGTATTATAGACCTTCGTCTAATGGGCCAAACTAATGAGAAGATCTTGTTGGCCAACAATGTGTTTGATGATGCAAAGAATAACTTGTCAAGGACATGGATTTTCAACATTGAGTGGAAGATAAAGGTTCTGGAGGAAGCATTGGGAGAATTGAGGAATGTGTGGCAAAAAGGGGAGTCCTTTGAAACTTGTGTTTTATCTGCCTTCAAGGATATCCACTGCCTTCTTCAGGATGAAATTACAGGTGTTTCCTTTTCTCTTCAAGAAATCAAGGCTCAGTTTAGAATCTTTGTCAAGGGAGACTTGTTCAAAGAAGAGTCATTTACTAAGGAGAAGATGAAAGACATATGTTCTCTTTATTAAGCTATTGCTGAGGCAAATAAAGAATATCTAGAGCATACCGAGTTTGATAAAGATATGGAGAATGTCTAGGCACGTGGACACATGCTACTTCCAACACAACAATTCAAAGAGGCATGGAGATAGTGGAAGCATTGAAAAGATTCAGGCATTGAATCCTCAAATCAGTGGGCCCTCCTTAGCTATAATCGGATGTCTCCACTTCTAGCTCTTCATTCACTTCTTTTATTTTTAGTGGCAATCTCCTTGTAATTTAATTAAGGACTTTGTATTGTGCATTTCCTTAATTAATCTTTGGGTTAAAAAACTGTTACCAAATGAAACCACTTTGTAAGCTATATATTGAGCTTTCCTCACCATTCCAAAGGGATGGAACTCTGATAATCTTTGAAAGTGTAAAATGACTTAAAGATATCAATATAAAAAGATTTTCCCTTCATGTTTCTATCTGCGTTTATTTATTCTCTCTTACTTGTCATTTTGATCTTAGCTGTGGGAGAAAATTTCTCCTCATAGTCAATGCATTCTTTTTGTGCCTCCTCCAAAATGAATAAAAAAATAAAGATATGCTCCTCTGCATTTTTTTTTATCATTTCCAAACATTGGTAATTTCATTTTTGTGTCATCCTTTGTATGTTTTATGGGGTAATTGTAGTTTGAACTTTCCACGTTATGCTCTATTATTTTTCCTTTTTTTTTGGGTTATATATTCTCTGTGGAAATCAGTTACATCCTTTATCTTTTTTTAATTCCTTATCAAATTACAGGGCTCCTAAAAATCCTGTAAATATCTTAATAAATCTTATAACTTTCTTCTTTTCTCAATTATTTGTATATTATTTCCAATTATTCTCCTATTTTTATTTTTCCAAAAAACATGACCTTGTGGCATAGATGATGATGAATTTTCAGAAGACCTCATTTCTATTGGGGGCCTCAGTTGGTTGGGGTACGTATTTTTTCATGACATCTCTTCATAACTACCTTCCTCCATAAATAATTTTCCACCCTTGATATTTATTAACGTATAACCTTCTTCTATTTTTTTTTCTACACAGCCTTCTCCACTTATCCTTTTTATTATTAATAATTACTTTTTCTTTCTCCTGTATGCTATTTTGTTTTTATTTTATTATCCCTTCGTCCCTCCATTCAAAAATTCATTAGGATTCCTCGTCTTCTCTTATTTTAAAATTTTCTTGTAAATTCTTATTATCACCGAATCACAACACCCTCCGATTTACACAAGTGTGTGTGCTTGAGCTCATGGTGTGACAAGGTAACATGGGTACTATCTCCAAGTTGTGGGAATTGTTACTTGGGATAGACCTCCAAATAAAATTGGTTTTTCTTCCTAATCCTAGTGCAAACTAACTATATGAGATGAAGCTACTAATTGTCTCTATCCTACAATTTCCAAGCGATGAGGGAGAGAGAAATACCATGAAAATTAAGGAAAACTACACTACAGAGGTGATGCACCAAAATAAGGGAATGAGAACAATTTCCAATGTGTGAAAATGGAAACAAAATGCATATCAGAGAGGGTGATGAAAATTATCCATGTAGTCTAATAATAGAATTCACAACACATTTCCATGCATACATAATAATAATAGGTCCTTGCAAGAGTATATAGAGTAGACACAAACATTTGCTATAACATTAGAGAGGAAAGGAGAATGCAACAAACTCAACAAGGGAAGATACATCCATAAAACTTGAATCTATTGCTTCATTAATATTCATAGTAAAAACTATCACAAAGGAAAGGCCTCGATTGCCATGCAAAGAGTCCACTATAAAGGTCTAAAAAACATTGGCTTCACAAAACCAAAATGACATAATTTTGCTACTCAAACTATCCTCTTTTAGAATGAACCCAACACATCAATTCATAGAATTTTGAGAGGAGATAGAGAGGGGATGCAATTCCCGAAATTCCCTTTCCCATAAATTTCAAGTCATAATAAATGAGTGTGGATGGTGTTTTTATACCTGTAGAAGCAATCTCAAGGTTCCCCATAGCTTGCAGTAGTGAGAATGATTGCTCATGCTCATTAAATGGTTCTCCAACCACTTTTTAACAATCAAACATAAATTGTCATTTTCATTAAAAATCACCATTAAAACTTCATCAATTTATGCATTTATTAATTTATGTGTGTTGGGATTGGAACCATGATTCTAACAAGACCAATTTTTTGAAAATCCATTGAAAATTTCTCAAGTTATGACCGTTTCAGTGTGAGTAGCTATTTTGAGTTTGCTAGGGATTTCTTGCATTTTACGGGACTGAACATTTAATTTTTTTGGGATGGAGAGGTTTATTTTGTTTTCACCCACCTACCCTCATTAAAAATAATAAATCAAGTTTTTATGGCATAGAGGATGTCGAGAGCTTTATGAAAAGTCCAATTTTGTCAAAATCGGAGCTCCAGGTCAAAAGTTGTGCCTGTTTGAAGTTCAGGGTCGGGGTGTTCCACGAGGGCTCTCATTGTCCAGAATACTAGCCTTTTACCCCCCTTCACTTTGATACACATGTATTGTGGGTTTTTAGAGAACTCATGGCACTGGGGTAAAAGGACCTCTTGGGCCTCCAAGCTCCACTTTATCCGCGATGCTTTGTCTCCTTGATGTGCGGAAATTTTGCCTCCGCTGGGAACTCATGTCCCCGCAGTACTTCGACTGCATGGGCCCCAAACTTTCACCATTTCTGAAATAAATTGAATCCACTTCCATTCCTTTTCAAATCAGGTAAATAAAGTTTTTGGGGACCTCATGGCTTGATGGAACTTGTGCCGCATAGGCCACGAACTTCCACCTTTTCCACAATACATTGAATCCGCTTCCATTCCTTTGCAAATCGGGAAAATCAGATTTTCGGGGAACTCATGGCCCAATGAAACTTGTGCCTCTTGGGCCAATTTTTTTTTCCTTTTCCACAATACATTGAATCTACTTTCATTTTTTCACAAATCGGCTTTTCAGGGAACTCATGGCTCGATGGAACTTGTGCCACCTGGGCCGTCGGGACTCAATTTATCCGCAAATCATTGTTTCCTTATCATTTCGGACCCAATTCAAGGATACAGAACCCTAGTTCCATCCACAGTTGTTCCACCCATAGTCCTCAGATCCGCAATACAATAAAATAGGCCTTTTCCGCATTTCTCTAAAATTTTAGCAAATTTCCACTAACTCAGATTTTTCTTGAATAGGGAAGTTAGAGAAAAGCAAGGGGGTGCCTCCAAAATCCAATTTTTTGTGTTTCTACCATTTTTTCTTGTTGAAGTTTAAATAAATTATGCAAGTTATCAAAATTAACCTTGGGGTAAATTTCAGATAACAATTATAACAACAAATTCCTCTAATCCTTCTCCTAAACTATCCTTTGGTTGTTGTTTCATAATTATGTTAGTTTATTAGTTATTTAAAAATCCTTCTTCCACCTTTTCCATTATTCTATGTCTAGTATTGAAGTGATAATTCCACCAGTCTTTCTCTCTCTCGATCTTATAGTATCGAGGTCCATTTTATCCATTATTCCTTGTAACTTCCTTTTTAACCTAACATTTTCAGATAGTGAATGCTGTAATTTAATGTCTCTCAAACATTTTATCATTGTAATTTCAATCCATGGAATAACCATTGATTTTTGGTCTCCACTTAACATGGGAATTATTCCATTACTTCCTAATGGCTCCTCTAATTTTAGGGCAACCATTAATTAGTCCCCACTTTAAGTGGATATATTATTTTTCTCTAACTATCGAGTATTTGTTAGTTCTGCTTTCCCCTACATTTAATTTAATTTATTACTCCTCCCTTCTCTTTCCAACCTCTACCTTTCCATAGTTTGATCAAAATATTTTCTTTCTACAGATAATCTATCCTTCTCTTATGCTTTCCTCGTTTTCTTTAATATGGTTTTACTTTAATGATTTATGTCTCTAGTTATCTTAACTTACTACGTAATTTTTCTTCTTCTTTGGTTTTCAAATTTTCCAGATCATACTATTTATTCTACCCCAACCATCACGCAAAAAAGATATAATAATTACATATCTAATATCACCCCTCTTCCCACTTGTCATCTCATGGTGTCTTCCCCTAAGTGAACTATTTCGAGCCTTTAATCAATCCTGTCTCTATCAGAAGGATACAAATCATAAATTAAACATTTTCAAGAAATATCCCTAGAGATGCTTCATAGAATTGTTACTTCTTATGATCAAATTTATTCCAACCTTTGACTGCCAATGTAATAATGAAGGATTTTATTTTCGTTTCAAACTAATAATCAAGTTCTTGGGTCAATGGCTTATAAAACTCATCAAGGTTTAATAACTTCTCTTTTATCCACTTAATTTCTCTCCTCATATGGAGTAACACCCACTTAGTCCTTTTATTAGCTCTCAGAATCCAAGGCCACAATTTGTGTGGAAAAATTGACCTACATTCTCCTCCAAAATATCCAAAGAAGTGGTTTTAATGTTTTTGGGTCACTGGGCTTCTTTTTGCACTGTAACACCCTCGACAACTTTTATATTCCTATTTTGCATTTCAAGTGTTGAAATGTGATTTTCTAGATAAATATGTGTTCTTTTGATTATTGAAGATCATGCTTGATAAGGATAAAAAAATTTATGTTCTTAAAAATCATTAGACTAAAATAGTATGGTTATCAAGAATTCATTTTCACTTTGGAAAGGTGAGTTGCAATCTAGCCTAAAGAGTTGTAGACTTATTGATTCTTCTGACTCATCCTTGGATCAATTTTAGTGATCCAAGGAATGTTTCAAATCTTCTTCTTGGACTGAATGATAAATTGGCATTCAGTAGTTTGAGGAACATACAAGATTGAAATTTATAGGTTAAAAATTCTTTGAACTTTGTAGTTTACAAATTTCTTTGGTCTTATGTGAACGTGTTTTCGTTGAACCGTATGTTTGTGCTCGGGTCCTTGGTGATTGATCTTAGTAGCAAGAATTAAGGACGTAAGAAAAATTCAATTAATGATAGAGGATGAGTTTGGAGTCCTAAAAACTAAGGATTATCCTAACAGTATCATAAGCTAGGTAAGAAAACCTATGTTCTAGCTACGTTTACTCATTTGAATTTTATTCTAACCTAAGCACTATGCTAAATGAATAAGGGAAGGATTACTAAAGTAATGCTAGGCTATTTTTAATTAATACCTAATACTAAATGGTTATGAATTGAATCTAACCTAAGGTGGGAATTACTATTGGAAAATGTTTTAAGACCTAAGTTGGTTATTGCTAGACTAACCTAAGTTTTAATGGGATCCACCCTAAGTATTAAAAGGGAACCTAAGGGGTTGCATGTCTCTTATGTGACGGTTCTAATGGCATTTAAGTGAGTGGATAGGGTTTAATGGATAGTGGTACTGCTAGTTTTGGTAGGGGCTTGTTAACTTTAGTAGAGGCATATGTGGAAGCTTCACTAAAGATGGAATTGTATTTTTGGATGGAATTAGCATTCACCAGATTTAGGAGGTGGTGGAAAGGAAAGATAAGAGGAAAATTTGGAATTAATGGCATTAATGGCCTTAATGGGCCTCAGTATTTATGTGTAAACCATCTTGGAAACTTGGAAGGTGGGTTTGTAGGAGGTTATTTGGTTTTGCATGCATTGCGGATTTTGCTCTGCATGGAGCTATCTGGTTCTTTGAACCAACAGTTTGACATTCACTTCAAAGCTATTTTTGGTTTCTACGGTCTATTTTTGATCGAAGGAAAGTATATGAGGCATATGAATAAAAAGATGTTTGATTGTTGATCTTTTATGGAGGAGAAAAAGAGTTGGAAGCTCAGTTGGAAGTATCCTTCAATTTGGCATAAGCACTATCAGGCATGATAGGCTCTAACCATTAAGATTCTTTGCTTTCTTATAAATGATTCATTAGAACGAACTTTGCTCTCTAATGAGATTCATGTTTTCATGTTTGTCTGGTTATTTTATTTCTGGGTTTAATGAATCTTTGTGATGCTTGGATATGAATCCATGGAAAAAAATAATGATTGTTTTTGGAAACTTTCTCTTTGTACAAGTTCTATGACAACATGCATGTGAAGCTTTTATGTGATACTTGTTTTTATAGCTCTGTTTTTCATTCTGGAACTTGTATTCAAGGTTGTTGTGCTTTGAACTAACTTTCATTGCAATATAGGGTTCTGAACTTTAGGGGAACCTTGAGTTCCATTAGATCTTGTCTTTGGGCTTTGTTTTTTGATATAAAGCTTGTGTTGGAGCTTTGTATTGTTCTAAACTAGTGTTTTGAAACTTATGCAATGCTGAACAGTTAATTAAAGATCGTATTTAACACTGTATTTGTATTTTAATTACTTGTGAAGTTTTGAACTTTTTTGTGAAGATTTTGTTCGATACTATACTCTTATTTGACACTGGAGTGTTATGATATTTTATTTGGATTGATGTATTGTATTTTTGTTCTGGTATTTTGGTGTTAGGTTATTATCTTTATTAAAATTTTAAGCTTATAATTCTTTTATTAAGAAACTTACTCACCAGAAAACTAGGTGATAGCTTGATTGATTCGTTTTGAAATCTCTTCAAGATTTGGAACTAGAAATGTCTTGTTAAAAAGAATGTGAAACTTCTGCTTTATGATTGTATCATCTTCTTTAAGATGGTAATGGTGTGAGATTTTGAGGGAGTTGTTATTTCATCTCTATGTTTCGAGGAAACCTATGTTCTGGGTTGACTATATTGTTTGAAAATAGGTCACCTTTGTCGCAATTTTGTGGTTGTGGAAGTTTTGTTATAGATTTCTATTTCTATTGCATTGGAGATAAGATTGAGACATCTTCTTGACTTAGACATTTTTGGGTTCTTTCTCTCTATTTTGATTCTTTAAAATAATTTTGGGTCTCAGTGGAAGGTTGAGTTATTACCCTTTGACACTGAATTTATATGGGAAGGATACTTTCACCATTCAATTGTTTTGTGTTTAGTTATTTTGAATCATGAACTACTTACTCTTCATATTAAGTGGTGAAGCATTTGTGAGTCTTCATTCTTGAGTTCGTGCATGATTCTGAACTTGTTAGTTTACTGGGTTTGGGATTCTATTCTTACCGGATACAATGAATGAGTCCTTGGGCTTCTTCTAAAGAGACGAAAATATTTATATTCTGTTGGGATCAATATGCTATTTTTGGGACTGTAATATGTTTTTCATCCTAATTTGATTTGGAACTATAAATTCATTTGTTTAGTTTAATGAAATGATTGCTTATTGGACCTTTCCTTATAAAGTTTCCTTTTCTCTATCTTTTGAACAAGCTCATTGATTAAACTTCTCTACACTCGATTCTCTTACGAGGTGGTGATTTCTTTATGGCTTGTTGGTCTAATTTGTTTGAATCATTTGTTGTAATGATGTAGAAAGATAGTAGCTAAGTCGGTTCTGTTGATAAATGAATGCATACTTATGGGATCGACTATTGTTGACTAAGCCTTACTTTGTTTTGATGGATAGGAGTAGGTTTTGTCTCTTGTACTATATCTTATCTGGGTGAACTCGAGTAGAGATTAAATCCTTTATGGGACTACTTTGATTGTGAACGTTGCTTTTAGATCTTTTATTGATAACCTCTAACATGTAGAATTAGAATTAGAATTAGAATTAGAATTGTAGTTATACTATTTTGATTTCTATACCTTCTTGGATTGTTATGGAATTATGTGTAGAGGTGTATCTCTAAATGTTGAATTTATAAGTTTTTTATCCTCAGAAAGAAAATAGATAATTCAATGTTATGAACCTGGTTGATTTTTCAGATGTTATGAGTTTGGGTATTGGTACATACTAGTTCTTCTTATTCCTTGCTTAAGATTTAGATGAATCATCCTAGAGTGAACCATGTTGTAAACACTTCTTTTGTCTTATATAACAGATAAATATTTTATTCTATAAGGTTTAGAATTATGAAATAATGGGATGGTACATGATCTATTGGTGGTTTAAAATTTATTGATAGGATCAATCAAACTTTAAATTTTTAGGAAGATGTTGTGGATTACATTCTGCTCTTCTCTTAAAAGTGGATCTAGATTTATTGTTGTACTTCTTTTCTATTTGGTATCACTTATGTTTATTATATGATATATTAATCATCTCATTAAAGCATTGTTGCTTTAATGAAACAATTAGTGGAATGCACTTCATTTTAATGCTTAGTGCTTATCATGCTCAGTTCATTAAACTGACATGTGCTAGAAATGTTTGTAGATGGACACCGTAAGTGATAAAAGAAGGAAAAAGCTTATATGAAGCATTGGCTGATATAAGTCTAATTCTTTGTAAACAATTTTGATTCATCCTTTAGTTGTTTTGAAAAATAAAAGTTGTATACTTTATAGAATGAAGGCTGTTGTTATTCAGTACACCTAAGGTGCTTAGTTTTGTAAATTTATAATTTATAATGATGAATTGCGAGTTATGATTTATTTTACATTGGTTATGTAATTTATCTTGTACGTTTATGAAGGAGATGGAAGTTCTATCTTGTTGATATTCTTCATATTATATTATGCTTATCTTGTTATCTTTGATAAGATGGATAAAGGGAACTAGTTTGGTTTCCCTTATACTAATGCAGCTTGTTATGTCGCAATAAATGATTGTTTATTATCTAAATAATATAACATAGTAATGTGATGCATAATGAACATACAATATGAACTGTGGATATTTTGAATGACAAATCCTAACACTTAAACATTTAGAGGAAGAATATTCCACTCTTAAAAGAATTTAAACCAAAAGGGATTGGTGATAATATTTTAATTCATAGGACTTCATTTAGTATGAAGTCTACTTTGGCTGGACCTACGTGGTTGCTAAAATTCCCTGAATGTGAATTTATAATATTTGGGAATTTACATTATTGTTGTCCTATTTTGGTTAACTACTTGTTATACTATTTAAATGAACATTAAAATTAATCATGAGTTAAAGGAAGTTCTTTAATACTTAATAGATACAAATATAGAATAAGAACTTAAGGAGAGTTGGATTAGGGTTTTGCAGGGTTACTAAAACTAGTGTATTAATCCAAATTAATAATTTATTTGATAACCTCCTAAGGGCTATGTACAACTCAATGAGGCAGTTTCTATAGGATTTTGATACATGCCAACTACAGGGTTGTAATTTTGAGAAGAATTGGGTCTTCTCGAGAATACAACAATGTAGTTGACATGTGGCAACACCCTTCTGCATTGATCATCTAGATCTACACACAAATAAGGACTTGAACTTAGTTTCTCTCTAGGTAAAGCTAGTGGCATATTTAGGATAGGAAGTAGCTTCCAAGGGCTCAGGGTACCTTGGCACATCCGGTTGAATTAGGTCAACCAAGTATTCCCATTTATCGTAGGTCATTGTGAGCATCTTCCTATGAATAATTTATGTTTCTAACTAGGGCTAGGGTTAAACCTTGGGACAAGTGGAAATGACAGTAGTCGGTAAAGACCATTCTTGATAACATAGGGAGCAAGGTGAAGGACATATTCTGAAATGACGAGTATGCCATCTAGGAATAGTGACATACACAGTATGTTATAAAATCTTTGGCCAAAGTATCGCAAGCTACTATGGTTACGTTGTCCTATGTCACCAAGTTTAAAGCAACGTGATATCAGATGAATATTAGTAACAAATACTAAGATACGTTCTTTAAACAGATCAATCAGTACCCCCGTTTAGAGTAGGAAAACCAAGTAGACATTAAGTATTCAATACTTAAAGTTAACATAAACAGATCGGTAGATCAACGAGTTATGAAATAAATATATTGGTAGATTACCGAGTTATGAAATGAATAGATCGGTGGATCACTGAGTTATTTACAGCTACATATGGTTATTTATTTTAGACTAATTGGCATGGAATGATTGTTCTAAATAATGCTTTATTTAGAACAGTGAACATTGTGTAAAATTAATTTTTTCCCTTGTTTCTAAAGTCCTTAAAATGGGAATGTTACAACTTGGTATCGGAGATTAAGGTTGTAACTCTTGGACCTAATGTGTCCATAATCTAATGAAACTTAAATATTCTTATTAACAGAAAATGGTTAGAACAAGAGGAAATGTTACAAATAATCCTCTACCAGAGGAAGGAGTAGTAACTATGCAGAAACTAGATGAGATCCTTACTGCCCTAATGGACACAAGGGATCTTTTGGTTGTACTTGAACACCAAGTAATGGGTAATGAGGAGTAAGAAGATGCTAATAACAATAATCAGCAACCTCCTGGGAATAACACCATTGAAGGTGTTGATAATAACAATGTGAACATACGTTTTCCAGCATGAGAATGAAAAGGCTAGACTGGTAGCTGAACTCACTAATGATGTAAAAAGGATAAGTCCACCCCAAGTTTGTATGGCATCACATAAGGAGATGGGGGCTGAGAATTGGCTTAGTTAAATGGATAAATACTTTGCAATAAGGAATTTCTCAGAAGAAACAAAGGTGATATGGGGAGTATATCAGCTTTTCTCACGAATCATCTTCATGGTGGAAACAACCGTAAGGATGAGTTTAATATTTATGAAGAAAATATCACTCTGTAATCAATTTAAAGGATACTTCAAGCAATGATAAATTCTGTAACTTTACTATGATAAGAAAATGACTGAATTCTAGAACTTAGCTCAAGGAAAGATAAGTATAACTGAGTATTGAGAACAGTTTAAAAAAACTCCTTAAGTATGTACCTCAGTACCAAATTAATGAGAAGTTCAGGATACAAAAATTCATCATGGGATTGAATCTTGTTATAGGAGGAGAGGTGGATGTTCATAGCCCAACCATGATGGAAGGGGTTGTCGAAAAATCCATAAGGTAGGAACAAAAATTAAAGGCAATTTTCTTCTCATAAGGAGGAAGTAAGGAAGAAAGTTCCCAAATCCTTTGCGTCATCTCTTGCACCTAAGAAAGGGACCATGGGAAAAAATTTGGAATGAAAATTAAGAAAGCAACAACAAATAATTTTGCTAGTAATGCACCGAACAACCTTACTAAGAACAATAATAATGGACAGAAGTCCTATGGGGGTCATAACGAAAACTCTAAGGATAGAAATAAACTCTGAGCCTAGGAAGGTACCGTATAGGAGGATATTATAGTTTTGGTAAAGATCATTACGGTGAATCAATTTCCTTTGAAGAAGGATGATCACAATCAGCAACACAAGATACACACTGCATTGTAGCTGACAAGCAAGATGAGAAACAGGCCACGCCTATAGTAGTTTAGGGTAAGTTATTTGGTTTACATATAACTATTATTTTACATACCGAAGATATTGAATGTTTTTATTTCTAGTAAATTAGCATCAAAAACTAAAAAGAAAATGATGGAAACATGGATAAAAACATGGACTGTACAGTATGGGAACAATGTTGTTCATACGAGTCTAGTATGTGTCTTTTTTGGAGCAGTCTTTGATTTACCTAACTTTTCCACTAAATTTGATCTTTATGTTGCACCTTTGGGGTCTTATGATGTAATCATAGGTGTTAATTTGGTTAGCAGAACATAAGGCTAAAGTGGACTATTTTGAAAAACACATTAGTTGTTTAGATGACTTGTAGAAAACAACAAAGATTCAAGGTGTGAAATGAGAGATTTCTATTAGAAATCTATCAGCTATGCAACTTAAAAAGGCCAAAAAAATAAAGGTTTGTACCTTATATGTAGTAAAAATTACTAAATCAATAGAAGAGAACAACAAATGTTATAGAATGATATCTTTTATTATGAGAATTTAGTGACATATTCCCAGAAGAATTGCCAAGTCTTCCACCCAAAAGGTAGTTTGATTTCACAATTGAGATCAAGCCTGGAACTGACCTATTTATAAAGCACCGTATCAAATGACTACTATAGAATTAGTAGAGCTTAAGGCTCAGTTGCAAGAACTTTTGTCTAAAGGTTTGATTAGACCAAGTGTTTCACCTTAGGGAGCACCTGTAATTTTTGTGAAAAAGAAAGATGGAACACTTAGATTGTGCATTGATTACAGAATGTTAAACAAAGCAACAATCAAGAATAGATACCCACTTCCTAGGATTGATGATTTATTTGATCAGATGCGTGGAGCATCAGTATATTCTAAGATATATATTTGATCTGGATATCATCAATTGTGAATTAAGGATGTGGATATTCATAAAATAGCTTTTAGAAGAAGGTATAGACAATATGAGTTCATGGTTTTACCTTTTGGATTAACTAATGCACCTGTAACATTTATGAATTTAATGAATAATATATTTTAAGAATACTTGGAAAAATTTGTGCTCATACTCTTGGATGAGATTCTCATATATTCTAAAAGTATTGAGGAACACCATGAGCATTTGAAGATAGTTTTGGAAATATTAAGAAAGAGACAGTTATTTGGTAAGTTGTCTAAATGTTCTTTATATGACAGAGAACTACACTATTTGGGACATGTGATAAGTAAGAATGTAATTGCTGTAGATCCTTCAAAAATTATAGCTATAACGAAGTGGCTTACACCCAAGAATGTACATGAAGTTAGAAGCTTCATGGGACTTGCTGGCTACTATAGGAAATTTGTAAAAGATTTTTCTAAAGTAGCTACACCAATAACTTCTTTACAGAAGAAAGATAAAAAGTTTATTTGGAGTGAGAAATGTGAAATTGCATTCAAAACCTTGAAGGAACAGTTAACTTCAATACCTATTCTTGCAGTGCCAGATCCTATGGAGATTTTATGGTGGTAACTGATGCTTCTGGTAAAGGTTTAGGAGGCATTTTGTTACAAAATGGTCATGTCATAGCTTATGAAAGTAGAAAAATAAAGTTACATGAGTTGAATTATACTCCACATGATTTAGAGCTTGTTGCCATTATTCATGCACTGCAAGTTTGGAGGCATTACCTGCTTGGTAAACCTTTTGAATTAAAAACTGATCACCTTGGACTGAAGCATATCTTCACTCAGTCAAATATTAATGCAAGACAATGAAGGTGGTTGGATTTGTTGTCTCAATATGATTTTGACATCAATTATATCAAGGGTAAAGAAAATAGAGTGGCTGACACTCTAAGTCGTAGGAAGAACATTTCTGCTCTTATAACATTGCAAACTTAGTTTAAGGATGAAGTAAAAAGTGTTATGGAATCTGACTCTTAATTTTAGCAAGTAAGAACAACACTTACTGTGGATTCAAATGATTTGAGATATAAAGGTTTTGACTTTGATAATGAAGGAATCTTACGATTTGAAAACAGAGTATATGTACCTTCACTAAATGATTTGAGAAAGAAATTGTTAGTAAAATTTCACAATTCACCTTTTTCTGGACACCCTGGCATTACAAAAATGCTTGCTCATATAAAACAAAAATATTTCTAGAAAGGAATGAAAAAAGATGTTATAGAATTTGTGACATGTTGCCTTAAATGTCAATGTGTTAAAGCGGAACATATGTACCCAGCTAGTTTGTTGTATCCTCATAGCATACCATAGTACAAGTGGTAAGTAATAAGCATGGACTTATACAAGGGTTACTCATGGTCAAGAAATAAACATGATGTTATTTTGGTAGTTGTTGATAAACTAAAAAATGTAGCACATTTTATTGCTAGAAATATGAAGGATGATTCTCCTATTTTGGATAAAAGATTTTGTAAATGAGATTTTCATAGTACATGAGTACCTGACAATCAATCTGATCGAGATCCTAGATGAGTCAATGTTTTGGGTGACGCGAGTAGCGATTAACTCCTTTATGGGACTACTTTGATTGTGAACGTTGATTCCAGATCTTTGATTGATAACTTATAACATGCAGAAGTAGAATTAGAATTGTAGTTAGACTGTTTTGATTTCTATACCTTCTTGTATTGTTATGGAATTCTATTTAGAGGTATATCTCTAATGTTGAATTTATAAGATTGTTATCCCAGAAAGGAAATAGATAATTCATGTTATGAACCTGATTTGTTTTTTCGGATGTTATAAGTTTGGGTAAGGTACGTAATGGTTCTTCTTATTCCTTGCTTAAGATTTAGATGAATCATCCTAGAATGAACCATGCTGTACACACTTCTTTTTTCTTATATAAAAGATAAATGTTGTATTCTATTAAGATAGAATTATGAAATAATGGGATGGCATGATCTATTGTTTGTTTAAAAGTTATTGATAACATCAATTGAACTTTAAGTTTTTAGGCAAATGTTGTGGATTATATTCTTCTCTTCTCTTAAAAGTGGATCTAGATTTATTATTGTACTTCTTTTCTATTTGGTATCACTTATGCATATTGTATGATATATTAATTATCTCATTAAAGCATTGTTGCTTTAATGAAACAATTAGTGGAATGCACTTTGTTTTAATGCTTAGTGCTTATCATGCTCAGTTCATTGAAATGACCCATGCTAGAAATGTTTGCAGATGGACATCGTAAGTGATAAAAGAAAGAAAAACTTATATGATGCATTGGATGATATAAGTCTGATTCTTTGTGAAGAATTTTGATTCATTCTTTAGTTGTATTGAAAAATAAAATTTGTATACTTTTTAGAATGAAGGATGTTGTTATGCAGTATGCCTAAAGTGCATAGTCTTGTAAATTTATAAGTTATAATGATGAATTGTGAGTTTTGATTTATTTGCATTGGTTGTGTAGTTTATCTCGTAATTTTATGAAGCAGATGGAAGTTCTATCTTGTTGATATTCTTCATATATATTATGCTTATCTTGTTATCTTTGATAAGATGGATAAAGGGAACTAGTCTAGTTTCCCTTATAATGATGCAACTTGTTAAGTTGCAATAGATGATGATTATCTAAACAATATAACATAGTAATGTGATGCGTAATGAACATACAATATGAACTATGGATATTGTGAATGATAAATCCTAACACTTAAACATTTATAGGAAGACTCTTCCTCTCTTAAATGAATGTAAACCAAAAGGGATTGGTGATAAGATTGTAATTCATAGGAATTCATTTAGTATGAAGTCTACTTTGGCTGGACCTATGTGGTTGCTAAAATTCCCTGAATGTGAAATTACAATATTTTGGAACTTATGTTATTGCTGTCCTGTTTTGGTTAACTACTTGTTATACTAATTAAACGAACATTAAAAGAAATCATGAGTTAAAGGAAGTTCTTTAATACTTAATTGATACAAGTATAGAATAAGAACTTAAGGAGAGTTAGATTAGGGTTTAGCAGGGTTACTATAACTAGTGTATTAATCCAAATTAATAATTTATTTATAACCTCGTAAGGGTATGTACATCTCGATGATGTAGTTTCTGTAGGATGTTGGCACACGCTAACTGCAGGGCTGTAATTTTGAGAAGACTTCGGTCTTCTCGAGAATACAACGTTGTAGTTGACATGTGGCAACACCCTTCTACATTTATCATCTAGATCTACACACAAATATGGACTTGAACTTAGTTTCTCTCTAAGTCAAGTTAGTGGCATATTTAGGATAGGAAGAAGCTTCCAAGGGGTCAGGGTACCTTGGCACATCCGGTTGACTTAGGTCAACCAAGTATGCCCATTTTCCCTAAGTCATTATGAGCATCTTCCTATAATAATTATGTTTCTAACTAGGGCTAGGGTTAAACCTGGTATAAGTGGACTGATGGTAGTCAGTAAAGACCATTCTTGATAGCAGGGGAGTGAGGTGAAGGACGTATTCCGAAATGATGAGTATGTCGTCTAGGAATAGTGACATACACAGTATGTTGGAAATATTTGGCCAAAGTATCACAAGTTGCTGGTTACGTTTTCCTATGTCAGCAAGTTTAAAGCAACGTGATATTAGATGAATATTAGTAAAAAATATTAAGATATGTTCTTTAAACAGATCACTCAGTACCCCGGTTTAGGGTAGGGAAACCAAGTATACAAAGTATAAGATAAGTATTCAATACTTAAATTTAGCATAAATAGATCAGTAGATTACTAAGTTATGAAATGAATAGATTGGTGGATCACCGAGTCATTTAAAACTACATATGGTTATCTGTTTGAGATTGATATGGCATGAAATGTTTGTTCTAAATAATTCTTTATTTAGAATAGAGAACATTATGTAAAATTTTTTCCCTTGTTTCTAAAGTCTTAAAATGGGGAATGTTACATGCAAAAAATTATTAATCCTAACCTCCTACAAGTGTCCAATTTAATTCAATGCAGGATTCCAAAATATTGGTAGTGCTTCTTCTCTTGACATTTGTTCAACAAAAAACTTGGGCTCATAAACCAAATGTTGACCTTAAACCCCTAGATGGTTGTGAAATTTAACTATTTTTTTTCTCTTGTAAGGAATGTAATTGGAGATTAGAAACAAATAGGAGTTTGATACCAATAATAATATGTAATAGAGAATTAGTAATGCATACAGTTTGAACATCACTTGATCATTTTATTAATCGTCATAATAAATTATAATTCATAGTTCAATATCACATAGATCTACCATTTCTTCTCACTATCTACCTAATTTATTCTCATCGTTTTACACATACACATGGAAACCCTCTCTCATATTATTACTTCTTCTCACACACCTATCCACACTATAATAATTACAATAAGTATATAATCCTTAAAGTATCCAATAGACACCCCCTTTTGGTTAGTGAATCCACAATTTTGCTCTTGGTCTTCAATATTATCCTTATGAAATCCTATTGTTTTGTGACATTAATATGTCATCCATGGCTCATTTCAGTGTTTAGCTGATTATTAATGATCTATGGATTTGTGCAGTGTCCCCAAAAATTTTAATTTTACCATGGATTCTCCCAATGATCAATGGATTCTTGTAATATGCAGCTTCTACACTTTTAATGATTTACTATACAAATTGATAAAAAAAAACTATCAATATTGTCCCTAGAATTCAAAAAATTGTCTTTATATCGAGAAAATGGAGATGAAATACCCTATCAACAATCCCATTGATCTAATTTCTCATCAAGAGTATACTTCTGATACTTATTAGCATTAAAACAAGTTGTATCTTTGTTCTCATCTAGTATAACATAGTTGTCTTTAAATGGAATAGGTTCTAGTGTTTCCACATGTAATTGGTAAATAAGATAATACATAATGGTTAATTTTGTGCTATATATAGTTCATATAATCAGATGAGATCAATATAGAGATGAATATTACACTACCTTAGCAGTAAATGATATTGATAAACATATAAAAAAATTGAACAAGTTCAATGAATAATTTTTCTTGTGGTCCAACTATTATGCTATGACACACATGGATGGTTAGAATAACATATTTTATGATGCAATTATTTTCACATTAGTACCTGTTGATGTAAAATTACAACACCTCATGAATGGCCTAATTTTGAATGGGGCATCCAGTGTAATCTGCATAACATGGGACCATCTCTCAAGCTGTGGGAATTGTGAACTTGAGATGGTCCTCCAAAGAAGGTTGGATTCCTCTACCTAATCCTAAGGCTAAACTACTCCTAATTCAGAAAGGATTCCTAACTATAACTATCCTAACAATGCTAAAGAGATAAGGAGAGAGAAAATGAGTGAAATGGGAAATCCTACACTAACGAGGTGATAACACTAGAAAAAAGGGGTCGAGATACTCTGATGAAGGAGGAAGAAGAGAAAAAATAGAGCTGGGAGGGGTCAAAAACAATAGTGACATAGATATAAACTCCATCTTCCATCCATACTCCATGAAACACTACATCTTACACCTACAAATTTGAAATACATGCACATAAAACAAATCCAAAATGGAGAGGCACAAAGAAACAACACAACATGAGAAAGGGTTGAAAAATGCCACAAAACATGAATTTATTGCTCTATAAGGTGCATAGACCATTACATTAATTCTTAGAGGCATAATTATGCTTGCCAGGTGTAGGAGAAGGCTTACAACTCAAATGGAGTTGAGGGAAAATTTTGTAAGGGTTTCCCCAGCTCCCAGAATGTCTCCCCCAAAAATGAGGTGGATTTTACAATATATAAGCAATGTCTCACCAAACCTCATTAAAGAGTTATGGGCACCCATACAAATTCACTTCTTGAGGGTACTTCTATCAGATGAAGACATGGGTGCCATACCGCATTAAAATCCAATTTTTGAGTTGTTGGGACCCGTGAGCCGCCCAACCATGCAACCCGTCAAACCTAGCTATACAGTCCAACCTGGGTGTTGTGAAAATGAGAGGGGTGTGATGGGAATAAAAAACTGATCCTACACGTCAAAAAATGTGACTCGACCAACCCCTAGGCATCCAACCCCCCAGCCGACCAACCCCAGGGCATCCAACCCCCATGACCCGTCCAACCTGGCCATACCATCTAACCTAGGCGTCGTGCAAGTGTGACGGGCATCAAAAACTGATCCTACGCATAAAAAAATGTGACTCAACCAACCATTGGGCATCCAACCCCTATCCGTCCAACCCCCAATCAACCAACCCCAAGGCAACCAACCTGTCTGACCAACCCCCCAGCCGTCCAACCTGTCTGACCAACCCTGGGAGGCCAACTTCCGAAGGCAATAAATTGAGCTCCCGAACAAGTATTCGGGTGAAATTTTCTATTATTTAGCATTGAAACAACCCATTGAATCCAATGGATGTGGTATAAAGATCCAATTTTTAATTTATCACCTCTAAATGTATATTTATTTCTCGGGATTGCCGGTTATGTGCCAAAAGAATGAACTTCCTTGGGAAGTGTATGATGCTCCAAGATGACTTATCTTTTCCACCATATAGGGCATGGAAAATGAACTCCATAGGAAATTTGTTGGACTTATAATTCCTGACATTACTATTAGAATATTTTTTTAAAGCTCAGGTCCTCTTTCATGCTGCAAACTCCTTAAGGCTCGAAAGCTTACTTCTGATGGATGGCCCCAAGACCCCTGAAACTTCCTTGAATCACTTGTAATGGTTCCAAAACTTGAAAAATTAGTTGTATCATTCCATGTTTCTCCATGAATTGTCTATTTTACCAAGGGGTAAAAAAATAGATAACAATTGATGACCTCTTGGGGACATCTTCCCTGCTAGATGTGTGACCAATGGCCTTGAATTGTCCATTGGGTGTGGAGTCAATATTAATACACCTGCAAACTAATCCTAAAATATGAATTCTTCCCCTGAGCCATTAAAAATGGATGCTTGAACCCAGAACTTCCTACCATCGGAAACCTGATCTATAGGACGAAGGTTTGAAGCCCCCTTGAAACTGTCCTTAATCTGATTTCTTTTCAAGTATGAAATACAAAAAAATGATGATTCCTTGAAAAGTATAAAACATTACAAAAGTCATGGGAACACAAGATGATTTGGAGAGGTTGGGGCTGTTGTAAACCTGATTTTTCTCATGAAAACATGCCCCCTCCAAAGAATGAATCGCACAAGAGCAACAACACACCACAAAACATGCTATCTACAAAATTAAAAATCATACATACCCCAAGTGGAGCATGTAGAGTGTGTAGATGCAAGTTTTCTACTAAAAGCAAACCTACCTACTCTACGCTAACCAAAGGAAAAGGGAACTCAAACAAATCCTGCAACTGGTAGGGAGAAGTAACTTCCCTTTCTCAAAATAGGAATCCATGTATGTGATTTGGCGTTGACCATGGCTGTTATAATGAGTGAATAACCGACAAAATGTCAATCCTCCACCAAAATAACCAAAGTATCAACATCAATCAAAAACACCTCCTCAAGTTGATTGACATTGGACTCCTGGAGGTGCTGATGGCGACCCTTGGTACTTTGATACTCATCCTCATGCCTTGAAGTGGGCTATGACCAGTTTTGGCTTCTCCCTTGGCTCCAATGAAGACAAGTATTTTATTGGGCATGATCTGATCCAATGGATGCTCCCATGGATCTGAAATTCAACTCCAAAAATGGAGTCTTCCTACGGACCTTTCTAAAAAAAGAGGCTACTTGCATGCTGATTTTTGCTTCGCAGTGCTTTTGCAAGCAACTGACCCTCTACCTTGATGACTGGCTTGCAATGTGTGTCATCTTTGTTTCCTTCCTCCTCCTATAGATAACATGGAAGATTTAGATCTTCTAACCTTGATTCCATAGGGCCATTATGAAGTGCAGGCTATTGTAATTTAATGCTCTCCCCCATGGTAGTTGGCCCTTGATGTTGGAGAATGAATGATGAGGCAACAAAGGTGGTAATCTCCGTAGGATCCGATCCTTTAAGGTAGTCCTCCAAATCAAATAAATAATCTACCTCCTCATTATCCTGCTGCATTGGCTCAGCCTCCCCCATGGTTTTCTTCTGATCTACAAATTGCTCACCATGTTTCCCATCATCTTCAAACATGAAGTTTGAAAGCTCAAACTCTTCTTCAACATTAGAGATCAAAGGGAATGAAGTGGGAGGAAAAATTGAAGGTTCTTATGTGGCCTTTTTTGTGTTTAAAGCCTTTGAAATTGTATGGTTCTCCTCCAGAACTAGAATGCACTCCTCCTCTTTTGGATTTGGAGTAGTTTCATCTTCCCTCGCTTGTGCTGTAGTGGAAGCTTCCACCACTCGTGGCTTGAACTCAGCCTCCTCCATGGGTTTCTCCATCAAGGGGATTTTATAAATCCTGAATCTAAGAGCCAAGCTCACCAAGCTTCTAATCATTTCTTCTTTTCTTGGCTCTTCTTCTTGTTGCTCCCCTTGGTTGTATTTTTGAGTCTCTTCCCGACATGGACTTGGGAAAGTAGGAAGAGTGGTGGGTGGGGTCTCCACTAGTTGTTTATTTATTTGTGGTGAAGGGGAAGGTATTTCTTTTGGCTCTTGTAGAGGGGACTTTGATTTGGAAAGGAAAAGGGCAGAAAAATTGAGATAGGATGAAATACTAGAAGATGGAGAAAAGGATTCCACAATAGAAGCAGTGGACGGGGAGCTTGGAAATTGAAGCTCAAGTTGAGATGGTGTTGCTTGGGGAATGGAGAGAAAATTACTAGATGATGGTGTAGGATTTACTCATTGACAAGGTTTCTTAGCACCAAGTTTTTAGGCATCTATCTCATCGATCCATTGTGCAAGTTGAGGCTAAATTTCAACCATGAAGTCAAGCCTCTCCTACGGGCTGTAGTGTCTTGGAAAAGGGCCTTCCCATGGACAAGATGCCCTATAACTGATTTTGAATGCCCTCATTTGTGTTGTAGCCCTTGAATGAACCATGCCAGCCTCCATCTTTTGAATATTCTCCTTTAGATCAACGTTCTCCATTTGACAGTTGTCATTGTATCATACCCCTTTTCCTTATATGCTCCATAGCCAAACTAATTTTGGCATTGGTCATATGGGTAGGCATAATGGTTCTGAATTTTTTCATAATGTTGATATGGAGGAGTTGAGAAATACATTGGAGGTGGAATGCATTGTTGCTACTGTAGGTGTGAATTCCAGATGAATGGGAGAAGATGAAAGATGTGGAAAGAAGAATGGGTGGAAATGGATGGAAGGAAATTCTACAACTCAAAGAATGGGTTGTTGACCAAATGGAGTTGCCATATGTGCTTTGCATGTGCCTCCAAAGGTTGAATCTCACTGATAACACATCAACATGATGAAATGAAGTGGTAAGGTGCTTCAAACCTATCCCATCGGGTGTGCCAAAATTGTTGATGAAAAATTACAACACCCCCTGAATGGCCTGATTTTGAATGGGGTATCTAGTGTAATCTACATAACATGAGACCATTTCTCAAGCTGTGGGATTTGTGAACTTGAGATGGTCCTTCAAAGAAGACCAGATTCCTCTACCTAATCCTAATGCTAAAATACTCCTAATGTAGAAAGGATGCCTAACTACAACTATACTAATAATGCCAAGGAGACAAGGAGAGAGAAAGTGCGTGAAATGGGAAATCCTACACTAACGAGGTGATAACACCATAAAAATGGGGTGAGATACTCTGATGAAGGAGGAAGAAGAGAAAAAATAGAGCTGGGAGAGGTCAGAACAAGAGTGACACAAACCCAAACTCCATCTTCCTTCTGCACTCCATGAAACACAAAATCTTACACCTACAAATGTGAAATAAATGCACATAAAAGAAATCCGAAATGGAGAGGCACAAAGAAACAAGAAAACATGAGAAAGGGTTGAAAAACGCCACAAAAACATGAATTTATTGCTCTATAAGGTGCACAGACCATTACATTAATGCTTAGAGGCATAAGTATGCTTTATAGGCACACAAGAAGGCTTACAGATCAAATGGAGTTGAGAGAAAATTTTGCAAGGGTTTCCCCAACTCCCACAATGTCTCCCCCAAAAATGAGGCGGATTTTACAATATATAAGAAATGTCTCACCAACCCTCATTAAAGAGGTATGGGAACCCATAAAAATTTACTTCCTGAGGGTACTTCTATTAGATGAATACATGGGCTCCATACCACATTAAAATCCAATTGTTGATTTATTGGGAACCGTTAACCGCCCAACCATGCAACCCATCTAGCCTGGTCGTACCGTCCTACCTGGGTGTCGTGAAAATGAGAGGGGTGCGAAGGGCATCAAAAATTGATCCTATGCATAAAAAAATGTTACTTGATGAACCCCCAGGTGTCCAACCCCCAACCAAACAACTCCAGGGTGTCCAAACCCCATGACCCGTCCAACCTAGTCGTACCATCTAACCTGGGCATCGTGCAAGTGTGACGGGTGCGACAAGTGTCAAAAATTGATCCTACATGTAAAAAATGTGACCCAACCAACCCCTGGGCATCCAAACCCTATCTATCCAACCTCGAGGTGTCCAACCTCCAGCTGACCAACCCCAGGGCGTTCAACCTATCTGACCAATCCCCAGCCATCCAACCTGTCTGACCAACCCCGAGAGGCCAAATTTCGAAGGTGATAACTTGAGCTCCCAGATGAATTTTTGGGTGAAAGTTTATATAATTTCATATGGAAACAATCCATTAAATCCAATGGTAGTTGTCATAAGATACAATTTTTAATTTATCACCTATAAATGGATCTTTCTTTCTCAGGATTGCGGGTTGTGCACCAAAAGAATGAACTGCCTTGGGAAGTGTATGATGCTTCAAGATGTATCATCTTATCCACTATGTAGGGCATGTAAAATGACCTCTATAGGAACCTTTTTGGAATTATAATTCTTGACACAACTATCAGAATATTTTGTTGAAGCTTAGGTCCTCTTTCATGCTACAAATGCCTTAAGGCCCGAAAACCTACTGTTATCCTTATTTTGCCCCCCTGGAAAAATATTGGATCAGCCACGAACCCGTACAAAAAGAACAATAGAAATAACATTAAAATCCTACAAAAAGGTTGTAGGCAGACTCTACAATGGAAGTGGCGGGGCTTGCGAAAGATCAAACAACCCTGCGCAGGAGAATTTCAAAAAATGGCTCTATCGAGCAAATCCCTACCTTAAATCGATTAAACAGATTACAGACATGTTCTTAAATGGAATAGCACGGTCAGGGTAATAGGAGACAATGTCAAAGAGGCTAAAGGTTCAAAGAGAAGAAACGATGAAGGTTTGAGGTCTTTGGGCTCTAGAACAGTTTAGAATGAGTCCAAAATCGCCTAAGTATGTAGGAGACATCGGACACTTCCAAGTGTCCAAGCGACACATCTCCAAAGGGTAAATCAAAAAGTGGAGACTCAAACGAGCACTAGCTCGCCACGTAGTCTAAGGTCCTAAAAGGTAAGAGGGACTGTTGAAAAGTCTAAGAACATGTGGAAGCTTCCATGTGTCAACCTGACGCTCCTTGAAAGACAAATCCTGAGTGAGCTTTTAAGTGAGTGTGGAGCCTCCATGTGTCCAGTCTCAAAAAAGGGACAGATTCAGGTTGGATAGTCAATGCATTGAGATAGGACAAAAGAGGGTGCCAAGTGTCCGAGTGATGCTAATTCAAGATCAGAATTGAAGGGAGGGTTCTAAGCAAGCACCAAGCCGCCGCGTGTCCCCAGTCAGATATATGACCCTGCTGAGCAAAGGACTTAGCCAAAAAAATAAGGAAATTGAGCAAGTCATGGAAGAAACCACGTGTCAGCCCTGCACCATTCCAAAAGCAAAATACAGAGGCTGCCCTCAAGCAAGCGCCAGCCCTCCACGTGTCCCATTTTAAAAAGGGGCCCATTTTTGAACTTGTTTTCTCACCTTTTTACACATACCCAATACAAATGTCAAAGGGACATATCCTTCGACCCTGGGCTTGAAATCCAACAAATATGGCACCATTGGAAATATCTCGACCTCGTCTATACCATGAAGATTGAAAACTTTAATTTTGGGGAGGTTAGGTGGGAGAAAAATGGACAAATGTCTTTGAACCATTAATGCAGGATCTATTTTTCCATAACAACCAGATTGGATTCGATCAGATCCACCGTTTCCTTCTCCTTTGAGGCACCGAAGAAGAAATTGATGCAGTCAAGATAGATTTGGGGGTAGATTTTGTAGGAGGCATTAATAGCAGTAGTTGGAATTCAAACTATTTTTCCCGCTTCTCTCTCTTTCTCCCTTTGGTGTTGAATCTATAAAAGTAGGGTCAGGACTCGTTGTAAAGGGTTGGACATTCTTCTATTTTGCAGGATCCCTTTTTCCTTTGGCAAACGAATTCATGGAGTTTCAGACCTTCCATTAGATTGCAATACATTTTCTTCCTTTTGGCCATTTTGTAAATGCATTGTATCAAATCTACAGAGCAATAATACATGTTTGTGGCTGATTTTTGACCTATTCTTGTCTTTATTGCTCTCATATGGTCTTTCATTGCAAAACTAGTTATTTGTGCTTGATTATTTTATGCATTTTTTGGTTTGTTATTATTAGCAAAACAAATGTTCATCATTCCTTCGATGTATCACCTGGTTAGCTTAGTTTTAATTTCTTGCATTCCTTTTATCCTTGTCTCCTTGGCAATATTAGATTAGGTTTAAGAATCAATCCTTTGAAAATTTGACGTATGCACCTAGAAAAAGGATTAGGAACCAACCTTAATCTGGAGAGTTTTCCCATTTGCAAAGTCCCACACTTTTGGGGAAAACTCAATGTTATGCGAATCACATCAAATGATAGGTTTTAAACACCAAATCTAAGAGGTCATTTGGGGTGATGTGATTTTACAATAACAGTTTTGGCATGCTCGGTGGGACAAAGAAGTCTCCATCTTATTACAGTAAGATCGATGTGCACTTGCTATGATTCAAGCTTTTAAGAAGATTTTAAGAATTACACATCTGAAAACTCCAAAAGGAATAAAATCCATTGGTTTCAGTAGTCCAAGCTTCCCAATTTCATGAGAAGGATACAAATAAGGTCAAAAAAAAGAGAAGAGGGATAGTTTGTACACCTACACTTGTCTCCAGACAGAAGGAGAAGAGGAAGAAGAGCCCAAAGGTCTCTATCTCCACCAAACATAGCCTTATCAACACCTCCTCCTAGTAGGTCATTCTTTTAATCAAGAAGGGTGCTCAGGCCAATCAGGATGGCACAACCAAATTCTTATGTCAATTTCACTGGCAGCATCCCAATCACTCTGAATGCGTAAAATCCAGTCCCGGTGGTAGCATTAAAGAGCATCCCATATTTCACTGGAGAAAAATAGACTTCTCTTGGTGACCATGTTTGAGACATTGAAAATGTCTGTATAATCCATGAGATCACTGAGATGTACATTGCAGTCAAGTTTCTAGCCTCTTCACTTAAGGGTAAAGCTTCACAATGGTTCAGGATCCTAGCAACAGGATATATTCAAACTTGGGGACCATCTATGCAGAGCTCTCCATGACCAATTTGGAGAAAAGGGAGATAACCTATCCTTGTTGGAGCAACTGACAACAATCAAGAGAGTTCTGAATGAGCAGTTGATAGATTTTAACCTCATATTTCAATGGACCTGGGACAAGATTCCAACGGTAGTAAAGCCCACAGAAGAAGGTGCCTTCTTAAACATTCTTAGAGCTTTAAATTTTTATATTGCTTTAATGATTCAGTCAATGGGAGGCACAACCTTACCTGCACCTTATAGCCTTTCCATAGGAGCTGAGAATCATTTTAATTCAGGATAAAAAACTTTCTCCTAGGCCATCCATGCCTCTATACCCCGAATTAGGAAACCCAAGTACCAGCCAGACACCCACTTTAGCTCCTATACCCACTCCCAGGAGTAAAAGTTTAGCTGAATCCTCCACCTCATCATCTAACACCTCAAAGGAGCTTAGGAAGTTATGAAACAACTTCAAAACATGGGGAATGAGTTAGTAACCATCAAAAGACAACAGGCTCAAAGTTCTAGGCCATATCAGCCTCAAGATCAGTATCAAGCTAGAACCCCGTATCAAAAAAATAGACCAGTAGCTCAGCCTGTAAATTAGTGTCAACACCAAGGAAAAACTCAAGCTGTTAGACATTTTAGGTCATATGATCTAAACACAGCTTCAACATCAAGGGCATTGGTTCCAACACAAAATAACATGGCACAAGAATACATGTAATCAACCACATAATTAATCAATGTGCTTCAATGGTGCGCTAAATCAGGATTTGATGGTGCAAACCATTGGTGTGTCACAAGAACCTAGCCAATAAGAAAATCAGCAACAAGGAGCTCAGTAGGAGGGACCTCCAAGTGAAACTATGCTGGTCAATTGGAAAACTAAATACTTCTTTGGAATGAATCAGGCTCCTTCTCAAAATATAGCTGCCAATACATGGTCAAAGAAGAGAAATATTGGGGAAGGACAACAACCAAACTTAGTTAACCCTCAATCCTCCATTACCCCACAAGGTTTTGGCACTCCAAATGCAACCCCCAACATGAAAATCCAATCTAAGCCACCTTCCAAATCTAATCAGGCACCGATTATAACAACCCATGTGCAAGAGAAAAATGTGCCAGGGAAGGGGCAGGAGAAGGATAGCTCATTTAATATCATTGAGAAAATGAAGAATACAAGTGTGAACATTTAACTATGGGAGTCACTAGCAATTCTAGGAAAGAGGGATCTGTTGCAGATGTTTCACATGGAATGTTTCGGCTCTGTAGAATAGACTTGCTTCTATCCTATCATTCCTTTGAGAAACAGATAAGGGTTAGGGCTAGGAGGAATACTTGTTGAATGTTGAGATGGTGTGCGCGTACCGTAGAGAAAGATCAGATCGACTGTGAAGAACTCCTTTTTGTCTTGGAAGGACTACCTGCAAGTAAGAATACAGGACCACCAGATTTTAATTAGACAATAAATGAGGGAGCTGCCTTAGGCCCAGGAAATATAAAACTTCCTTTCGAAGGTGGTCAGTTCCCCTTTTAATACGAATTAACACAAATGATAACAAAGAAAGCTATTGCAAAATCACGATTTAGGTATCTCGTTACAAAGCAATAGAAGCTAAACTATCAATAATAAAGCGTCACGTTGTTTGTTTGGTTACTGATCGTTGACACATTCAGGTTGAGTTATAGGGATAAACCAGACTGGATCTGTGGTTGTTAGGTGACAAATAGGTGAGAAAAAGGTTTTGGGGTATAAGTCACAGTGACCGACGGCGGTCACTAGATAACCGACCGCGGTTAGAGAACCGCTGCCGGTAGGGGATAACCGACACCGGTAGGGTCAGTAATCTAGGTGCTTCTACGTAGAGGTTGGTTGTAGGGTGATTTTGGGGTTATTAAGATTGGTGGATGGCTGAGGGGAATAATGGGGGGATAGGGAAGACTCAGAGTGGGATAAAATGGTCTTCAGGGTAATACCAGGATGTATGGATGGAGGTTAAGTGCAGTATGTTGTTGGTAGTAGATCTAGGAATAAACTTACGATTACTATCAACCCACAGGCTCAAGAAATGGTGCTCAGAAACATATAAAACACTACTTACTCGTTCCTGATGAAGATGCAGGTTCTATGATTGTGATGACGAAGATAGGACTCAAGTAGGATGATCTGACAATCCAAGATGAGCTATCTCCTCTTCTGATGCTCGGATGAGTATTACTGGGCTCCGGTTATTCGGTTGCAGTCTTGGGCTTGATGTCCTTCTCTGCAAACTCTTCTTGTTTCTTCACTTGTCTCTGATCAGCTCAGAAAATCCGGATCCTTTCAATAATCTCTCCTCTTTTTCGATCAAATGAAAATCTGATCCTTTGTTTTTGGTTGGAAGTGGTCATTTACAGGGAACCGATGGTGGTTACACAACCGATGGCGGTCGAGTAGGAACCGGTATTGGTCAGGTCAAAGCGGGCTATTTTTGGTAAAATAGCCAGCTTTCCCTCCTTTTCTTCCGAGGGATTGGTTGCGGGCTTGGTCAAGTAATTATGAAGTTGGTTTTAGGTGCGGGTGAGGAGTAATTAGTCATAGGTGTGGATTTGGACCAAGTTATAGGTCTTAATTAGGTTAGTTCAGGGTTAAGACTAGGTCATGATGAGGTGGCGACATGAGGTGGCAGGTATGGCAATGTGGATTTATTAATTATAAGGTAATTAATAAATAATTGTGTAAGGTTTAGGTGATGAGGTTAGGTTGCGAAATGGGATGCGGGGCACAGGGGGTCGTAAGACACAAATTTGGTGTCTACAACAGATTTCCATGGTTAATTGGTCAAGCTCAAAACAACCCCCTAACCAGCAAGAGAAAGTGCTTACCAATGTAGCTCAACCTGGGGGGAACCATGGAGAACAACAAGGTAAGAACCTGAGACCTCCCCAATTCTATGTTTCATTAATCATTGGGGAAAAATTGGTGCATAATTGCATGATTGACTCGGGGGTAAGTAGTTCTGTAATGCCCAAACAAATAACTGATCAACTCGGTTTCCAGTATGAAGTCATCTCTAGAGGGGTAGTACAATTGGATGGCACAATAATGACAATTGTTGGAGTCATCAAGGATCTAAGCCTCACTTTGCATGCTTTCGCCAATGTGACTGTATTGTAGAACGTATCAGTCATAGACTTGCCACCAAATTTTGCATTATGTTTGTCCAGGGACTTCACTGCCAAAATTGGAGGTTATTTGTCTACTGACTGGTCGCATATGCTTTTTAGAACAAGGTATGGAGTGAAGGCCACAATCAGATCCTAGCCCATAGTAGATTATCACATTGAGTCTTATATGCCTAGCCTAATCAATGCAAATTGTTGAGCTTTTGATAAAGAGGACCTCCTAAACACTTGTGAAGTAGATACCAACGTGGGGTGTATCCCGGACCTGACTCTCAATGAATGGGTGATAAAAAGACATGCTTTTGACCCCTATAAAGAGATGGAATAATCTGAGCTAGGAGTTTACTTCCTACATGAGGACAATCATCCTCTCCCTGACATTATTAAGCTAGAACACAATTATGACAATGAAGTATGGAAATTTTTCTTTGATGGCTCAAGAAGTAGGTAAGGAGCCAGAGGAGGAGCTATGATTGTGTGACCCCAAGGTATGAAATACGAGCCAAATTTCCGTTTCCAATTTTCTTGTTCACAAAATACAACAGAATCTGAGGCTTTGGTTATTGGATTGCATTGGGCTAGAAGATGAGGAATCAAGAACTTGCAAGTGTTTGGTGATAGTGAAATGGTTTCCAATCAAGTCAAAGGAAAAAATGCTGTCAAGAACGAACTGCTCAAGAGCTACAAGAATAGGGTATGAGATATCATTGAGGATTTCGAAGCCTTCAACATTGTGTCCATACCTAGGAAGGAGAACAAAGCTGCTGATAGGTTTATAGCAGTTGGAGTAACATTTGATGTGGTTGACAACATCAAGAGGGATAAAGGATAGACACATATCCATGTGATTATGAGGCCAATAGTGCCATATAACAACACATGCTGGTAGGTGTTTGAGACCGATCAATAAATCATCAATTTTTTTGAAAGAAAATATTCGTAATATGGTCTTCATTTGAAAACATCTCCTATAAAAACCTAGGTGATTCGCCGGGTAGTATACCTCAAGTAGCTTACCAAATTACCAATACTGTGAAATTTGAACTCGCATACCCTTGAGCACCAGAGATTCAGATTTATTGTTGTTAGCCTGTGATTGTTGACGCGTGACAAATGCATTGTTGTGTTGACGTGATGCAACAAGGGCATTGTTTGACACGCGTGACAAGATGTATTGACGATGCGACAAGAGCTGTACTTGCGCGACAAGAGTTTGTTGACGCGTGAGGAAAGAGTGTTGACGACAAGGAAGTGTTGACGTTGAAGTGTTGATTGCGCGACAGAGAAGTGTTGAGTGTTGACAGAGAAAGTTGTGTGACGCGACGTGACAGAGGAAGTGTTTGACGCGCGACTTGGGTTTGTTGTGACGAGTTTAGTATTAGTAGAAGTTGACACGTGACACGACAGAAGACCTGGAGACAGTGGATGCGACGACAAGACCTCAGAGACTGGACAGAGTCGCTACTTGGTTTTTTTGCTGACGCAGGAGGACTCTTTTCAGAATAATGGAAGGTGCCAGAAAAGAAACGAATAACCTAAAAGTAAGAAAAGAAATCTCAGAAATCACTCTTCAAGTATTTTGGAAACTCTGCGGATACAGATATTGTAAATACCAATCATATAGATGCCACCACAAAGAATCAGAAATACTGACTGTGTGGAAGGTATTATTGAGGTGGACATGCATTCTGCACAGTATCAAAGTCAAACAAATGAAACCTACGATAATATGCCAGATCTTGAAGATATTGTTCCTGTTGGGGTGCAACCAGAAGTGCAGCTAGATATCACAGATACAAACACTCAGCAAAATGGAAGACAGAAATCAAAATCAAACTCCGGTCCAAGAAAGAGGAAACCAGGTGATTGTGATATTGCTCAAAATTCTAAAAAAAAAAGTAAAGCATTGAAAACGAACAAGAATATGTGGACCATTGGCAGGACATACAAGTTTGATTGATTGGGCAGCTAAATTTCCGTTTATTGAACCTGTACAATCATCTAATTCTGAAGAAATCCCATCTGAATGTACATGTACAATATGTACGTGGAAATTGGGAAAGCAAAAAAAAAATGCAACTGAAGCTGGACACTATAGAAAAACATTGTGGAAAACAATATTTAACTGTAACGGGGGCGGATGGCCAGAAAAGAAAAAAAAACACATAGGTGGAAAAAAAAAAAAAATGCATGCATGTTAGATACGCAGCGGAATATGAGGAGAGCAGAGCAAAAAAACACAGACATCTGTTTGGAAAAGGGAGGAACGATCACATCGCATATTGGTAAGATGAAACAAAAACAAATCTACATGCAAAATTCATACAATTCTCTTCTCTACTCTTTTTCAAATAAAAAAAAAGGAAGAGCGATTTTCTTTCCTCGATTTCCTCGATTTCAAAGTTTTGTATCAATTTAATGGAATGCTGAATGTACCTCAGTCTCATTGGTCTGAAGTAGTGGATGGGAAATGGCAAAAAAATGCCTCTCGATGATAGAGAAGGAAGATTTGAAAGAGAAAAAAAAAAAAAGCAAAACTTTATCTCTCTTTCAATTGATGAAAGACAGCAGTCGACAACACCGCATGGGTATGTATCCCATCTATATACTTTAGAAAATCATATAAGGACACCTCATCTGTTGGGTGTTATGAAAATGGTTGAAAACTGCAATGCGAAAAAACCTATATAAAATAGTTGTTTCTCATTTGAAAGATGTTGCTGGTATGACTGATTATGAAATTGCTACGAAGTTGGTATGCGTTGGAGCAGATGGTGCATCTGTCATGCAGGGTCACCGAACAGGCTCTGTGTTAGATTACAAACAACAGTGGCCCCATATATGCTACCAATTCACTGTATGGCTCAATGAATGAAAGCGTATAAAATGGTAAGCAACCACGAAAATGTTGCTAAATTAGAAGACCTTATAAGAGAACTTCATGCCTATATGTCAAGCAGCCCAAAGCGTTTTCTCGAGTTCAAAAAATTTGCAATTGGAATTACAGATGGCAAAAAAAAAAAACTTCTGAAGGATGTGGAGACTAGATGGATCTCTTTGTATGAACCTGCATGCAGAGTTCGTGAGGAGTATCCTTCATTGGTTGGTTTTTCATGCACAAAAATCATGAAAGTCATGAAGTTGATAGGGCAAGGGTTTTGTTGTTCCGTTTAACTGATTTGGAGACATTGCTTACATTGGTTGGTATTCTTCCAATGTTAAAGGAGATCAAATATGATGATGAAGCATGCACAGGGCAGATTAATCTATATTGTGGATTTTATACGGATGAGGAAAAATGGTATGTCAAAGTCTTGATATATTGTACTGTTCCCAAGATAGTTTTGATGCACCTGTTTTTGAAAATTGGAGATTTATTATTATCTTTATTAGATCTTAAAAATCCTAACACCTTTTTGAGATTTAATATCCACGATCACCTCTGCATCACTGTTAATGGGAAATACCAATGCACATTTTGCAAAAAACGTCAAGATATTACAGGATCGGAACGAGAAGATGTTCCCGTGACACGTAATTTGTTTGAGTCTGTTATAGTTGAAACAAGAATAAAGCTTAAAATTTTTTTCAGAAACCTTGTCATCAGAAATTAGGGAACGTTTCTGTAAAGATAAAATTCTGGAAGCCATGGGTGTGATGAATCCTAATTTTTGGAATACTGAAGGTGGCCGTGCAGACTTTGTCAGAAAGCATTTCCATAAATCAATGGGTACAATAATGGAACAATTTACAAAGACGTCAGAGCTCAAGGGTGTGGGAAATCAAAGGGTATACTGAATGCCGATTTATTAAAGTTTCAGTCAACAAATTTTGCAACAACAATGAGGAACCAATATAAGAATTTAGATCAACCTTCTGAAAGTGGTGCTATTACAAGGCTGGGGCGAGGAATCTATCAAAGTTCTATCTTACAAGAAGATATCAGTGAATATTTCAGATTATATGAGTTATGCCAAACAATGATTTTGGGGTCTGTGGAGGATGAAAGGGTTTTTCAGTGCATTGTCATTTATAAAATCAAAACTGAGAAAAAGGTTTGGAAAAAAATGGAAAGTTGCATGAGGTGTTATGTTTCTCGATACTCCATCGAAACCTTTCCGTTCGACAGAGCAATTGCGCACTGGAATTCCCTTTGCGAAAGAAGAGGTGTGAATAATACAGCTACAAGTACAAATATTCCCAACCTTGAGAGTGTAATTGGCTCTTCGTCACATTCTACAGACAACATCGACTTTTTGATGAAGCTATTGATAATGGATTGTTTTAAATTTAAATAGGTATCTTTTTTATCTATCTTTTATCTTTATCATTAAAGATGTTACAGGTTACAGGTCTATATACTAAAAATGTCAGGCAATTCACCCATCTATCTACTACATTTCTCGTGTTGGGTTTTTTTAAAACACAGATCTAGCTCATTACCAGTGGCAATGATGATTTTTTTTTCTCGTGTTTTTTTTTTTTTAAAACACAGATCTAGCTCATTACCAGTGGCAATGATGATTTCAACTTTAAGGAGGTATCTTTTTTTTCCCCTTAATCTTATTGTTTTTACATTTTTTTTTTTTTCAGCTCTGTTGATGTTATCATTAAAGATGTTACAGGTGTATTATTTTTTAGTTAAATCATTACAATTTTTTTTTTTTGGGTTGAATTTTTTTTTTGGGTTGACATCCGTCCGAGGAAGCTGTTACTTCTCGGGACTGACAATGTCAGGCAACTCACCCATCTCTATCTACTAATCCATTTTTTGTGTTGAATTTTTTTTAAGACAAAGATCTAGCACATTACCGGTGATGATTTCAATTTTAAATAGGTATCTTCTTCAACTTCAACATAATCTTATTGTTTACTTTTACATTTTTTACATTTTTTCAGCTCTTGTTATCATTAAAGAAGTGTTACAGGTCTAATTCTATATATTTTTACATTTATTTAAAGATATTGTTGGTCTATATATTTAAAGATGTTGCTGGCACTTCTCAGGATGTCAGGACTGACATGTCAGACTGACACACTCACCCCCCTCTATCTACAATGTCATGTAAAAACAATTTACCCTATTTCACAGCAATCTAATACCCTTGATGATTTCACAGCAATCTAATAGCTATAAAGAGGGTAAGCTAAACCCTAGCATATTTGCAATTATTTTTATCATTTCTTACCAGTGATGATTCTTTTTTTTTTTTTAATTTATTTTTAATAAATTCATTTTAATCATAAAATATCATATCCACATAAAAATATTTTCAAAATAAACATAAATCGGGGATAAAAATCATATATATCAATAAATATAATCATATATCAATTCATCATCCATATATATCATATCATCATCATATCATTATCATATCCTGATCCTGACACTACAAATTATTTTTAATACAATTATTTTATTAATTTTAAATTTTTAAAACAATTTCATTTTAAAAAAATAATCATATCATTACAATTCTATTTCTAATGTAATATATCATCTATATCATCATATATAATCATTATCATCATTATATATCCATTATAACACATTCATCATTATATCATTATTATCATCAATATCATTCATAATGAATTATAATATAATATCGTTACAAGTAATAGAGAAAATTATCTTAAAACAAGTTCAAAAGTCTAGAGAAGAAGAATTACTGTGCTTGATGATGATAAATCTACGTCCACATTTAAATCATCATCATCATCATCATCATCATCATCATCATCATCTATCATCATCATCATTATCATCATTCATCATCTACGTCCACATACAATTCATGACAATGCAAGTAAACAAAAAACATACATATAATTCATGATAATCACCATCTAATGCAATTAAAATTAAAGATTGTATATAAATCCATATAATTAAATTCAAAAACCATAGTACATACTCAATAGTAGAAGTTTTCAAATTCAATATTTAAAGTTTCCTCAATAATAAAAGTTTCTAGTTTTCAAAACCCCTCTCTTTCTTTATCCAATTCTACTCTCTGCACTCTCTTTCCCCCTTCTCCTTCCCTCTGCACTCTTCCCCACTGGCTTCTTAACCCCTGAACTCTTCTTCCCCTGTGGCTGTACCTCATTTCCCCAAAAAAGCACCAATTTGAAATCTCCATGAAATTTGCAAATTTGATCAGCTTGCATAATAATAATAACTATCCCGTTGCCAATAATTTCATCCATGGACTAATAATCTAAATAATCTGATAAAATTCATTGATAAGAACCTTAGCCCTTTTCTCATTCATTCTATAAGCTGATTGATATGAGAAGCATCTCCATCTTTCTCATCAACCCACACAAAATTTTTTTTGTGCTTGTCCAGATCTATGAAATACTCCTTGCCCTCTTTAGAAGTACTTGTGCCAAAACCCTGTATGGTCCAAGCAACAAGTGATACCTAATCAGCAAGTGAAAAAAACCAGAACTTGAAAAAACATATAAAGAGAAAAAACAAACTAGCATTACTTTGTAGTACTATATGGTCCAGCCAGTTATCGATCCACTCAATGATTCTCTCCAAGCTTCATACTCAGGATTGTGTAAAAAGATAACACATTTCCATTTTTGTGAGTTGCCTACATCAACATGTGCCAAAATTAGACATGGAGATACATAACATCTGGAGGCTTAAAAAAAAATATAAAGAGTCTCAATACACTCAACAAAATATACAGGGGAACATTTACCCTGACAATAGGAGTGATAAATTCCACAACAAATGAAGGAATTTTTAAGCAGTGATGGCCAGGTATGGTGTATGAAATTGATCAGCAATCCTTTGATGTGGGAACCATCATGGTCCTTTAAGAGACAAAGGACAAGTCAAAAAGGATCTCACTAGAAAGGATGTGTCAGAATTAAGCTAAAAAACTAAACAGCGCTATACAAAGATCATGTACCTGGTCTGTCATTATCATCAGATGGCCATATCTTAAAGATTTAATGCTGTCATATATTTTATCTTCCTGTAGACCAATTTTTTTTTTTATATTTACTATCTCTTTATTCTCCATTTGTTGGTGAGTGGTAGCTTCCCTGACATTGAGCAGCTTACCTCTGAGAGGAAACACGCCATAATATTGACCAACAATAGATATTCCTGCCACCTGATAGGATAAAGATAACTAAAATAACAAAAAATTAAATTGGAAAGTGATGTCGAAACATGTCACAATACTACCAAATTCAGTATTCACATTTCCCTGATTCAAGGCACAAACACTTACAGCAAGAGCCTTGGCTGAGTCACCCTCCGTTAATATTAAAGTACATTGATCATCAGAATTCTTTCCCCCTTGATTTGATTTGCATCAAGTTTGGGAACATCAATTAATTTCCCCTTCTTGGTTCCATCATTTTTTCTTAAGATTTTTTTTTTTTTTTTTTTTAAACTTTTCCACTGCACTCATCAGGTCAAACAAAGTTACAAAGCTCATCTTAGACACTAGCATTGCAAAAATTACATGTACTCAGAAATGCTACATATTAGACACCACGCTTTATTTATTGACATGGGCTGCAAATGCGAAACAGTGAAATTACTATAAATTTATAACAACAAATTGTATCAGAAAAAAAAAAATAAAAAATTAAAACGAATTATACTTACAATCAACATGGAAACCGAACGTTGATTCGAGAAAATTCTTTTCTTCCACGAGTGTTGCCTTGGTTGTAACAATTGGTAAATTTTTGAACGGAAGGCCCGTAAACCGATGGATGTCATTTGCTTCGATATACTGAATTGAAAAATTCGGCCATCGTTCAGAGTCACATAAAAAATGCCGTCCTCTGAATTGTAGGATGACAAAGTAATTCAAAATATCCGGATCTGTTTCGAAATGGGGCATATTAAAGCCCTGTAAATTCACACGCATCCATTAAATCTTTATATTCTGAAGACATCTTTAAAACAGTAGTATGGATGTGAGGGCATAGGGATAGTTGATCTTGGAATTGAATTGGATTCTCTTGATTTTTGTTACTGAACTTGCAGTTGGGAAGCATTGAGACCTGCAAAAAATTCAAGAGCTCAAGAAGGTGGAAGGTGAAAGAGAAAAAGAAAATGACCGGTTGAAGGGTATTTATAGGCTAAATGGGCGTCAATGGCTTCACTTGACGCGCGTCAAAGGGTCTTAGCTGACGCGCGACAATAGTCCTAGCTGACGCGCGACAATAGATAGACGCGCGCGCGTCAAGTGAGCTGACGCGCGTCAATAGGATCCAGTGACGCGCGTCAATAAGATCCAGTGACGCGCGTCAATAAGTCCAGTGACGCGTCATAGGAAGAGATCCAGTGTGACGCGCGTCAATAGAGCCAGTGACGCGCGTCAATAGGAGTCCAGTGACGCGCGTCAATAGGAGCCAGTGACGCACGCGTCAATAGGTGCCAGTGACGCGCGTCATAGGAGCCAGTGACGCGCGTCAATAGAGAGCCAGTGACGCGCGTCATTAGGAGCCAGTGACGCGCGTCATTAGGTGCCAGTGACGCGCGTCATTAGAGCCAGTGAGTGACGCGCGTCAATAGCCAGCCAGACGCGCGTCAGTGGGAGTGTCGCGTCGGTCAAGACCATTGACGTTCCATTGACGTGCGTCAGGAGTGATGAGTGACTAGATGGATCTCTTTATGCACAGAGAAAGCCTGAGACTACCAAATAATTGATTTCTTATATCCAAAATTTAATGGAATTCGAAGTTTTCACCTCTTTTGCACTAGAGGAAATTCCCTTCATGTTTGCAATGCAGCCAATTGAGATGAAGCCTTCAAATTTATATCCCCAGACCAAAGAAAAAACAGTGTTTGGTGTGTACTTGATGATGATGATAGGGTCTTGTTTGATAAGTTCAAAAAGAAACTTCATGATATATGCTAAGACTGAGTTTGAGATGAGGTACCAGTAAGGCACTCTTGACAAAATTTACACAATGTTACCTTTTTAAGATGATCCAACCTTGCACAGAGAAACTTTATGTTGAGCTGTTTTTTTTTTTTTCAATATTTGAGACACTTGATTTTATCAATTGTACTTCAAGAAGATCATGATTAATCAATTCAAGGCATAGAAATGGGGGAGCTTCAAAAAAAATTGTCTTCAAACATACACTTGAACATTGTATCTTCAGCAAAGAAAAAAAAAACAAAACAAGGTGGTAGCAGGAATTTTATACGATATACTCATTGCAAGGGTCAACCAAGTATTTCATCAGCTCAACAATGATAATTAGAAGAAAGTAAAAAAAACTTTCCGTTACACACAACAATTTTTGATCACTTTACCCTTATTGTATCTTTCAAACTTTCAATTTTGTGCCTGAATATCCTTACATTACCCTTATTGAGATGAATCTACTAAAGGACAAAGATTTCAATTCTTGTAACTAATATGATATGTAAACAACCTTATTGAGCTATGATCATATGCACCACCACCTTAAAAATTTGAAAAAAAAAAAGAGACATATTTTAATTCAACCACTCCAAGAAGCAGTCCTGAAGAGAGAATCTCAAGATGTGAATCCCTATACAACATATTTTGATACTGATCCATTTTCCCCAAAACATTTTACAATATCTCAAGATGTGAATCCTATACAAAATTAACTTCTATGATTTATCTGAAGAAGGCACTGTATTTTTTCTTGGATGCTAAGAAGACAGGTTGTTTAGTCTGCATTTCTAAGCGATCGATTTTTATAAAAACTTGAATAAGTTTTTAAATATCATTTCAAAATCTAATTAAATTTGGCATGAAGCACTAAAAGACACTCCTATACACATTTCATGTTTTGGTTAACCATGGGTTTTTTCCTAAAGATGTTACAGGTCTATATACTAAAAAATGTCAGGCAATTCACCCATCTATCTACTAATCCATTTCTCGTGTTTTTTTTTTAAAACACAGATCTAGCTCATTACCAGTACCAGTGGCAGTAGTGATTTCAACTTTAAGCAGGTATATTTTTCCCCTTAATATATTATTTTTTTACTATTCATTTTTTCAGCTCTGGTTTTCATTAAAGATGTTACAGGTCTATATACTAAAATGTCAGGCAATTCACCCATCTATCTACTAATCCATTTCTCGTGTTGGGTTTTTTTGAAAAAACACAGATATAGCTCATTACCACCAGTGGCAGTGATGATTTCAACTTTAAGGAGGTATCTTTTTCCCCTTAATCTTATTGTTTGTTACTATTCATTTTTTTCAGCTCTGGTTATCATTAAAGATGTATGTCTATGTATTATTTATTTAGTTAAATACAATATTTTTTTTTTTGAAAACGTGGGTTGACATCCGTCCGAGGAAGCTGTTACTTCTCGGGACTGACAATGTCAGGCAACTCACCCCATCTATCTACTAATCCATTTTTTGTGTTGAATTTTTTTTTTAAGACAAAGATCTAGCACATTACGGGGGGATGATTTCAATTTTAAATAATAGGTATCTTCTTCAACATCATCTTATTGTTTGTTACTTTACATTTTTTTTTCAGCTCTTGTTATCATTTATTTAAAGATTGTTGTTGGTCTATATATTTAAAGATGTTGCTGGCACTTCTCAGGACTGACAATGTCAGGCAACTCACCCCTCTATCTACAATGTCAGGTCAAAAAAAACAAAGATCTAGCACGTTACCCTTGATGATTTCACAGCAATCTAACGCAAGAGGTAAGCTAAACCCTATCATATTTGCAATTATGTTTAATTTCTTACCAGTGATGATTCTTTCTTGATTTCTTAGAATTATATTTAATTTATTTTTTATATGTGGAAAATCCTTATATTTTTTTTTTTTAACTGCGGGATAAACTATAAACTATACATTATACTATTATACATATACTACTATCCTAAAATTCCCCTAAGTCCTGTCATAGATCTCTTCCTAAAATTCCATGCTTTGTCATAGATCATCACTTCTTAATGAGATTTCTCCACGAAGTTATTCAAAGAAATAGATCTATTTTTAGACACCCAAATCTACATGATCATCCTCTAACATGCTGAATTTATTCAAACTCAATTCTAATTTGCTATCTTCCATATCCTATAGTCACCCAATCATGAATGTAATAAACTAAACCAAAACAAAAAAATCAAATCTAACTAAATGGTACTTCACACTATTAAATCAACGTGACGATATTTATCTAATAAAAATCCTTTCTAGCAATAAAACTCTGACTAGACATTTGTGTGTGCCTTCTTCAAACTATCCTGCAAATGTAGTGTGCTTTCTTTCAGGCTCTCCATAATACTTACACACTATTTTTGCTATTATCTAGTTTACAACCTTCAATATTTTCTTACACACTCAAAATTTTCAACTTATAGCCCCCGTCCCAGTTCTAATCCACAATTATTCTTCACCCTTAATCAATATTCAAAAATGATAGGATTCTTCAACCTATAACTTGTCTATAAGACTACAATCTTCCATGATAAGAACCTTATTTTTACATTAACTTCAAAGTTCGATATCGAGCTTGACCTGACCTATCTTTATCACACATGGTTATTCCAACTTTTGGTTAATCTAGCTCCTAGAACCTTGACTATTTACAGCAACTTTGTCAACCTACTCTACACAAAACAAAACAATATCCAGATAACAAAACCATATCTTTTAAACCATGGTCTTGATTATTTCCCAAGCTCTAATTCTTATGCCTGGAATTTACTATTTCATATTGGCTATCTAGCCTCCTCCACAGATGATTGTTTTTCCCTTTCCAGCAAAACCGTTATTTTTCTGTAAATGGTCTTGACTATTTTGGATGTCAAAAAACAACCTCTCTATGAAGAGATTATGCACTTATATAGAGGTGAATCTCTTTAAACAATAGAATTTCCTTCCACACCAAAGTCTATTAAGGAGAATCCTAAAGAATTCCTGTTTCATTCAATCTTAGTTGTATTTTTTCCCCAAAAACAATAATTTTCCAGATAATTAAAGTCCCCAAAGAGTATAGGCACTACATTTATACTTATAACACATTAAATTGATACATCGCTTTCATCATCATCTTCTTAATTATCAATTCATCATCATCATCATCTCATCCACATACAATTCATGACAATGGAAGTAACAATGAAACATACATATAATTCATGATAATCACCATCTAATGCAATTAAATTCAAGACTTTATATAATTCATATAATTAAATTCAAATACCATATTACATACCATAGTAGATTTGTCAAACTCATATTTAAGTTTCCTCCTCAATAAGAAAGTTCTAATGTTCAAAAACCCTCTTGTCTTTATACATTCTACTCTGCTGCTCTTCCCCAACGGCTTCTTCACTGTGGATGTACCTTTTTCCCAACACCAGAAATAACCCCTGAACTTATAAGATCTTTTGCAGCACTATCCAAATTTTTTAAAATTCTTTCTCCTTGATTTGTTGCATCTCCATGCGACAGCAAATTTTGATCAGCAGCTACTTTGGCTTTGAATAATATGTCAGGGTCGAGACCATGCTCTTTAATTATCCGCTTCTAGTGTATTGTTTTGTTTGTTAACCAAAACAATATTTTGCTTCAAATTTTTTTCTGCGGATAAGCTGTTCTTTGCTGTTTCCAAGTGAACTTGCAAAACCTTCGCCCGACTCTTCAAATTTTCATATTTCAACTGCACAAAAAGAGTAATGTCAATTCAAAATATTAATGTAAATTCAAAATTTCAAATTAACAAGAATGATGTTTAAATGTAATAGTACTTACAACCGCTCTATCTCTTTGGCATTTGCGATTGATACCAAATCCTTGTCCTTGGACCATTTGTTAAAATATGCCTGGGCCTCGGCACTAATATTTTCCAATTTGTTTAGTGCCTTATCTAAATGTCGTCTTTATAGTTGTTGTTAAACGTGACAGTCCCACATCTTACTTGGGTAAGTAAGGAATCCATCTTCGCAGGTTGATTCTGGATTGCAGCGTATAAACTATCCCATTGCCAATAATTTCATAACGAATAATAATCTCATTGATAAGAACTTTAGCCGTTCTCTCCCATTCTATAAGCTGTTGGATATGAGGAATAATAAACTCACTGACATGGGATTGACAATCATACCAATTAATTTCTCCAAAGGAAAACGTGGGCAACTGTTCACTATTTGAATCTGATGCAGACGATCTTGCTGGAGAAGAATGGGGGCTTGTCACCAAGATCAAACTACTCCTTGTTTCTACCTTTGGGTGGGCTGATCCTGTTTTTTGAAAAAATTAATCAAGATTTAGATAAATAAATTTAAATCAGAATGTAATTAAAAATTGTAAAGCATATTAAAAATGAAAAAATTTGAAGTATACCTGCTGCCCTTGAATCATCTCGCAGGTATCAAAAAACCAGTTGGGTCATTGCTATCAATGCCCAAATAATCTTCATCTAAATTTATATTGTTCAAAACAGATATGCCCGTTGCACTGGGTAAGCCACCAAGTGATAGAGTTGGAATTCGAAACGAGGAGGCAAGGTTTAGTGTCCCACTTAGGGGCCGGAGCAAAAGGCATGCGTTTACCATGTTATTTTTCACTGTTCCTCTGGTTGGCATTTTAAAATTAATGGTTGAGTGGGTTGTCGGTGCTGTGGTTTGATCATGACTGACATATACTGAAAAGTACAAGAAAAAATGAAAAATATTAAAACAATTCATAAAGTCAAAACTACGAAATTAAACGTACTATAGAAAAGTTGTACCTTGTTGTCGAGGGGTTGTTTTTCTCGGTGCTACGGGTGGCCTTGTAGGAGTTGTACTCAGTGGCTGTTCAGAAGATATGAATGCATGCGATTGTATGGAGTGATTTGGGGAAGAAGGTTCCAAAGTCCCTGCAATCATCAATATTAAATAATGTCAATTCATTTGGTTAAAATTTAAATTGAAAAATAAATATGCAACTTTGGAATTTGGAAATAATATATAAGAATGTATTACTTCTTTGGTGTTTAACGAGTTCAAACTGTTGAGGGTTTGGAGAGGAGTGAGCTTCCATTTCAGATTGGGAGTCCCCCGAAGCCTCCGCGTGTTGTTGGCCTCTTCCTCTCGATAACTTCTTTTTTCGGGGAAGGCTTCAAGATATCTCTCTGCAAAACATTAAAATTTAAGTTTTTAATAAATGTGCACTGTAATGTCGAAAATTGAAATACAATTACAAACTAAATAGTTTATACATGTTGTTCTTCAAATGGAATTGAGAATTTCTTCAAAGCCTCATCAGAGCAAGTAGGAATTTGTTTATCTTTTAAATTAAAATTGCTCATAGTAGAAGCCGAGGAGAATAGTTTGTTGAATAAATGAAGCTTTATCTGAGAGTTTTGAATTTGTTATGTCAGTTCTTATTTTTTTGGATAGATATGTGCACCAATCGAATTTTTCATTTTGAGATAGTGGCACAAATGTATGCAATGGCCCAATTTGGTTATATCTGTTTGGCGACCTTGCAAAACAATTCTGGCTTGAAAAAATGAAATAAGTGCAGCAAGAAGTGGTGTGCAATTGATTGTGTATCTACACCACGCCTGGATTTATTGACATGGGCTTGCAAATGTGAAACAGTGAAAATTACTATAAATTTATAACAGAAATTGTATCAGAATAAAAACAGAATAAAAATATGAATTAAAACGAATTATACTTACAATCAACATGGAAACCGTACGTTGATTCGAGAAATTTCTTGTCTTCTTCCAGGAGTGTTGCCTTGGTTATAACAATTGGTAAATTTCTGAAAGGAAGGCCCGTAAATCGATGGATGTCATTTGCTTCAATAGTGAATTGGAACATTTGGCCATCATTCAGAGTCACATAAAAAATACCGTCCTCTGAATTGTAGCATGATAGAAGGTAATTCAAAATATCCAGATCTATTTCGAAATGGGGCATATTAACGAGCCCTGTAAATTCACACTCTTCCATCAAATCTTGATATTCTGAAGACATCTTTAAAGCCGTATGGATGTAAGGGCATAAGGGATTCCTGTAGTTGATCTTCGAAATCGATTGAGTTGGATTCTCTTGATTTTCTTGCTGAACTTGCAATTGGGAAGCATGTGAAGTCAACATTATAGCTGTAATTACGTCTTTAAAAATGATTTAGACCTGCAAAAATTCAAGAATGGGAAAATGAAAATGAGAAAATGAGCAGCACAAGGGTATTTATAAGCTAAATAGGGCATCACTGGCCCCTATTGACGTGTGTCATTTGCTCCTACTGACGTGCGTCACTGGCTACTATTGACGCGCGTCAGCTAGGACTGTTGTCTCACGTCAGCTAAGACCTTTGACACGCGACACTGGCTCCTAGTGACGCGCGACACTGTCCCCTACTGACGCGTGACACTTCCTCCTATTGTCACGTGTTAGCTAAGACCTTTGACATGCGTCAACAGGTTCCAGTGACGTGCGTCAATAGAAGACAGATACGCGCATCATTAGTGTACAGTGTTGCGCGTCAATAGATGCCAGTGTCACGTGTCAAAGGTCTTAGCTGACGCGTGACAATAGTCCTAGCTGACGTGCGTCAATGGGAGCCAGTGATGTGCGTTAGTAGGAGCAAATGACGCGCGTCATTAGGGGCCAGTGATGTGTGATAGTAGGAGGCAGTGTCGCGCGTCATTACCAAACACTGACGCGTGACAGTAGGAGATAATGTCACGCGTCATTATGATCTAGTGTCGTGCGTCATTGGGAGCCGGCGTCGTGTGTCATTACGAACCAGTGTCGTGCCAGTGACGCACGTCAGTCTAGAATATTGATGTTCCATTCACGCGTGTCAGGAGTGGTTATTGACGTCTTGTTGTTGCACGTCACTGATGGAGCCATGAAAAACCAGGCAAAAATTTTGTTTTTGAATACTATCAAATTCACCTTTCACTGAAACTGGTTACGGGGATATTCGCCAGGTATTTTCCACCTTCAATTTTATAGGGGTGTCTTAAAATGAACCCTGGATGATCGTAATCAATAGCACAAGATACATGCTGTAGTAGCTAACAAGCAAGCTGAAAAGTAGGTTACACCTATTGAGGTTCTTGGTAAGTTATTTGGCATACCTGTAACTATTCTATTTGATACAACAGCTACTGAATGTTTTGTTTCTAGTAAACTTACTTCAAAACTTAAAAGAAAAGTTGGAAAAATAGATAAATCATGGACTGTACATTATGGTAATAATTCTATTCATATAGTTAGTATGTGTCTTTTCGGAGCAGTCCTTGACTTACCTAGCTTTTCCACAAAAGTTGATCTCTATGTAGCACCTTTGGGATCTTATGATATAGTCATAGGTGTAAATTGGTTAGTAGATCATAAAGCAAAGGTAGAATGCTTTGAAAAACATATTAATTGTTTAGATGATTTGCAGAAAATAGTAGATATTCAAGGTATATAATACGAGACAATTTCAGTTAAGAAACTGTCGGGTTCATACAAGAGTATAATGGCCATCTCTCCAAGAGTCGTCTCCTCCTCCATATGTAGTAAAAATATCAGACATGAGTAGACTATAACTATTGCCTCCATGAAACGTTACCACTAGACTGATATCACATAATTTTAGTGACATAATTCTTGAAGAATCTGTTACTGTGTTTGCCACCTAAAAGGGAGTCTGAATTCACCAATATGCAAATCAAGACCAGGTACTCAACATGGGTTTACCAATATGCAACCATAACTCAAATGACTACCATAGGAGTAAGTCTCTCCTCCATCTCTGCAGTCTGCTAGAAATGTTGTCAAAGGGTAAGATTAGACCAAGTGTCCTCTACAATATCTGGAGCACCAGTGATATATGTGACCCATAAAGCTGAAACAATTAGATTTTGCTATTAATTACTAGAATCTTATATGGACCAACAATGACAACAATAGATATCCACTTCATAGAATTGATGATTTATTTGATCAATGCATGGAACATCAAGTATATTGCTAAGATAGATCTTTGCATCTATGATATCACAATTACGAATTAAGGACAAGAAATTCATAAAATGGACTTTCAGGACAAGGTATGGACATTATGAATTCACAGTTTTACCATTTGGATTAACTGTTATGCACTTCTGCAAGCTTTCTCCATGAACTTAATGAATAATATCTTTTAAGAATACTTGGAAAAGTTTTTGCTTGTATTCTTGGACGACATTCTCATATATTCTAAAATTGTTGAGGAGCACCAATGAACACTTGAAAATAAGATTTGGAAATTTTGAGAAAGAGATGATTATATGGTAAGTTGTCCAAATTTTCTTTCTATGACACCTTCGAAGTTCACTATTTGGGTCATGTTATAAGTAAAGATGGGATTGCTGGTGATCCTTACTAAAATTGTAGCTATAGTCGAGTGGCCTGTTGCTACCCAAGAATGTACATGAAGTTAGAAGCTTCATGAGCCTGGCAGGTTATTATAGAAAATTTGTTAAGGATTTTTCTAAGGTGGCTGCACCAATAACTTCATTACAGAAAGAAGGATAAGAAATTTGTCTGGGATGATAAATGTGAATCTGCATTTAAAAATTTGAAAATTCAGTTGACTTTAGCACCTATTTTAGTTGTACCTGATCCAAATGGAGACTTAACTGTTGTAACAGATGCATCTGGGGAAGGTCTTGAAGGTATTTTGTTACAAAATGATCATGTCATAGCTTATGAAAAGTAGAAAACTTAAGTTACATGAGTTGAATTATGCTCCACATGATTTAGAGCTTGCTGCCATAGTTCATGCACTTCAAGTTTGGAGGCATTATTTTCTTGGTAAACCATTTGAGTTGAAAACTGATCATCTTGGACTAAAGTACATTTTCACTCAGCCAAATTTGAATGCAAGATAACGAAGGTGGTTAGAGTTTTTGTCTCAATATGATTTTGATATAAGCTACATTAAAGGAAAAGAGAATAGAGTAGTTGATGCTCTAAGTCGTAGGAAGCACATTTTACTCTTATAACATTAAGAACTCAGTTTAAGGATGAAGTAAAAAGTGCTATGGAATCTGGATTCATACTTTCAACAAGTAAAAGCAACACTTGCTGCAGATCCAAAAGATGAAAGGTATAAAGGTTTTCACTTTGATAATGAAGGAATCTTACGTTATGAAAACAAAGTATACATACCTTTACTTAATGATTTGAGAAAGAAATTGTTGAAGAGTTTCACAATTCACCTTTTTCTGGACACCCTGGCATTACGAAAATGCTTGCTGATATAAAACAACAATATTTCTGGAAGGGAATGAAAAAGGATGTTATAGATTTCGTGACTCATTGTCTGGAATGTCAACAAGTAAAAGCAGAACATATGCATCCCAGTTGGTTTTTATATCCTCATAGCATACCACAGTTCAAATGGCAGGTAATAAGCATGGATTTTGTGCAAGGGTTGCCTATGTCAAGAAACAAACATGATGTTATTTTGGTAGTGGTTGATAAACTAATGAAAGTAGCTCATTTTATTGCTGGAAATCTAAAGGATGATTCACCTATTTTAGCTAAAAGGTTTGTACATGAAATTTTCAGATTACATGGAGTACCTGGATTAATTATATCTGATAGAGACCCTAGGATGACGCCAAGGTTTTGACAAACACTTAATGCATCTCTTGGGACTAAACTGAACTTTAGTTCTACATATCATCCAGAATTAGATGGATAGACTGAAAGGGTAAATAAAGTTTTAGAAGATATGTTATGGATGTATTGTATGGATCAACAGTATAAGTGGGAGGAGTATCTCCCATTAGTTGAATTTGCATACAATAATACATATCATGCTTCTCTTAAGATGGCACCTTTCGAGGCACTTTATGGAAGAAAATGTAGAACCCCTGTTAGCTAGGATAGCATTGAGGATAGAGAAGTAATTGGACCTAAAATCCTTATGGAAATGAAACAGTAATTTAAAATGATTCGTGAACGCTTGAAAGAAGTAGCAGATAGGTAAAAGAGTTATGTTGATTTAAAGCGGGTTGACAGGAAATTCGAACTTGGTGAGAAGGTTTTTCTTCGTGTTAAACTGAAAAAGAGTTCTATAACTTTTGGTAAGGCTTCCAAGCTATCACCTCATTATGTGGGAGCATTTGAAATAGTTGAAGTAATCAACCCTGTAGCTTATCGATTAGCACTACCACCTGCTTTGTCATGAATGCATTATGTTTTCCATATTTCTTTGCTTAAGAAATACGTTTCAGATTTATCACATGTGTTAAATTGGAATTCCTTGTAGGTCCAAGACCCAAGAATAATCATGGTTAAACTCACTTGAGTGCTGGAAACTCGCCAGTTGCATTTAAGAAATCGTGAAATAAGACAATGTAAGGTCCAGTGGGACTAGTTTAATGAAGAAAGTGCAATTTGGAAAAATCTGGAAGATATGAAAATTGCCTTTCCCTTTATTTTTGAACAGAACTGAATCTTTTGACTAATAAAAAAAATAATTTTATGATTTTATCTTTCCATGACATTAAGTAAGCCAGTTTTGGGCAAACGTTTATTCAATTTGAGCAAACAGTTATATAATACTGATTTTTGGAACTAAAAAGTTTAAAATAGTTGATTTTGAATAAGAGAAGTGAATGAATTGATTGTCCTTAATGTAATTAAAGGATGTAATCATCGGGACGATGATTCTTTTAGGAGGAAGCATGTAACACCCTTAACTGTTGTTATTTTCCTCCTTTGCATTCAAGTGTTGATATGTGATTTTCCTTATATGGATATGTTCTTTTTTATTATGGGAAATCATGCTTGATATGGTTAAAGTCTTTTTTTTTGTTCTTAAAGATCTTAGATTGAACTGGAATGTTTCCTGGATTCATTTTTTATTTCTCATAGATGAGTGCAATCTGATTTCAGAAAAATTGTAAACTTATCTATTTTATGACTCATCCTTGGATCAATTACAATGATCCAAGGAATGTTTTAAATCTATTCAAGATGAACAATTGATAAATTGGCATTCCATGAATTATTAAGTTTTGGACTGAACTTAGAAGATATAAGTTCTTTAATTCTCCTCAATGAAAATATTTCCATTATGTGGAAAGTTTTGTTGGATTTCTGGAAATCAACCCCGGCAGGTCATTACAGTCGTAATTGGGTTTTCAGCCATTTATGGCATTGGAGAGAACCGGGACCCTAAGCCGGGTAAGATATATAGGTATTCCTATCTAAGCTATGGTACTTGATACAATTTCTGAACCTAACCTAGCTCGGTACAAACAAAATTTGGAAAGGTTGCTAGATAATAATCTAACCTAGAACCTAATACTACAAGGTTATGGGTGATCTAACCTAGTTCCTAAACTATGTATTTTTGATATACACCTAAGGGTTTATCTAACCTAATTGATAAGGACATATACTAAGGTTAGTGGTTAGTGTTATATCCTAAGGTATAAATTTTAAATTACCTAAGATCTAACCTAAGCCATTAATCTACCCTAAGTTAGTGGTTATGAATTGGAACCTAAAGGGGGTCACATACATATTAGCGATGGTTTCTATGGCATTAATGTTAAGTGATAAGGTTGTAAGGCATATGGACTGCCAGCTTTGGTAGGGATTAGTTGGTTGGTGGAAGCCTAGGTGGCAGAATCACTAAAGTTTGAAATGTTTGTTAAATTTGATTTGGCACTCACTAAATTTGGTGGTCGGTGGCAAGGAGGACTGAGTGGGAAACTTGGAGTTAATGGAATTAAATGCATTTGGGTGTCAAGCCCAACCCACCTTGGTAGGCATGTCAGTGGATTTTGGATGAGTTGTTTCATTTTGCATGTGCTCCATTTTTCACTCTTCATGCGATCTGGTTTTTCGAACCAGCAGTTTAAGCTTCATTGCATGGCTATTTTTGAGGTTTCGGATCTATTTTCGTTTTGTGGAATGTATATAAAACACTAGTGGAAGAATTTTTTGGTTGTTTGACCTTTCGTGGAGAAGAGGAGAAGAAAGGAGCTCGATCAGAGGTCTTCTTCGATTTCACAACGACACTATCAGGCATGATAGGCTCTAACTGTTAAAATCCTCTTGCTTCCTCTAAATGTTTTTATTAAAACAACTTTGATCTGTTGTGTTTGTGCATTTCATGCTTTATCTGGTATATGGATTTATGGGTTTTGTATAAACTTGTGTTTCTAGGTTGAATCTAGATTTTACTTGATTCTGTTGGAAGCTTGTTTTGCATTGTTTTTTCTTTTACAACGAAATTGTGAATATATGAGAAAAACCAGAAACTTCACAGTACTTCTTCAGTGGTTGAAATTGTTGATTGGTTTCGACTTCTTTAGCAGTCTTTATTGTTACTTGAGATCTGTCTGTATTCGTTGAGTTGGCATTATGAACTGTTGTGTTTATAAACCCAAGCGGGTAAGCAACTCTAGTAACTTTTGGAAACTCTTAAATTGGTTCGAGCTAATTGGTTGAAAACTCGTTTCAATGAATGAAACCATTTCTAAGATTATTTGCTTTAAGATGTTAGTGTTTTATCTCATGGTTAATTGGACTGTGAATAAATTCGTGGGTGGGTTGTTTTGTATCACCTTGTGGAAACTTTAACTGTTGTAAAGTTTGCATGCACAGGAAATATATAGTATATGGTTTAGTCTGTATTCTTCTTGCGAAAGGCATTGATTGTTTTTAAAATTTGCAGGCACTGTGTGTAAGCTAGTATATGGTTTAGTTTGTATTTTATCTTGCAAGGAACATTGACTAATAATGAAACTTTCATGCACAAGAAAAATAGTATATGGATTAGTGTTGTGTTTCTTCCTGTGAAAACTTGGTTGATTTTGGAACAGTACTAACATTGTGTTTGCTATTATGGGTAAACTAGACTGTAACTCAAAGTCTCTTAGCATGGTGCTTGTGAAATATTATTCTTTGACCACATTAATGGTTTGTGGAGACTCTTTACGAACCCGACTTGAAAGTCATTAAGTCTTAACGATGTCAAGTTTATTACATTCTATTTGAAATTGGAAATAGGGTTTGAAAGGTGTTTGAATGAAATTAGAAGACCTATTCTTGATTCTGAACTTTTTATAAGTATTTCATTATAATCGGTTTAGTATTACGGTATTTGGGTAGGTATGAATTTGTGATTTGAATTCGGTAAAGCAACACTGTACAAGCAATTTTTTCTTGATGTTTCAAATTAAATGGTAATCTGAACGATGTATCGGTTCACCTATTATAGGCTTTGGTTACTTTATAACTAAGAGGGAACCTGTTGTTACCCTAACTTGGTTTTTCAACTATGAATGATTTGATTCTTTGAGGAAGTTGTGTCTATTTCATTGAGCTCGGGATTATAATCTGAGTCTTACTCAGTATGAATTATATTTATATTATTGTTGAACTTGTCATTATTGGGATAGTTCTGCCTTACTTGGACTATTGAGAAGTCTAGAGGGAGAGTACCAAACCAGATTTCTTACTTCTTGTTGAGCTCAATAAATGGATGTCAAGTCTGGAAAAGTAAATAGTGATTTTAAAATTGATTTCAGACTGTGTTTGAACATCACTGTTTTGTTATCAAGTTTAAAAAGGGAAAAAAATAAGGTAAGGTAGATGGAATTTTTCTGTAGATAGTGAATGGATTCTAAGAAAGAAAATGGTTGCATGTTTTCTACTTTTTGAAGACTGTTTGGGTACAATGAAAGAATGATAAGGTTTGAAGGATATATTGTAATATCCTTACTGTTTGCGGGCCGTGTATGAGTTTCATTATTAAAATGTTTCTAAATGGAAAGTAGAAATCATGTATTATATTGGAAAAGAAAGAGAAAGATGTTAGCAATTAGTTATCTCTTTTTGGATGTTAGTTCTTGTCCTCTTTTCTTGGAACTCTTGCTTAAACATGAACTGTATGTTTAAAAGAAGGTAAAACTGTTTAACTAAAGTTGTAAGATTTGATTATAATTGGGATCATATTATGATAGGTATCCCTTTGCTAATGCAGTTGGATAAGTTCATTGGTTGGAACTTCCTGATTTTTATTTTGATTGGAAAAGGAGATTCGGTACTTAGCTTAGTCTTTTTACACTTTTTAAATTGACCAAAATTAAACAGGAAAATATTGGTTGAATGGTTGGCTAAGAGAAGTTGTAAACTTATAATTGACTGATAATCTATCATGTTTTCTAGGATTACCTTTATATGAATCTATGTTGATGAATACTTTTAAAATGTTGAATTTTAAAGTAGTAAAACTTTAAGAGGAATAGTTAAATTATGATATGCATCTATTTCTACCTTTTCGGATGTTAAGTGCTTGGGCATATCGGAGATGTTTTCTCCTCTGCTTTACTTGACAAATTGGATGAAACATCTTAATGTGAATATGTCGAAAACATTTCCTGTATCTTTTAGAGAGGATAAGTGTTGTAATATAATCTGGCAAGATTAGAAATAATGATATGTTATGATTGTTGTTTTATAAAGATAATTGATAAGGTCAATTATACTTTGATTTGAAGGACTGAATTTATGGAGTATATTATGTTCTTCTATTTTGTTAAATCTGCCTTAGTATTACTCTTCTTTTATTAATATTACATATGCTTAGGGGCATGAACTATTAGTGGTTCATTAAAGAAGGGTTGTTCTTATTGGGACATTTAGTGGATTGCACTTTGTTTTAAGGCTTAGTGCTTATCATGCTCAGTTCATTGAATTGACCCGTGCTAGCATTTTTTGTAGATGGACTTCGTAAGTGATAAAAGAAGGCAAAAACTTACTTGATGCATTGGCTGATCTAAGTTGATTCTTGTGAATGAAATTCTTATTTGTTCTCAAAGTTATATTGTAAAAAGAAAAGTTTATCTCATTCTGAATATAGGTTGTTGTCACACAGTATGCCTAAAATGCATAAGTTGTAAATGTATAAGTTTTTAAATGAATTGAAAGATGGAAATTTACTGGCATAGATTGTGTAAATTATCTTGTTTTGAGGATAAAACTTCTTATTATCTATATGGTTGGATGTATATTCATGATGGTATTATAAAAAGGAATTTTGATGAATTTCCTAAGTAAGTTGAAGTTAAATGAGTGGCTGAATACAACAAACTTATTTAAGTATTTCATTATATCCTGTGATGTGAAATAAAACTATAATTAAAACCATTGTAATTATAAAGGACATTATGGGTGTGTTAAGCCCTAGAATGTAACTATGAAGAGGAAGTTACGATTTTTAATCATTAAGACTTAATTATAAAAATTCTAATATGTTACAACCTAGTAGGCTGTTACACTTCCTTAATTGGTTAAGTTATTTAAAATAAAGGAACATGAGATGTTGTTGTCCTGTTTAGGATAACGGGTTGTTAGGTCAAAACTAAAAAATCTGGAAGCAATCTTAAGTTAATTAAAGTTCTTAGGATTATATGAATCTTAAGTATAAAAAGAACTTAAGGAGTGTTGAACACAGGGTTTGTTGGGCTGTCGAAATATGTCGTCTAATAACCCAAAATTTAACCTAACGTATGTAAACTCTTGGAGGTATGTACATCTTTGTGAGGTTGTTCCGTAGGATGTTGACACACATTAACTACAAGGTTGTACCTTCTAGAATAATATGATCTTCTCGAGGATGCAACAGTGTAGTTAACATGTGGCAACACCCTTCTGCATTGATCGTCAAGATCTACACACCTTTGAACTTGATCAAGATTTCCCTCCAGGACTGGTTAGTATCATAGTCAAGATATGAAGTAGCCCTTTAGGACTCATGATACTTTGGCACACGAGGTTAACCCAGGTTGACCTAGTATGCCAATTTACCCTAAGTCTTTACGAGCCTCTTCATATCATGACCTATGATTGTTAACCTGAACTAGAGTTAAACCTTGGGCAAGGGGACTGACAAAAGTTAGTATAAGACATTCTTGATAACAATGGAGTGAGGTGAAGGACATATTCCAAATTGACAAGTATGCCATCAAGGAATAAGTTATACGAACAGTAAGTTAGAAATATTTGGCCAAAGTATCGCAAGTTACTGATTGTGTTGTCCTATGTCACCTAGTCTAAGGATCGTGATGCCGATGAATATTGGTAACAAATATTCAGTTAGGTTCCTTAAACAGATCACTCAGAACCCAGAATAGGGTAAGAGAACCAAGAATATGGAGTATTCGGTAGAATACTCAAAACTCAATGTTATACATGAATGGATCGGTAGTTCACCGAGTCATGGAATGAATAGATCGGTTGCTCACCGAGTCATTACAGCTGCATATGGTTATCTGTTATAAGAATGATTGTTATGAAATGTGTGTTCTAAATTATGTATTTAGAACAGAGAACATTAATGTAGCGGATCACCTTTTTCACCTAAGATAGGTATTTCAAAGATGTAGGAGATTCGAGGTATCATTGAACCCTAAAAAATGCATATTTTTAGCCTATGAGGGTAGGATTCTAGGCCATATTGTGTCAAAGGAGGGTTTGAAAATTGACCTAGAGAGGGTTGAAGCAATAAAAGCATTGCCATTACCAAGCCATAACAAATCTCTTCAAATTTTCTTAGGAAAGATCAATTTTGTCCATAGGTTTGTACTAGACTTTACTGCCCTTGTCAAGCCAATAACGTTGATGTTGAAGAGCTTGGAATTTAGGTGGACAGCTTAAGGAAAAGCAAGCTTTCAGGCCATCAAAGAAGCTATATCACAATCTCAAATTCTCGTGAATCTAGAATTCTCTAAGGACTTCATACTATATGCTTTTGGTGACAGTGACACAATTTTTGCAATCTTAGTACAACAGAACAAAGAAGGTACAAAGCAACCAATTGCCTTCTTTAACCAGGGTTTGGAATATTATGAAGTGAGATACTCCTTCATCGAAAAACATGTCCTTGTAGTGATCAAAGGGTTAAAGAAGTTTAAACATTTGGTTTCAAACAATAAAATTCAACTGTTAGTCTCCCATGCAGGAGTTAAAGACTTCCTTCTTAACAAGGATCTGAATGAAAAACATGCAGGATGGATAACTCGTGTCATGGAGTATGACATTGACATCAAGGTTACTAAGTTGGTCCATGGGAAGGGATTGTGTGAAAAATTGGCCTCAAGTCAACAAGATGAAGCAAGCGATGAAGAGGAAGCTATTTTTGTTCTAAAAAATAGTCAAGAGGAAGAAAATGATGATGTACCCACTCCTTGTTGGACTCAGAGTATTATGCACTTCCTACAAACATGCCTGTGTCCTCTAAAAATGAGTAAAAAAAAAAGGAGACACTTCAGACTATAGGCCATCCCATACGTGCTTATTGATGGCATCTTGTTCAAAAGGGACATCAATGGAATTCTGTTAAGATGCATTGGGATAGATCAGATTGAGAGAGTGTTACAAGAGTTCCATGGTGGAGTAGCTGGAGGCCATTTTTCTCCACAGGTGAAAACACTCAAGATCATAAAGGTATGTTTTTATTGGCCTAGGGTGTTTAGTAACTGCTATTCATGGATCAAAAAGTGCAAGAATTGTGTATTCTTCAGAGGAAAAGAAAGGCTAACACCACTTCCATTACACCCAATTTCAGTTGACCAACCATTCATGCAATGGGGATTGGACTTCATTGGGGTCATTAATCCAAATTCGAGCCAAGGCCACAAATGGATTCTGATAGCAATAGACTATTTCACCAAGTGGACTGAGGCGAGTGGCGCTCAAAGAAGCTAATGAGTCTAGCATACTAGATTTCTATGAAGGGATAGTGACCAGATTTGGAGTGCCAACCACTATTATATCAGACAATGCATTGGTATTCATAGGTTCCAAAATCATAGAATGGGCTGTTAGGAATAGGATTTACTTGAGCACTTCATCAAACTATTACCCTCAAAATAATGTCCAAGCTAAGTCCACAAACAAGAACCTTCTAAGGATTTTCAGAAGAACTCTGGATGAAAATCAGAGAACTTGGCACATGAAACTCAAATCAGCCTTATGGGCTAATAGGACAAAACCCAAGAGGTCTACAGGAAACTCTCCATTCAAACTTGTCTATGGGAAAGAAGAAATGTTGCCTTTATCACTTGAGTTGCCAACATTGGAACTCATGAAGCAGCTGGAGATGTCTAAGTTTGAGGTATGTAGAACTGATGGAATTAGAAGAAACTAGAGAGCATGCACTTCAAACAATGGAGAAGGATCAGGTCTCAATCAAGAGATGCTTTGATAAGAAAGTAAAAATAAGGACTTTTCAAGGAGACCTAGTTTTGAAATGGGATGCAAATAGAGAAAAGCCAGTAAAACACTCCAAATTTGATGCCATATGGAGTGGCCCTTACATGATCACATAGTGCAAGAGTAGCAAAGCCTTCCAGCTGACTAAATTGAATGGAAAAAAATTACAGATCCCAATAAATGGGATCCATCTCAAACATTTCTACTGAATGGGAAGTTTCCACCCCTGTAAATATTAGCATAGGATTTTATTTCCATAAGTGATACATATGCACGTTGTTTTGTTTGTAGTGTAGTTTTGTTTCCCTAAGTGCTGTTGCACAGGTTCTTTGTTGCTCTAGGTTGCATCGTTACACATTCCAACATGCATCCAAGTGGACATGTTATCCCTTTCAGTATTCATAGCAGGGAAAATCATAGTTACCTGTAATATTTTCCATCTTCAAAAGAAAAAAAAGTAGAGAAACTAAAAGTCGTCTTTGAAATAGTCCATTCAGGGACAGGTGAAATCCCTGGGTCGAATCAAATTTCTACTCTTAGAAACCATTGTCTCAAGTTTTCTTATGAAAATTGAGACTACATATGGTCAGGCTCGTGGATCAGAGGTAGGATCAGTTCTAGGCCATCATTCTCGACTGCGTTCCCAATGGACATGACAAGGCAACTAGTCCTCTCATCTAGTAGGTAGATACCCCTGCAAGTTGTCAAAACTATTATCCATATTTTGCCCCTTGGTAAAATATTGGATCAGCCACAACCCTACACAAAAATAACCAGAGAAATAATGTTCAAATCTTGCAAGCAGGTTGCAGGGAGACTCTACAATGGAAGTGGCAAGGCCTGTGAAAGATCAAATGACCCTGCGTAGGAGAATTTCAAAAAATGGCTCTGTCAAGTGAATCCATGCCTTAATTACATTAAACATATTACAGGCAGGGTTGGGGTAGGAGGAGACAATGTCAAAGACACCAGAGGTTCAAAGAGAAGAAACGGTGAAGGTTTGAGGTCTTTAGGATTTGGAATAGTTTAGAACAAGTCCAAAATCAACTAAGTATGGAGGAGACATCAGACGCTGCCAAGTGTCCAAGTGGCGCATCTCCAAAGAGTAAATCCAAAAGTGAAGACTCAAACAAGTGCCAAATTGCCACGTAGTCTAAGGTCCTAAAAGGTAAGAGGGACCATATAAAAGTCCAAGAACCTATGGAGGCTTCCATGTGTCAACCCGACGCTCCTTTAAAGACAAATCCTGAGCGGGCTTTTAAGTGAGCGTAGAGCCTTCACGTGTCCAGTCTCAAAAAAGGGATAGAGTTGGGTTGAATGGTCAATGCATTGAGACAAGATGATGGAGGGTGCCAAGTGTCTAAGCGATGCTAATTAAAGAGAAGGATTAAAGGGAGGTTTCCAAGCAAGCACTAGGCCACCGCATGTCCCTGGTCAGATATATGACCCTGCTGAAAAAAGGGACTTATCCAAAAAACATAAGGAAATTGAGTAGGTTGCAGAAGAAAACCACGTGTTAGCCCCATGTGATTTAAAAAACAAAATAAAGAGGCCACCCTCAAGCAAGATCCAACCCTCCACATGTCCCATTTTAAAAAGGGGCCCGTTTTCGAACTGGTTTTCCCACCTTTTTGTATGAACTCGATACAAATTTCAAAGGGACATATCCTTCGACCCGAGGCTCGAAATCCAACAAATCTGGCACCGTTGGAAAGATCTCAACCTCTTCTACATCACTAGGATCTGAAACTTTAATTTTGGGGAGGTTAGGTTGGAGAAAAATGGAGAAACATCTTTGAGCCAGTAATGCAGGATCTATTTTGCCCCAATAACCAGATAAAATTCGATATGATCTGCTATTTCCTCCTCCTACGAGGCGCCGAAGAAGAAATTGATGCAGTCAAGATAGATTTGGGGGAAGATTTTGTAGGAGGCATTGATAACAGTAGTTGAACTTCAAATCATTTTTTCTGCTTCTCTCTCTTTCTCCCTTTGGTGTTGAATCTATAAAAGTAGGGTTAGGACTCATTGTAAAGGGTTGGACATTCTTCTGTTTTGTAGGCTCCCTTTTTCCTCTGGTAAATGAATTCATGGAGTGTCAGACATTCCATTAGATTGCAATATGTTTTCTTCCTTTTGGCCATTTTGTAAATGCATTTTATCAACTTTGCAGAGTAATAATACATGTTTGTGGCTGATTTTTAACCTTTTCTTGTCTTCATTGCTCTCATATGGTATTTCATTGCAAAACTAGTTATCTGTGCTTGATTATTGTATGCATTTTTTTGGTTTGTGCTTATCAGAAAAAAAAAAATGTTCACCATTCCTTCGATGTATCACCTGGTTAGCTTAGTTTTAATTTCTTGTATTCCTTTCATCCTTATCTCCTTGACAATATTAGATTAGGCTTAAGAATCAATCCTTTGCAAATTTCACGTATACACCTAAACAAAGGAATAGGAACCAACCTTAATCTGGAGAGTTTTCCCATTTGCAAAGTCCCACACTTTTGGGGAAAAGTCAATGTTATGCGAATCACATCAAATGACAGGTTTTTAAACACCAAATTTGAGAGGTCATTTGGGGGTGGTGTGATTTTGCACTAACACCTACTTCTGATGGAAGGCCCCAAGACCTCCAAAAATTCCCTGAATCACTTGTAATGATTCCCAAACTTGAAAAATTAAGTGTATTATTCTAGGTTTCTCCATGATTCACTATCCAGTTCTCAAACCCATCATCCCAAGTTGTCTATTTTACCATGGGGTAAAAAATAGATAAAAATTGGCGGCCTCTCGGGGACATCTACCTACTAGATGCGTGACTAGTGGCCTTGAATATGTCCATTGGGTCATGGATTTAGTACTGGTACACCTATAAAATGATCCTAAAATCTGAATTCTTACCTTGAGCCATTAAAACACGGATGCTTGAACCTGGAACTATCCTACCATACGGAAACCTGGATCTATTGGAGGAAGTGTTTAGAAGCTCTTCTTCTGCTAAAATGCAAACCTTAATCTGATTTCTTATCAAGTATGAACCATAAGGAACCAATTGATGATACCTTGACAAGTATAAATCATGACAAAATTGGCATGGGGACAGTAAGCTGCCCTTTCTCAGAGAGGCTGGGACTCCATTGTATGAAACCCAATTTTTCTCATGAAAACATGCCCCCCTCTAAAGAATGAATCACTGATAAGAGGCTGATCAACATCCACTGTAATAACCAACGCTATGGTACAAAATTGAAAATCATACATACCACCAAGTGGAGCATGTAGATGTGTGCTTTGAAGCACTTCGTGTCTGCTAAAAGAAAACCTGACCTATTCATACGCTTGACTAAAGTTTGAAAAGAGGATACTGTGAGTTGTGGATCCTCTAAACAATTGTATAGCAGGGAGCAGTAACTTCCCTGATCCTGAAACTAGTTGAGATTCTCATGACTATGTGACTTCTGGCACTGATGATTTCACTGGGAGTTCTAGATCGTTTCTTTATGAAGTCACTTGACGAAACATTAATAGGTATGATAACATTGAGCCATAAGGAGGAATACCTATTCAAATGCTGGTTGATTGGTTGCTGCGTGCGTCATGACTTCCCCACTAACAAGCCATTTAGTTGATTGTGAGCCACTTCCTTTTTGGCAAGGAGGAACTACCTGTAATGACTCAGAAAGATCCACATGAGAAAGGAGTTAGGAACAATATAAGCGAGTGAAAGGACCTAGCAAAACTTGCTAGGATCTGGGAAAAGTGTGATAGCCGCGCTAGATGGTTGTCAAGATCCACTAGTTTTAGGACAATTTAATGCTGTAAACAAAGTTAATCCTATTACCTAGTTTGAAATGATTTAGGTATCTCACTTAAAGACATGAAGTCTACAAAATTAGATCTATATCTAATATTGTGATGGGTCTAGAATAGGATCCGAAGGTCAAGTAACTAGTTCTGGGTCTCTGCAGGTTTGACAGAGGTCTCAGGGAGATTTACAGGTGGATGAGGGTGAGGTGAAATTAGGTGGGTAGGTCTCTGTTCTGAGCTGTATGGGCAAATACAGAGACCGATGTTGGTTAAGGGTCAATCGGCTAACGGTATGGGTGATAAACGGTGCCGGTTACTGTGGAGTTCTGGGAATGCCATAGGTTCAAGACTTGGGTCATCCTTTGTGAAGTGCTACAGAAGAAGACTGACCGTTGGTCAGGATGAGGTATTGGAGTGACTCTGGGTAGGATTTGGCAAGATGTTTAATGTGTGTCAGTTATGGAGGTGAAAAGTGTCTGGAGAAGGTCAATAGGGTGTGGTAGGTAAATAATGGATGATAAAATGACATGATGAATATGAAAAAGGTAAACTAGAGAAGGATGATGTTATAGCTTATTGGGATTTTAGTCCTGGATGTCTATTGAGTCGTAGGGATGGAGGTGCTGATGAGAGGTTTGAAGGCTACAAGTGATCACTAACTGAATGCAAGGTAGATTCTGCATGAGGCTTCATGTACATTTCTCTTGGCTTGGTTAGATCAGATCATGGTTGGGATTAAAATATGTGAAGAGAAAGTGCTTGATGTCTTTCCTTGCATGCATGTTCTCTTTGAGTCAACGTGTTCTCTTTAACAAGATGTGGAGCTAAATAATTGGCTCGACTAAAAGAATGAAAGTTAGATGCTCTCCAACCTCCTTTTTCAACTAGCATAACCTTGAGAATACAGGTTGTTTTGGGATATAACAGAGGTAACCGAAAGTGGTAATAGCTTAACCGGCGACTGTGTAGGGGAATAACCGACACGTCGTAGTAGCATGAGGTAACAAAGAATTTTTGTAGGAAAGACTAAACTGGGGAAAAGATCCTCTTGAAGAGAAACAGATATCATGAAAAGTTAACCCATTTGATTAGAGTTGAGAGCCTCTTGTAAGCATGTGGGAATGTGGTTCAGAGGGAATGTAATTGCTATGATTTTTGTGTTTTGGATTTTTTTTTCCCCGTGTTGGTTGCAGTTGGCACCAATTTTTTCCAAAAAATTTGGTATCAAAGATAGAGGTTGTGGAACTGAGGTTTGAGTTCTTATTTTTTGGGTTGAGTTGAAATGACTTGTACTAGCGGAAACTTGTGGAAACAACCGCCAAAATGTTATGGGAAGAACTATGATATTTGGTGTATAAAAATGAAGACTTTGTTAACTTCTCAAGAGCTATGAGAACTAGTTGAAGGAGGCTATATAGAGGTAGCATACCAGGCTACATTTAATGCATTGACACAAACACAAAAGAATGCTTTGAAAGAAAATAGAAGAAAGGATGCAAATGATTTAAGCTACATTCAAAATACTTTCATTGATTCAGTTTTTCTAAGGATAACAAGCAACTATAAAACTCCAAGTAAGTATGGGATACCTTGCAGAATGCATATCAAGGAAGTGAAAAGGTGAAGGTAGTTCAAACTGCATATGTTGAGGAGAGATTTTGAGACTCTTCTCATGAAAGAGTCAAAAATCTATAATTGATTTCTTCACAAGAACATTGACCATAGTCAATCAAATGAGGACTAATGGAGATTTGGTTGAAGACCATATGATCATAGAGAAGGTATTGAGGATCCTTCCAGTCTAGATTTGATCCAATTGTGGTTTCCAGTTGAAGAGTCTCAAGGACTTGAAACAAATGACAGTTGATGAGCTAATGGGTTCTTTGCAAACCCATGAACAAAGGATGAGTAGATAAACTAGCTCCTCCATTGAAAAATCCTTCAAAAAAAATAGAAATGTTAGAACAGGGGTAGAGAAGCATACAATAGAGGAAGAGGAAGATTTAGCAACCAAAAAGAATGTGGAAGACAAAGTAATCAAGAGCCACAGACAAGAGGAAGAGGTAGAGGAAGGAGAAACAACACTTCCAGAGGTGGTTCTTCACAAAGGTATGACAAATCAAATGTGCAATGCTATTATTGCAAGAAGTTTGGTTTACATTATGCAAGTGAATGCAAAAATAAAGAATATGATTTGAGAAATCATAATTAAAATGCAAGCTTCTCGAATGCAAAAGAAGCCGAATCCTGAGAAGAAGGAAAATAGTGGAACTTTCCTTCTAACTTGCAATGTAGTCGAAGCAAGGAAACAAACAAGTTACAATATTTAGATAGTGCTTGCAGCAACCATATGTGTGGAGAAAAGGAAATGATTTAGTAATATAGATGGTGAAATAAGATCAGAAGTGAATATGGGAACAAATTCCAAAGTTCATGATGGGTAAAGGCATAGTATCCATTCTCACCAAGCAAGGAGACAAGAAGCATAATATACATAATGTTTTCTATGTCCTAGGATTGAAGTATAATCTTCTTAGTATTGGGAAGCTTGTCCAAAATGGATATAAGATGAGGTTTGAAAATGGAAAATGTGTTTTATATGAAAAATTGGAAGTAACAATCTGATTGCAGTTGTGTAGATGGACACAAAATAGAATGTTTACTTCCTATAAATATGTTTGCAAGTCCCTCTAGCATGCAAGAGGTTCAATAATTTTCAAAACAATAGCCATTGATGAATATACTATTTGGCATCTTAGGTATGGGAATTTGAGTTATGGTGAAAAATCATGTTATTTATAATAAGAAAAAAGGTTAAAGGAATTCCTCATATTGAAATAACTAGATAACAAGTTTGTGAAGGCATGCATATTGGGGAAGCAATATAGAAATGCTTCTCCCTCAAGAAAATCTTAAGATGCAACAAGATCACCACTTGTGAAAGAATTTGCAAATTCGTAGACATTCAGACTTGTGTGGTCCCTTTAAGACTCCCTCCTTGTCCAAGAAAGAATATTTTATGACCTTTTGATAGATGAATTTAGCAGAAGGACATAGGTTTATTTCTTAAAAACAAATCAGAGGCTTTTGAAATATTAAAAAAATTTAAGGCCCATGGTTGAGAAGCAAGTGGCCATTATTTTGAAGATTGACAAAGGGGGACCTTTCTAAATGGGGAACCCCTCCTCTACAATATGGCCTTATAACTTCTGTAACGGAGTATGAGATCAAGAAGCCCTAAATTCACATAAGGTATACCACCTCTACAAATGGTGTAGTTGAAGGAAGAATGTAACAATGATTCAAGCAAATGGTAAGAAGTATGATGAAGAATTCCCTGAGTGGTGAAGTTGTTTGTATCATTTGAACATTGAAAAATTGAAAAATCACGAGTTATACTTTTTTTTCCATTTTTCGGATACTTAGTAGAAAAAATACATATAAAGAGATGTGTAGAAAATTTATGAATCTTTCACTGATTTTTTTCACCAAGGGGTCCATCTAAAATAATGTTGGATTTAAAATTTATAGTCAAGGATGCCATAAATTTCTGCATTAGAAACTCAGATTAAGATGATGTTTTCTCTAAATTGTGTTCTTTTCGAGCTCTTAATGCATTGATCATATGCTAGATCTGGTGTCAATCGAAAAAAAATGTGACAACCGCCCTTCATACATTTTCTAGATTGATTCTCTGCATAACTTTCATATTGAAAATTTTGAAGGTAATATTTCGGTGACGTTAGAAGACTGTAAGGGTGCATTTTCGTGTTGATCAGAGCAGTTGACCCAAATGGATAAAATTCATGTTTTGGGTATTGAAAATTTTGGTTGGCTATTTCCAAGAGCTTCAATTTTGGGAATTATTGGGGGTTAACAAAGAATTGTGGCCAGATCGGGAAATTACTGATGATAAAATACCAAAACCAAATGATGTGGTTTTGAAGGATTTCACCAAATGGGAAAGCAAGGATAAAAGGTATACAACAGGTTATTGGCTTGGGATTATCTAATGCTTACTTACACCATATAGACTTATCAAGAAATTTCAAATGTCATATGAACTACATTGAACAAGATTTTTGGATCCCAAACATGAAGCGAAACAATATCTCTCAAACATAATTTTCACTGGACTCAAGATATGCCGAGGAAAGTGACAACATGGTGCAACACATAAGTAAGTTTCACTCCATTTTGGATCAATTAGCAAGGAATAAAAAGATAGATGTGCTTGATGATAAATGCAAAAGCTGTATTACTAAATAACATTCCTCAAGTTATTCCAATATGGTTTTTTACACTAAGAAAAATAAATCCTAACCTTACTTAGATCTAATCTAGCAATTAGATAGATGAAGAAAATAAGAATATTGATCTTAGTGCATAAGAAATATGTGGGCCCCCATATGGAAAATATAAAGATGAAAAATCATTTGTTAAAATAAGATTGGGAATTGAAATATTCTTGATAAGAAAGGATCAACTTCCAAGGATTCATTCGGTCGAAGTGATTTATCTACTACTATGGTAAAACTCCTACCTAGTCATATGGTTGTAAAATGTAAACTGAGAGCTTAAGTACCTCTTACTTGATGGGAAACTATAAGAGAATGTTATGGCTATTGATGAAGATATAAGGTGATTATGATAATGGAAGAATCAATGATATGATGAAAGGTGGTTAGCATTCTAAAGATTTCATTTACTAAATAAGTATCATATACATGGAGGAAGGAGGAAACGAAGGAAGGATGTCAATCAGTGGCCTCTCGCCAGCCACAAGTGAAGGGCCAAGACAATGTTGTTGATCAATCCACTCTTTATCATCTCAGGTATGTGTGCTTGATTTTCTGTAAATAAGAAAAGATTGGATCATACTTGTTAGCCAAGATAATGGATATAAGTGAGCTCCTCTGATTGAGTTATATTTCATATACATTTTCCCTTGATGTTAGAACATTGTATATTGGGGAAGCAACATACGAAATTCAGTTTCCCTCATCTTGAAAATTTATAGGAGAGTGAGATCACCACATGAGGTAATACATTCAGATGGCTCCTGTCATGTCCCAGGTTTGTTGTAAACCTGTTTCAAACCATGAAAGGAGAGTTTCTTTCTTTTATCAGATGACTTGAGTAGAAGACATGGGCATTTCTTGAAAAATAAATGCAGATAAATTTGAAGTATTTTTAGTTCAAGGCCATGGTTGAGAAGCACAAGGGGCCATTATATTGGGAAAGAATTTGAGAAAAATAGAGGAGGAGAATATATATCAAATGAGTTTTGTAAATTTCAAATAAGGAATATTATGGGATCAAGAAGTTTATTCACAACAAGGTATACACCTCAGTTGTAATAGTGTAGTATTGGTGAGTTGTGAGAACATAACCATTCAAGAAATGACAAGGAACATGATGAAAGCCTAGAGATTAGCTAATGAATTCTAGGCAGAAGTAGTTGGAGAATAGTATATCTGTTAAATAGATGTCCCACAAAGAGTGTGAATTGAATAAAATACCTCAAGAAGCATGGAGTGGAAGAAATTTTGTTGAGAATTGATATTTTTTGGATGTGTGTTTTATGCACATGTGCCCAATTATTTCAAAGAAGACCAAAATGGGATGAATCAGAGGAGAGAAGTGCATTTTTATTGGGTATAGTGAGCAATCAAAAGCTTACAAATTGTATAATCTAGTTACAAAGGAGGTTGATAATCAAAAGAGATGTTCAATTCATTGAGGAAGCATCTTGGGGAGATTCACAAGAAGTGGAGCAACTACACAAACAAAGACAAATGCACCTATTATTGTTGTTGAAGAAGCAAATGGCCAGAGAAAACAATGTACCTAGTTGGACACCCATTTCACAAAGGGGTGAATCTTCAAATGGAAGCAACCAACAAAGCATGCAAGGACCAACAAATGAAGCATCTTCATCATCATCAACTCATTCAACAAGGAAGAATGAGGAATGTTCAAGAGATCTATGATCAAGTTAAGGTATGAATAAAATGAAGATGAAATGATTAATTTTTCTTTATTTTCAGGAAGTTGATCCTATTTATTATGAAGAAGCAATTAAGGATCATAAATGGTGTGAAGACAATGGATGAAGAAATGCATGCACAATTGAGATTAATGGAACATGGAGCTAGTAGATATCCATGAAGGAAATGAAGTCATTGGAGTCAAGTGGGTTTATAAAACCAAGACTACTCCTGAAGGAAAAATTGAAAGACACAAGGAAAGGTTAGTTGTCAAAGGATACAAATAGAGGCCTGAATGACGTGATTATAATGAGACATTTTCTCCAGTAGCAAGGCTAGAGACTGTGAGAACAATTATTGCCATAGTTTCTCATCACAAATGGAATTTCCATCAAATGGATGTCAAATTATATTTTCTTAATGGAGTGTTAGAAGAAGAAGTGTATGTGGGACAACCACCTGGTTATGAAATCCTAGGGCATGAAAGAAAAATATACAAGCTCAAGAAAGATTTGTATGGACTCAAGACAAGCACCAAGGGCATGGTATAATAGGATAGATTCCTATCTGATTAGTAATGGATTTAGAAAAAGTAGCAGTGATCCCACACTCTACATCAAAGAAAACAATGGTGAGATTTTAATTGTTGTTTTGTATGTAGATGATTTAATCTTTACTGGAAATGCAAGCAAGACAATAGATGAATTTAAATCAGACCATGAAGAAGGAATTTGAGATGAATGATTTGGGATTGTTGAAGTATTTTCTTGGCATTGAGGTCAAGCAAATAGAGAAGGGCATATTTGTCTCTCAAGTAAAGTATGCAAAAGAAATCTTGAAAATATTCAGAATGTTGGATGTAAACCAACATCTACAACCAGTTGAATTAAGTCTGAAATTGACTAAAGATGATTGCAAAAGTAATGTGGATCCTACAAGGTACAAAATCATGGTAGGAAGATTGATGTATTTAACTACAACAAGACCAGATATAATGTATGCAGTTAGTTTTATTTCTAGATTCATGGAGACACCAAAAGAGATACATTGGCAAGCACATGCAAGTGTATTTTGAGGTATGTGAATGGAACAAGGAATTTTGGAATTATATATGTTGCTAATAATGATTTGCAATTAGTTGGCTACACATATACTGATTGGGAAGGTATCCTTGATGATATAAAAACACATCTAGATATGTGTTTAATGTTGGTTCAGGAGCCATTTCATGGGGTTCGAAGAAATAATCAGTTGTTTCATTATCTACTTCTGAAGTAGAGTATATTGCAGAAAATTCAGTCTGCTTGTCAAATGATTTGGTTAAAAATAATCCTCTCAGATTTACACGAAGAGAAACAAGGAGGTTTTGTTATTTTTTAGTGATAATATGTCTTCAATTGCATTATCTAAAAATCTAGTTTTTCATGGCAGAAGCAAGCATATAGCAATTAGATATAACTTCATTCATGAACTAGGGTGAGAAAGGAGAAATTGAGCTTAAATTTTGCAATTCAAAGCTGCAGCTAGCTGTAATTTTTACCTAACCTTTGTAAAAAGAAAGGTTATGAGAATTTAAGAGAAATTTTGGGCATTGTAGATGTCCAGGACTTGGAAATCGGTGCTTGAAAATATTTTTTTCGTACTCAAGATTAAGGGGGGAGTGTCAGAACTAATGGTTTGATAATTTTGAGCCAAACACAAATATTCAAATTTGATTTCCCTTTGTTTTAACCTCCCCCACTGATGAGCATTTAATTTTCTGGCTATTATCTTTCTGGTCGTTGTATTTTGAATTGCCCGCAAAATTTGCATGAAAAAGGATAAGGCAAAAATCTGTAAGAAAAAGGAGTGGAAAAAACTCGGGGGACAAAAGAAAAGGATAAACCCACGTAATATAGTAAAGATACGACATTAGAGGAGCAGAAACGTGTTAGATTTCTGGTACCTCTCCTCATAGATCTCCTTGGCAGACGTGAAGTTCATGAAATTTGTTGTAGTTAATATTTCATTGGGTCCATTTTAAGTCAGGGAAGTGGCACATGGATTCATCTCTATGGAAGCCAACAATTTAAGTTAAGAAAAACAAAAATTTGCGATGCAAAGCCAAAACTAATCATAGACAAGCACAAATCATGAAAAATTGACAAATGTGAAGGACGGTGGAGCCTCCTCATTAGTTCAGGCTTCACATATTGACAAGTCTATATAAAAGACTGACAGTTGTGAGAACCATGGAGTTCTCTTATTAGCTAATGTTTCATGTGTGTCAGTCCAGGGATCAAAAGGGTATAACAACACCGAAGGGCATGAAAAATTTTCTATTGGTTTGCACTTTGAAAATATTGATAGCAAAAGACAAAATGCGAAGGGTAGATGGAGCTTATTTATTGGGCTTAGCTTCGCATCACAGAATGGAGGATATATAAATCCCCAACACCACAATCAATGCAAGACAAACACATGGAGGAATTTAAGTCAATTTTTTGGCACTAGCTTTGGGCGGAATTAAAATATGTGAAGATATATAGTTAATACAAGTATTGGGTCCATGTCAGAGTCAACGTATTTTTGAAAAAAACAGGGGAGCTATATAATTGGATTGATAAAAAGAATGAAAAGAGAGAGGAGAAGGAATATATGCAACAATATACAAAGAAAAGAAAGAGAGAATATAACAGAGACAGAGAGTCGTAGCTCAAGGTCTTTTGTAGAAGAAGAAATACACATGCAGCAACACGAGGCAACATAGAATTTTTGTAAGCAATAGAAACCTAAGAAAAAGACACAAGAAGAGAAAAAAAAAAGAAAATTAAATTTTCAGAGCCATAGCTATGAGTTTGTAAAAGATTTTAAATTGAATATAATTGTTATATTTGTGTGTTTTTGTGTTTTGGATTTGTTTTTACCTGTGTTGTAAGTTGGCACCAAATGTTTCCAAAATCATTGTGGTGAATTAGGTGGTCACGTGCAGAAAGATCCAAACGATAGTAGGTAGACCTAAAAGTATGTAGAGGCATATGATTTTGTTTCTAGTTCAATGATGTTTTTTTCCCATGTTCACATCAAGGGGATAAATATCTGTAATTAATAATGTTCACACTAAGGGGGTAAATGTTAGGCATATCATTGGTAGTATGAACATTATGTAATAATTAGTATATTATGGGTTGTTTTGATATGTACGTGAAGTTGTTAAAACAACTTCATGTACATAGTGATATTGTTTATAACGCTCCTAAATGATAGGAACAAATTTTCATATATATAAGGGGGAGGAGAGATTCTATACATAATAAAATATAGAATTATTATTATTGTTTTATGTAAAACTCCACCTCCGATTTCAACATTCTTGTGTTTTTTAATTGTATAGTGAATAAGTACATTGTTGATACGATGCATGGTATTATGTTGTATTATGTGGAATGAAAAAGTCCATTAGGACATGATGCACTAGAATTAGCAGGAACTTGACAAGGTCATAACTTGAGCTTCGGGTGTCCATTTGAGTCTATTTTTTTGAAACCACGTGTTTCGATGAGACCAATGCAGCAGAAACCAGCCCTACTAGTTGGGGCAAGTTTTTGACACGTTTTCGGGCCCTAAATCCGCCATCTTGAGGCTGAAAATTAGGATTTAAGTTATAGTTCAGTTTTTTCCTATTTTTGAGCATTAGTTAATTTTAGTCTATTAATTGCATTATGAGTTAGAAATTTGGAAATTACTCTAATTTAGGGATGTAGAAGATGCGTTACAATTTCTGTGCCCGTAGGAATAAGCATGCGAACTTACTAAGAATAGCAGGTTTTAGTAAACTGCTAAAAATAGTAATTTCCACCACCTAGAGTAGATTTAGTCAAAGTTAGCTAGAGTTTAATTGGCAACTCGAGTTGGGAGTTGTTTTCCTATTTAGGAAACATTTTAATTCATATTATTTGCAGTATATCTGGTTTGTTCTTAAGTTGGCTACATTATCTGGTATCAGAGCTGGTTTGAAGTATTTAAAAAAAAAAAATGGCAGGAAGAGGAAGAGGAAGAGGAGGCGGTATTGCCCAGATGAATAGAAATATGCAAGATCTGCAGAGACAAGTTGCTGCACTTGATGCAATGATAACCCAGAGAGGAAATCAAGGTGGAGATGACACAGATGAATAAGAAGTTTGTGAAGAGGAGGAAACGCAAGCACCACCATTAGCTTTTGAAGAAAGGATGCTTCGAGAATTAGAAGGAAAGAATGATGGGATAAGAGTTGATGTTTCAGAGTATGGTGGTAGTCTAAAACCAGAGGAGCTGATAGACTGGTTGACTAGCATGGGAATTTTTTTTGAGTGGAAGGCTATGTCAGAAAAAAAGAAGGTAAAATTTGCATGCACGAAATTGAAAGGTCATGCTAAGTTATGGTGGGATCACCTACAGAAAGAGTGGTCAAGAAAGGGGAAAGAAAGAATTAGGACGTGGAGTAAGATGGAGAAGAAGATGAAAGATAAATTTCTCCCTGTGGATTATGCAAAAACCCTTTACAGGAGGTTTCAGAATCTCAGACAGAACTTACAAACAGTGTAAGAATACACAGATGAGTTCTATAAGTTGTCCATTCATGTAGAGCATGAAGAAACTGAGGAACAAATGGCTGCAAGGTATGTTAGTGGATTAAAATTTTCTATTCAAGATGAGATAAGTATGCATAGGATTAAAAGCATGGAGGATGCCTATCAATTAGCCTTAAAGGCTGAGGAAAAACAAAATCGTCAAAGTTTTAGGAGATCAACTGGAATGAATAGGGGGCCTCAAATTCCTTTTGGGGACAATCTGGTTTCAGCCAAGGTAGGGGAGAATCATCTTGTGGATTGGAAAAGCAAGAGGATACGAGACAATATTTCTAGGATCAACAAAGAGGCAGAGGATTTCCTAGGGGTAGAGGATATGCTGGTGATAGAGGATGGGAGGCTCCACAAAGACCATTTGTTTGTTACAGATGTGGTGAAGAAGGGCATCGAGCTTTTGAATGCCCACATACTTATACACATGACAAAAGGCAAGGAGATGTTCCAAGAGTAAATCTTGTTGAAGTTGAGCAAATAGAAGATGAACAGGACCTAGAAATTCCACCAGATGTTGGAGAAACTCTGATGATCAAGAGGACGATGATTGCTCCAAGAAAGGAGGTCAAGGGGGATGCATGGTTGCGTACAAATATTTTTAGAACAAGGTGCACTTCAGGAGGAAAGGTATGTAATGTTATTATTGATGGTGGTAGTTGTGAGAACATGGTTTCAAATGAGATGGTCGATAAATTGGGTCTGCATTGTGAGAAGAATCCTAACCCTTATCGTATTGCATGGTTTAAGAAGGGTAATGAAGTTACTGTTGATAAGAGATGTTTAATAAGATTTTCTATTGGGAACAATTATAAGGATGAGATTTGGTGTGATGTTATCCCTATGGATGCATGTCATATGCTGCTAGGAAGACCATGGCAATTTGATAGAAAAGTTATTCATGATGGGGGAAAGAATACTTATAATTTCTGGAAGAATGGCACAAAAATAGTTTTTCTACCTCTTAAAGAAGAGGGGAAGGCTGAAAATACGCTTTCTGCAAAGGAATTTGTGAAGGAGGCAAAGGCAACCGGTTTTTTGTTATGCACTAGTTGCAAATAAGGATGAACTTGCAAGTGCTCAAATACCAATAGAAAACATCAGAATTAATAGAAGAATTTTTGGATGTTATTCCTGATGAGCTACCAGATGTTTTACCACCCAAAAGAGATATTCAACACCACATTGATTTGATTCCAGGTTCTTCACTCCCAAATCAAGCGGCTTATAGGATGAGCCTAACATTACATGCAGAGTTGAATAGGCAAGTGGCAGATCTTGTGCAAAAGGGGGTCGTAAGGGAGAGCATGAGCCCATGTGCAACACCAACTTTATTAACACCAAAGAAGGATGGAACATGGAGAATGTGCATGGATAGCAGAGTGATCAATAAAATTACAATCAAGTATCGGTTCCCAATACCTCGCCTTGATGATATGATGGATGTGCTTTCTGGATCTAAGTATTTCACCAAGATTGATCTTCGAAGTGGTTATCATCAGATTCATATCAGAGAAGGAGATGAGTGGAAAACAACATTCAAGACAGGAAATGGATTATATGAGTGGTTGGTGATGCCATTTGGGTTATCCAATGCACCTAGTACTTTTATGAGATTGATGAACACCGTGCTACGGGAGTATAATGGTAAGTTTGTTGTGGTTTATTTTGATGATATCTTGATCTTTAGTAAAACTAAAGAAGAACATTTGAGGCATCTAAGGTTGGTATTTGAAGTGTTAAGGAAAGAGAAACTCTATGCAAATATGAAGAAGTGCACATTCATGCAAGATAGTTTGGTATTCTTGGGCTTTATTATTTTAGCAGATGGGGTACAGATGGACTCAGAAAAGATAAAGGCAATTATTGAATGGCCTACTCCACGGAGTATAATAGAGGTAAGGAGCTTTCATGGTCTAGCAACATTTTACAGAAAATTTATTAAAAATTTCAGCAGTATTGTAGCTCTTATAATAGATTGCACAAAAGGAAGGGAGTTTTTGTGGACAAAGGCAGCTGAGGATAGTTTTCAATTCTTGAATAAGAAGGTGACAGAGGTACCCATTTTGGCACTACCAGATTTTGATAAAGTGTTTGAGGTTGATTGTGATGCCTCACATGTGGGTATTGGGGCTGTTCTAAGTCAAGGAGGAAAGCCAGTAGCTTTCTTTAGTGAGAAACTGAATGAGGTAAGAAAAAACTACTCTACTTATGATGTGGAATTTTATGCAATTGTACAAGCATTAAGGCATTAGAGGCATTACTTAGTGCCTAAGGAGTTTGTGTTATTTACAGACCACATAGCCCTGAAGTATGTGAATACCCAAAAGAAGTTGAATAGTAGGCATGCAAAGTGGGTATCATTTTTGCAGGGATATACTTTTTCTCTAAAACATAAATCTGGAAAACAGAATCAAGTTGCAGATGCATTGAGTAGGTGTGTGACTTTGTTTACCACTATGGAAAATGAGGTGGTAGGTTTTGAAGCAATAAAGGGTTTGTATTCTTCTGATTCTGATTTCAAGGATATTGTTGAAAGACTAATTAGTCCATTGTCAGACAATGCAGGAGATGTCCTGGATGAGTATATTTTATAGGATGGCTACCTATTCAAGGGACACCAACTATGTATTCCAGTTGGGTCTATGAGAGAGAATATAGTGAAAGAGTTGCATAGCGGAGGGTTCGCTGGGCATTTTGGTAAAGATAAGACGATAGCCTTGGTAGTAGACAAATACTATTGGCCAAAGTTGAAAAGAGATGTGGTAAGATATGTGGAGAGATTTTGAATTTGCCAAGTCTCGAAAGGCCATGCACAGAATACAGGGTTGTATATGCCGTTGCCTGCTCCTAAAGGGTCATGGACAGATCCGAGTATGGACTTTGTTTTGGGATTACCAAAAACACAATGAGGTAATGACTCAATTTTTGTGGTTGTTGATAGGTTTTCTAAGATGGTTCATTTTATTGCCTCCAAGAAAACAAGTGATGCAACAGGCGTAGCAGATTTGTTTTTCAGAGAAGTTGTTCGTTTACATGGTGTTCCAAAAACCATTACTTCAGATAGGGACACAAGGTTCCTAAGTCACACCTGAGCGGACTTTATGGAAGAAATTTGGAACTCAACTACAGTTCGGTAGTGCCTATCATCCATAGACTGATGGGAAAACAGAGGTCGTAAATAGGAGTTTGGGAAACTTGTTAAGGTGAATTGTTGGGGAAAAGCCGAAACAATGGGACTTAGCATTACCACAAGCTGAGTTTGCATATAACAGTTCCATAAACAGATCCACAAGGGAAAGTCTCCATTTTCAATTGTGTATGGGAGTAATCCAAATGGGGTGTTAGATTTGGTACAACTACCCGTTGATGGCAGAGTCAGTGATGATGCAGAAGCATTTGCCGAACATATACAAGAATTGCAGGAAGAAGTGTGGAAGAAGAGCTGTAGAATAGTAATGATAAGTATAAAGAAATAGCAGATGTGCACAGATGGAGAAAGGTATTTACAATTGGCGAGTTGGTTATGGTATATTTGCGGAAGGAAAGGTTTTCCAAGAGGAACATATAACAAGTTGAAGTACAAGAAGATTGGTCCCTACAAAATCGTGAAAAAAATAAACGATAATGCTTATGAGGTAGAATTGCCAGGGAATTTTGATATTTCTCCAGTGTTTAATGTTTCATATTTGTATTATTTTCATGGGGATGGTGCAGAAGGGGATGTTATTGATGAAGTAGTAGATTGGAGGCAGCAGGTTCCGGTGAAGAAGAAAGAAGAAGTGGATCAGATTCTAGATAAGAAAACAATGGACACGCGAAATGGGAAATACAACAAATATTTGGTACATTGGAAAGGACTGGAACAAGAGGACAATACTTGGGTCACAGAGTGGGAGATTCAGAAGTTGGATGTAAATAAATGGAAGCAGTTTGAAGAAGACAACTTGCAGGAGCTGCGTTTTTTTCAAGCAGGGGAGAATGATGCGCTAGAATTAGCAGGAACTTGACAAGGTCATAACTTGAGCTCCGAGTGTCCGTTTGAGTCCGTTTTTTTTTGAAACCACGTGTTTCAATGAGACGAATGCAGCGGTAACCAATCCTATTGGTTGGGGCAAGTTTTCGACATGTTTTGGGGCCCTAAATCCTCCATCTTGAGGCCGAAAGTTAGGATTTAAGTTATAGTTCAGTTTTTTCCTATTTTTGAGCATTAGTTAATTTTAGTCTATTAATTGCATTATGAGTTAGAAATTTGGAAATTCCTCTAATTTAGGGATGTAGAAGATGCGTGGAAATTTCTGTGCCCGTAGGAATAAGCATGCGAACTTACTAAGAATAGCAGGTTCTAGTAAACTGCTAAAAATAGTAATTTCCACCACCTAGAGTAGATTTAGTCAGAGTTAGCTAGAGTTTACTTGGCAACTCGAGTTGGGAGTTGTTTTCCTATTTAGGAAACATTGTAATTCATTATTTGATAACAAAGAAGGAGATCTATTTTCTTTTGGAGTTCATATTATTTGCAGTATATCTGGTTTGTTCTTAAGTTGGCTACATTAGGACATGTTTTCATAGTATGTATTTCCATTTTCCAATGTCAGGTCTGCTACACAATCTATACATACTTGTTTAATCTACACAAGCCTAGATGGTTTTTCATTCATACACAAATAGCCACGTAAACCTATGGAATATAGGGAATACTAAGACTTAATTGAGAATCTGAAAACTACTGCTAAATATGTGCAATGGTAGAAATATGATATGAAGATGATATATTATTTAGAGTTGTGAATGACTATAAGGTTTTTTGAAGAAAGAATCATTGATAATTGAATATTTTAAGTTGTATGTGTTAGAAAGTTTGATTGGTTGTATATTGGGTTTATTGTTAGGTCCTTTAGGAATTTTCATTTGAACTCTACAAGTTTAGGAGATTGGGTTGCTCGTATGTCTATAAATGAATCCCAAATTCCTTAAGGAGGTAGCTTTTGAAAAATTCAATAGCTCAGAATTATCTTGTAAGAAAAGAGCGTGGATACAAGTATAAGACTCAAAGCAAAGTACGAATATGATGCATCTAATGTGTCATTGGAAATTGGCATAAACGTGATATTATTTTTGGTATATGAAATAAAGAAGCATTTATTTTTACTTTTTAATATTTGTGTTCATTTGATCTTCCGTTTTTCTTTGACATGTAATTCGAGGTCTATGTGGTAGAAAATTTTATCTTCATTGAATATCCTCAACATGTTTGTGTCATGAGGATTTAGTGGCACATGTTACATGTTTAGATAAATAGGGCACACAAATTATGAGTGACAACATGCCCAGAGTGATGGTAAGTGAATTGCACACATTGCACAAAGAAAGGATGATGTAATGCAAAACCATGAGGATGGACCATATATAGGGGTAAATTCTAATATTAAAGTGCATATTGTTGAAACCAACCAAAGAATAAGTTATTCTTGAGAGGGGGAAGAGTATGTCAAGAATGTCATGCGATTCTAGAGGCAAACTCTAAAAATTGATAATATAAAGTGGAAGAACCAATAGTTTGGTTTCAAAAGAGTTGGTGTATAAGTTGGGTTTAAAGATAATTGCGAATCAAAATCCATATATGTTTTCATGGTTTTAGAGTGGACAACAATTTTTAGTGAAAAAGAACTTTCTAGTGAAATACTAGATTTAAATGTATAATGATGAAGACCTATGCAACGCAATTCCCATACGTGGATGCCATATACTACTTGGAAGGACTTCATAGTTCTATATTAGTACCAACATAATGGTAAGACAAATACCTATACAATGGAGAAAGATGGAAATAAGTTCACTCAAAACCCATTACAAACAAAAGATGAAGTAGTAAGTTTACATGAATTATTTTTCTAAGGGAAGCAGTTCTTGAGTGAGTTGAAATAGAATCGTGTATATTTTATCCTTATATTGTGGACCATGCAAATAGAAGGCATGGAAAAATTAGTTAAATAAATGTTCAAGAAACATTTCCCTCAGAGGAAAAAAAATATATTAGCAGTGTTTATAGTGATTATATAAAGTGAGTTACTTGAAGGGTTACTATGTTTGAGGAATATAAGTCCCACAAGGATTTAATTACAGGATCAAGTGTTACTAACTAGGTGGCTTACAAAATGACACCACAAAATAATCTAGAGATACAAATTCAAGTGCAAGGATTTTTTGATAGAGAACTCATCAGAGAGCGTTTGATCCCATGTGTAGTGTTGGTAGTTTTAGCATCAAATAAAGGTTATGATTGACATATGTGTATTGATTCCAAAGTTATCAAAACATTACTATCAAGTATAGGTTTCCATTGATGTGCATGGATGATATTATACATTGTTTAAGCATGGACAACAATTACTAGTAATAAAAGAGATGGTGGTTAAGTTAGGGTTTAAGGTAATTGGGAATCTAAATCCATACATGTTTTCATGGTTGTAGATGGGACAGAAATTGCTAGTGAGAAAGAACTATCATGTGAAATACTGGATTTGAAGGTATGATGATGAAGACTTATTCAACATAATGCCCATACATGAATTCCATGTACTATTTGGAATGCCTTGGTAGTTTGACAAAAAGGTCCAACGTAATGGTTAGAAAAATACCTACAAAGGTTAACAAAGATGGAAAGAATTATGGTCAAAACCCATCACAAAAAAATGAAAAAATGAGTAAGTTCATTGACATTTTTGTTCTTAGGTAAGCAATTCCTGAATGAGGTGAAGTAGAATATTGCTTATTTTATGTTTGTGGTGTGGACCATGCAAATAAAAGGCTCTGAAAAAGTGGTTAAGGTTCAATAAATAATGCCACTGGTGGTGGAAGATATGCTAAGAGTGTTTACTGTGTCCAAATAAATAACAAAATTACTATGTTTGTAAATTAATTTGATTTTAAATTCTGCAATGTTAACATATATACATTGGGAACTTAAAAGAGTTTAATCTTCTAAAATTGATCAAAATATTAATATTACTCTCAAAATATGTAATAGGTTCACCTATTTAAACCATAATAACCAACCAACATAAACCGGAGACGAGGCTTATTTTGGGATACTACACAATAATGTGACACCCCTTAGCTTTGATTATCATGTACTGATCATCGCACCAAATTATTAGTCTTGTGATACATTTTTTAATGTCCCCTTGTTTGCCATTATCTCAATCAGCAGGAAAACAGCAAAAGAGGGTAGATTGTCCTCCTCACAAAAAGTTTACTTAAACTTTAATTGAATATGTATTTGAATCCATTCATAAGAGTTTAAGCGATATATTAATGAGGTTAGAATTGTGCTCCACATAAAATTTTAGTGGATTGGAAAATTTATCAATCTATTGATAAATCAAAGAATTATGTATACTTAACCTGGACAAACTTCAGATTCAATAAAAAACAATCAGACTAATATGGTACTCATTTGAAGGACTGCGGCTTTTTCTTTTTTTAAATAGATTCTAGCAAAGCGGTATCTCTATAGAAATTTGTGGTAATGGCCTTCCACCATATAATCCTTGATTCCTGTATGGATTGTGGTAAGGTACTCTACCAGAACTTCCTTGGCCTCTCACCAGATGCCCATGAACAACTGTTTCATTAGTTCCATCACGAACATTTGAAGAAATGGGTTCTTGTGTCACTGGATTGTTTGCGTGAATTTCTGCAGCATGAGTTCCCGACTGGACTGCCTTTGGAGGAGGAATCACTTTTGTTCTACAAAGAGGACAAGTAATATGAGAATGCAACCACATGTTGATGCATTCTGTATGAAATCTGTGATTGCAGTTGGGCAAAGCTCTGAGTTTCTCGTTTTTTTCAAATTCAGTGAGACAGACTGGGCATTCAAGCCCTTCTTTGAGATTCTCTGGTTTGTATTCAAATACCGGCAGAGCATTCATACTCTCTTTATCCAAACCCGTCGTAACCATGGTTAAGAGATCATCTCCTGTATTAGCAACTCTATTGGAAGCCGGATTTCCTCCTATGCAAGATACTGAAAAAAATATAATCATAACCAGAATGCATATCAATACTATTGCTGAAACATCGGATACTAAGGCATAACCAACTAAATTGAAACATGGCTGCCAACAAATTGGAAATGATAGTGGGTCTTAATATTTGCTGGGTCAGTCTCAATTAGAGATTTATATATCACTTCACAGGGGAAATTTAATGGAATTATTAGTAGAGCCATGCTGAGGTTTATTAGCCTGTTGGAGAGTTTTAATTGGAAGTTTGTCAATAACTTGCTTCATATTATTTCGTTTATATTATTAAGGAAAGCTTTAAATGAAATAACGTAACGGTATCTCTTTGGTAATGTCGGAACAAGACGTTGGCTACTTATTGTTCCCTTTGTCATGCTCTTTCTGAGGCAAAACAATAAGGTTTAATTAAAAATAGGTTTATTGTTCCCTTTGTGATGACTTCACCATATTTATATATTTTATGCAGTGGACCACTTTGGCAATTAGATGACAACATATGTAATAAAACCTTCATTCAAATTCACAAAAAAGAATTTGCTATTGTCGCCGATGAATTATTTTATTTGAGAGAGAAGGATCAATTAAAGTCTCTCTTCTGTTTTGGAATTTTACCACACTTTTAGCTTATATAAAAACCAATAACAAAATTCATGGGTAGTGTGGAAGTTTGCTGCAAAAGATTAACATACAAAAATTCAAAAATACATTAATTTTTATTTTGGTATAGATTATGAATGTATTGGGAAAAAAAAAAGTTCTAAAAGTAAGGTAGCAATTTTTTTACATAGTATATATATCAAAAATATGAAAAAAAATCTATCTTAAAACTCTAAATAGGGATTAGTGTTTATTTCATTGTTGTATTATCACTATGTAGATCTCTTCACAGATCCTTGCAAGAGGGTCACTTTTTTATTACATTTACCATGTCTTTAGTGCTAGGTCTTTTTTTGTCCTTTGGATGGCCCTATGTTAGCCCGTAATAATGGCCACCTCCACGAATTCTACATCATTTGATGCAGGGCATGTCAAAGGAGCTTTAGAGTGAGATGATACTGAAATGCCAACACAAGTTTGTACCAATAGTATTTCATGAGGTAAGAAATCTGATTACGATATCCGTCTTCTAGATGTGATTTTAAATATTCTTGAATTTGATCATGCCTATATAAATTGGCTTGAAAGTTATACTTTGGTTGGTTGTTTTGTTGGGTGAGTCTCCTCAGTGGGCATGCTTAAGTAATGGATACATAGCAAATGAAAACTACATGGCTTAGGGTTGAAGGAATCCAAAACCTTACTAATGGGTTTTTTCTCTTCCGTTTTGCCATCCCAAACCACTCTAAAGCTATAGTCAACCATAGGATTTAGTTCATCTGAAATACTCTTTTCATATTTTCTCACTGGAATAAAGATTTTTTGCTTTCAAAACAAGCCAAACATAAAATACCCATTTGGATTGAGTTTGTAGGACCCCCCGATCTCTATGATTCTATTGGACAAACTTGTTCAACCTCTCAGGCGACTCATTTTCTATGAAAAAATAAATTCTACGATGCTCATCCCCCAAAAAAGGTTTGCATAGAAATTGATTTAAATAGTGATTTAAAAGAAACCATTGACATTTGATTGGGTGAACATCATTTTTCTCAACAAATATTATACATTTATCTCCCAAACTCTTATTTTCGATGCCAATCCCTGACACATATGATTTAGAAATTTCGTATGATGGTCAACTCACATCAACTAGTGAAAGACAAGCTAGCTAGTGATGTTAGATCCTCTTGCGATGATTAGAATACCGTCACCAATAAAAAAACCACAACTTATCATGCTAGCAAATTGTACCCTATATGTATCAAACAATAGCAGGGCTTGGTAGGTGATCTTCTCGTCATGACCAAACTCAATACCCATGATACCTGTGAACATGTATAAGTTTGAAAAAGCTATAGAAATGAGGCTAGAACACTAAAGAAACCTCAAATCTTTACCAACTTAACTATGAACCATCAAGATAAGAGATAAACAAGAGCTACTCCTATGCATGCATTATAACTTTGACAAAACATCAAACTAAACATGTATATACTACTCTCTACTCTTTGAATGCTACAAAACATGAACCTATGAAGATCCTAGCAATCAAATTTGATTGTTTGATGCTCAAGGGTTTGAGAGTGAAGGCTCACCATTAATGGCCACAAGACCATATGGTTCCCTTCATTTACTCAAGCTTGAGTTGGAATATGAAATGGAAGACATATGGTTCTCAATAATAATGAATAAATGTTATAATCCTATTTGCTTAATATGTAATGGAAGGAATAACTCAATAAAATGGAAGAAATAAAATCCTATTTTCCTAGAGTTTATGTTAGAGGAGGAGAAGTGTTCTTAGAAATGAGGAGGAGGATGGATATATTTATAGTTTTTTTATTTCAAGAAAGGGATGTTTTGGATGCATGTGGGACAAAAGGTAAGTCCAAAAAGCACTTTTAGCAAGTCAAAGAAATATTTGACTAGGTTTAGAGGGCTAATTAATCTTGTGGGATTAATTAGGGGTCCCAAATAGGCTTAGGAAGCTTTCTGGGAGCATCCGAGAGAGGTTTTGATAGATTTTGGAAGTGTTGGAAGAGGGAGTTAGCTAATGAGAAGATCTATTAGTCAACTGTAAGATAAGAGGCTTAATCAACATATAATGGTCAATTAAGAGGAAATTGAAGGGAAAAATGAGCCTAATTGATGGAGTGTTGTCAATTGGTCAAGGAACAGAATAGTTAGTACAATGTTAGGAATAATATTGCTTTGATCAAATAATAGGTGTCTACATTTTCCCCTCTTTGGGGTGGCATAAGCTACGTCACTTAAAAGATAGTATATAACTACAAACAAGTAAAATTTTTGATAGGGGTAGAAGAAAAATTAGTAGAGTGAAGGATGCCCCCTTCGAGTGTCGATGGGGTGATGGAAGAGGTCGTGATCGACGATCAAAAAGAAGAAGGAAACAGATAGAAGAATGAGGAGGGACAATGGATGCCCCAAGTAAAATAGTAGAATAGGGAAAGAAGGAAGAAAGGGGATATAAAATAAAAATAACGAGGAAGGGATATTGAGCTATCAGTAATCCAATATTGTGTAAAATAATATTTATTTCATCATATTGCTAGAAATCTTCATCATCGGTCCTTATTAAAAATATAAGCATACGAATATAAGTGTAGAATGACATGAAAAGCCATAGTACGAATAATTATCCATTGCTAAAATGCAAAATCCATGCAACATACAAAATGCAATGCAATACGAGAAGTAAACAAGTAGATCTAACATGGAAACAAGTAAAAACACACATACTCAAACCAACAACGTTCAAGATAGTTGCACAAATGTTTTGTTATCAAGCTTCAGTTCCCAAATGTTCATGATAAATGTAAAAGGGTTAAAATTGGTGCCACGAAGAAAGGATACATGTGAGGGGAATTGATGAAGGACACAGGGTCCAATGAGAAAGCATTATGTGCTACGAAACTAGTACCAGGCAACTTGTTGTGCCCCAGAGTACAGATGAAGCAAACAGTCTAGCTTTGTAAATGGTTGTAGATCTAGATGATCCGATGAGTCTACTTGGTTCTAAAACATGTGAAAATGCAAGAAATATATGAGATGAATACCATGTGTGTGACAAAAATTTCAGCTGTGTATGAGCTTTTTACCAAATTTTGCAAATTTTTAAGAATTTTTATGATTTTTTTGGTTTTTTGAATAATTTTATAATTTTTTTAGAAAATTATGATTTTTTCTAATTTTTTAGAGTTTTTGATTTTTTTTGGAATTTTTTGATGGTCAGAAGAATTAATGGATTAGAATATCACCTAAAAGCATGAAAAATTCTCCTAGGGAGAAGAAAACTGGCAAGTGTCAGGTAGCAAAAATATGCCCTGACAGAAGAAAACATAGGTCAAAAATAATTATTCAATAAAAATAATCATCATGACGGTCAATAGAGGAAGTTAGAATGATCATAACGGTAAAACATGCCCCTAGCTAACACGACAGGTGAAAATGCAACGTGACGAGGTCAAAATGACCCTATATACCCTACCCCGTGGGGGTAAATCATCATGAATAGTACATTTGTTACCGAACCCCTACTTGATTTTGATCGTGAGGTGCTTTGAGCTGTGAGAGAGATGGCGAGAGTTTAGAGGCGTACCAAGATGCATGCAAACATGGTCCTGAGGAGTATGCACAGGAGGAGGACGATGGACCCTTCATGAGTGCCTTATCCTTCTCTATCAATTTCATCATTTAATCACATTTATTAGCGTAATTAGGGTTAGTGAAAACATGTGTGTGTGCACCTTAGGGGTTCACCGGGAAAGTGCATCACTGGTGCACGTGCATATGCATGAAAAATGTGTGCATGCATGCAGGCGCACATGTGTCAAAATATGTGTGCATGCAAGACATGATGGAGGTGAAAAACATGTGCGTGTAGGCGTATGTGTTAAATCATGCATGTAGGGACGTGCATGCGTATGTTAAAATATTTACGATGTGTATGTGTATGTCAGGGTGGGTGGAAAGAGGTCTTTGCAGGTGTCACATGTGTCATGAATGACATGCATGCACATGAAAAGAGGGTGCACACGTTTTGGGCACACAGGTGTCAACTAAGGGCGCACAGTCATCCTTAAGGGTGCACATGTGCCGAGAAAGTGTTTTTAGCCAACACTTAGAAGAAAAATAGGAAAAGTGTAGAAGAAAATATGAGTTAGTACTTAGAAGAATGTTAGGGATAAAATAGAAGAAGATAAATAGAAGAAAATAAAGTCTTAACAAGTGTTGTGTTATCTTACAGAGATGACGACGACCATTTACATACTGAGAGAGTGACACGGACCGTCTAGCCACCCTAGAGGTGAGATTCTCTCGACAGAGATAGACAGATTATGGATATCTTGTTAGAGGTCATAGGACTAGCCTACGTGGCATGGATGCCACATATCACTCTAGACCATGGCCTACTCACAGCCTTAGCTGAGAGATGGCAGTGAGAGCCAGTGTTTCTAGCTCCTGATTGGGGAGATGACCATTAACTTTGGAGGATGTATGGCACATATTGTGTGTGCCTATCTAGGGGCAGTTGATAGAGTATATTAGTACATAGAAATATCATATTACTGATTGCCTGATTGAGTTATTTGGTCATGATGAGATACCTCACTGAGGTATGATGGTACATATGCACTAGTGTATTGCATAGATCTGAGACTATCCCGAGTGGTAGTCTATCTTATGACATTTGTCAGTGGCATCTTGCTTACTGACAAGACAGGGACATCATTTTCACTTGGCCTCATTAGTGTGGTACGAGGATTGATTTGAGGTGAGAGATATTGTTGGGGCTAGTGTATGCTGGCACACTTATATTGGGATTTTCATTTGATCACATACTACGGTCAGAATACTGTAGGTCCAACTACTTTATTATATATATGGGCCTGGGACCATATAGTTGTTTGGTCACCCTGTAGGTGCACTTACGAGTTCAGGCTCCTGATGAGCCATCATTGATGGGATGGGTCCCAGGTGGTGATGATATTCAGTGGACATATGGGGATACATATCACTATTGTCCATTTTTGATGATATCTAACAACACATGATAGTATGGAGGCCATACCGGCAGTATCTGTGGGCAAGAGGATGCACATGAGCTGAGCATATGTATGGTTGAGCACTTTTTGATTGAAGATGAGCAATTGGGGATATATCATAGATTTTTACCAGAGTAGACCAATGTCAGTGGCAGTTTGGTGCTATACAGGATGTCCTGAGGGCTAAAGATGTGGTATGCACGCTGAGCTTGAGAGGCATTTGATATGGGGCCACAGATCTAGGTAGCCAGGGCCTGAGCTAGTTTTGATCAAATGGTACCACAGGTATGGGCTCTGTTGAGACAGATTAGGGATCCTAGGGTGACAGGAGCATATGCACCATGGTATTATATAGTTTTGACTCACCATCTCACTATTCCGCAGGCCACATGGGATGTAGGGGTTAGGCCACCAACAGAGCAATTGAGTGGTAGTGATGATGATGACTCATGTGATGATGGATCTAATGGATAGGGCCTGATGGTAGTGGTGGACAGGGTCCTCCATGCTAGGACAAGGGAAGAGACCAAGATAGAGATAGATCCCCATAGCTCCCTAGATACAGATGCCCCGATTGGGCATACCAGTTGGGATTCAGGCACCATTACAGTAGGTGCCTCCTCTGAGAGCAGTGCTAGAGGGTCCTCCGTAGTGAGGTGCACATAAAGGGCCAATTGGTAGCCCACCACATAGTCAAGGGTGGTAGGTGGAGGAGATGGGGGTGATGGAGCTAGGTGGTTTCAACAGATTCAGTAGATGGTAGCTTAGATGCTACAGGTTACAGGATTACTACAACAGTTCATGGCCCAGGTACAACATTTGACTACAGATAGAGACCAGGATAGGGTACAGGTCCAGGCTATTACTGTAGAGAGGGATTAACTTACAGCTGAGTGGACACTGGGATAGGTAGAGATTTCTAGACTTTCCGCAGAGGTGGCCTCATTTTGGAGGACTGATGGAGTCGCGGTGACACCACATATGCACATGGATTTGGTGAAATCCAATGGGAGGGCTTCTTACTATAGATCATTTTATTACGAGGTTGTTTAGAGGGCTAGAGAGTGACTAGTTTCAGTCAGCAGTTGATGTAGGTCTACAAGATCACAGAGACCATCAGCATTAGCTAGATCAGTTGAGTAGCTGGCAGGGCCGCAGGCTAGGGCAGATAGGGTACACAGGTGATGGGACTCCCACCATTGTGGCCATAGCTAGTCCCTACGAGGGATCGAGTCAGATCATGACTCACTTTTTGATGTATACACAGATGTATGTACTTTTGATGTATGCCACTTATGAAGGCTCCTTTTTGATCGATGTACATGTATTATTTTTATCTATGCCTCGTGATGAAGGCACATTTTTGACTCATGTCCATGATGGCATACTTTGTATCCAAATGTATGTATCGAGACACATTGTATATGGACATTTGATTTTGAAATGTTATATGATGATGATGATTATGGACCTATTCATGATGTGTTTATGATTATATCACATGTTTCTTGATTTATGAGATAGAATTGTAGATGATATCACATGTTTTGATGCACTAATTCATGTTCTACTTATCATGTCTTGTGTATGAGATAACAGTAGATGATATCATATTTTTTTGTATGTGATACTTATGATTATCCACATTTTTATTATGGTCTATGTTTGAGGGGGGACAGAAGGCGGTCCCTCTTGCCCCTTGTGGTGATATTATATGATGTTAGCTTAGCATACATGTTTGATTTGGATGTTCATGATGATGCAACTTAGATATTATTGATATACGATGTATAGATGTGATGATAGATGTTATGATGAAAAAAATATGTACAACACAAATAACAAATATAACTTAATCAAATCTAACTAACAAAACACAATTATATACAAGTATGCAAGATAAAATGAACTCAATGCATATGTACAACATATTAAAGTAACACTTTAAACTATGCAAATGAATCCAATTTAAAACACACAACATGGAAAGATGATGGAGTCAAAACTCTACAAACCGACATCTAAAAGTAAACAAACCACTACTTTGTTTTTGTGGGAATTTTTGAAATTTTTATGTTGTTTTTGGTGTTATCTCAAAGATAATTTTCAAGGCTACTGTTCACATTGTTTTTATAGTTTTTTTCCTTGAAAGAGGTTTTAAAGATGTTTATGGTTTCCTAACATATTTGAATGTTTTTTTTTCTTTTCGAAAGGTTTTCCGAAGCTATGCACAACAAACAAAGAAATGTGGAAGCCCGGGCAATGATAGAGGGGAAGAATGTACAAGGAAAGAATGTGAAGATGTGAAGCTACCCCCAATGTTATATGGTAATATACAAAGAATATTCCTTCACATATATACAATAATAGATCAGCTAGATCAAGACCCTAATAGATAAGTTCAAGAGGACCCCTAGATTTTAGGCAAACTAGCCCTAGGTAGAAGTGATTGTTACCTGTTCATATGTGAGAGTTTCCTGTGAAAAATGAATCCTCCTTAAGCACCGGAAGCCCATTTTCACCCAAGGAATTTCCCAATGTACCACAATTGTGTGCTTTTCACACTTGGACAACCTATTTTCTTTTTACTGTTTTCTTGATTTTTTTTATTTTTTTTCTTTTTTTTTCTTTCTTTTTCTAAGGAACATCATACTGAAGCATAGAACCCTGCTTGAGATGTATTGTGTTCATTGGTTCATTTAATTCCTGACCATCTGAGTGAGTCAGTTTATATGCCCATGAACCATAATTAGTGACCACAACATATGGTCCTAACTAGTTGGGCTCAAACTTGTCTTTCTTTTCTTGGTCTTTGACTATGTTAAACTGGTTTTCTTTTAAAAAGAGATCTCCTATCTCAAATTAACGATGTATGATCTATTTTTTTGTATCCTTGTGACACTTGGTTCTGATTAAACTTGAAATGATTGAATGAGATCATGCGCTTCTCATCGAGTAGCTCTAACTCTACTAGTTGAGCTACCCTGTAGTATTCATCTTTGTCCAAATAGTCCTGGAGAGGTATTCCTAGGGAGGGAAGCTCAATTTCCAAGGGTATTATGGCCTCAGTGCCGAAGAATAATGAATAAGGAGTAGCACCAGTAGGGGTGTGAATGGAGTTTTGATAGGCCCAGAGAGCGGGATGGATCTGTAGGTGCCAATTATGGCCAATGTTTTTAACCATCTTCTCCATGATATGAACGAGGGTTTTATTGGTGGCTTCAACTTGTCCATTACCTTGAGGGTAATAGTGAGTTGACCACTTGATTCGGATGTGGAAGCATTGGCATAATGATTTGACCATCTTGTTCTTAAAGTATTTACCATTGTCTACTATAATGGCGGAGTGGATTCCATAATGGAAAATGAGATGGTTCATTATGAACTTGGAGATCTGCACACTAGGTATATAAGTGAGAAGTACATCCTCCACCCATTTTTTGAAGTACTTGATGGCGGTGACAATATGAGTTTGGCCATCTAATAAATTTGGAGTGAGCTTCCCTATGAGATCAAGTCCCCATTTTGAAAATGGGTAGGGTGTGGTGATGGGCTGAAAATCCTGTGCTGGTGCATGTATCAAGTTTCCATACTTTTAAAAAGTTCACATTTCTTGAAAAAGTTGCAAAAATCTACTTCTATGGTAGGTCAATAGTAACCTAATCTCAATAGTTTCTTAGAGGACCATCCCGCTTGTGTGTGTTCCACAAACGCCTCCATGCACTTCTTTGATTACTTGGATGGACTTGGTCATATAAAGAAAATGTAGTAGATTCCTATCGTATCCACAATGATAGAGGGTGCCTCCAAGGAGGATATAACGGGCTATACGGTGGATAATGGATCTTTTCTTAGTATGGGAGATATTCAGGGGAAAATTTCCATCATGTAAGTAGTTAAAAATGGGATCGTACCAAGGGGATAGAGGACCAAAAACTTGACATGCTAGAAAAGATTCTGACATGTCATATGTAGGCAATCATAGGTGTTCAACAAAGAAAGGCATCTTATTTTCCTAAGGTGGAATGTGGAGTAAAGACCCAATTTTAGCCATCGTGTTTACTGATCGATTATGTGATCTTGGTCTCTATTCAAAAATAATCTGTATAAATTACTCCTTTATATTTTCAATCAATTTATTGTATAGAAAAAAATTCTCATCTTTAACTTTTTATTCATCATTAACTTGCTTGATGATCATAAGCTGCAATATTATTTGTACAAGGGAATCCCAAAGGAAATTCCTATGGAACGACTTCTCCAGTGGGAGTGATATGTACCACTCCTACTCTTGAACCATGAAATGTGAATGAATCGTCAAAGTGGACTTACCACATGAAGGATTCCTTAATGTACATTATAGATGCATCTGGAAGATCTAGACACAATGGTTCCATTATTGGTAGGCGAGCTTCAACCAATTGATCTGTAAGTACTTGCCCTTTTAGGGATTTCTAGTTAACAAATTCAATGTCAAAATCACTGAGGAGGATGATCTAATTAGCCATCCATCCTATAAGGGCAGGTTTAGATAGAAGGTATTTGAGAGGGTTAACTTTGGATATCATCTTGGTTTTATTATTAAGGAGATAATGGCAAAGATTTTAAATGTAAAGACCACAGCTAGGCTGGCTTTTCCAATCCGAGGATAGTTCAGATCATATGCAATTAAGGTGTGGCTAAAGTAATAAACCGCCCTTTCCTTGTGGTTAAGATCATATTGGGTAAGAAGTGCACCAATAGCGAATTGGGTAGCTGAAATATACAACAGTAGGGGTTCGAATGAGGTAGGCAAGATGAGAATAGGTGGACTTGCCAAATATTGCTTAAGCAATTCAAAGGCCTTTTGACAGCCAGGTCCCTAGTTAAAGGTGACATATTTCTTTAATAGATGTGTGAATGGATGGCACTTATCCACAAACTATGATATGCATTGGTGGATCACCTAAATATTTCCTTATAGACTTCATATTTTTTTAAGGTTCATTGGTAGAGGCATCTTTGTAATAGCTGCAACCTTGGTGGGATCTACCTCTATCCCTTTTTGAGAGACAACAAATCCCAATAAATTTCCTGATCGTACGCTGAATACACACTTCTTGGGATTTAAGTGAACCTTGTAATCTCAAAGGTGCTGAAAAATACATCTCAACACTTTGGGTTGCTCTTCTCTAGTCTTAGATTTTGAAGATATCATCCACGTAATCCTCCATGATATCAATCATCATGTCATGGAAGATGATGGTCATTTCTCATTGATATGTATCCCAGAAATTCTTGAGTCTGAAAGGGCATTACCTAATAGTAAAATGTCCCCCAAGGGGTGATGAAAGCAGTCTTATGTTTGTCTTCCTCTGATATCTTGATCTGGTTATAGCCTAAAGATCCATCCATTAAGGACAACATCTCATAACCAGTGGTTAAATCGAATATCATATCGATTTTAGTTAAGGGGAAGTCATATTTGGAACATGCTTTATTAACATCTCTGATGTCGGTAGATATTATGATGTCGAATGGTTTCTTCTAGACTGGAACTATGTTAGATATCCAGTTTGAATAGTCAATAGGTTTAATAAAACCTGTTGCTAATAGTTTCGCCAGTTCTTCTTTGACAAGTAGTGAAACTTTTGGATGCATCTTCCTTAGCTTCTACTTGATAAGTTTGGCATTTGGGTGTAAAAAAAGGTTGTGCACAACCAATACTAGGTCCAAACCTGACATATCAAAATATGACCATGCAAATATGTCTACAAACTCTTGTAATAGTGTTAGGAAGGTTTTATGTTCTTGTACTGAGAGTGAAGCTCCTAAATTTATCATTTTAGGATCCTCTTCCAACCTGATATTGTCATTGATTTTTGTAGTCATTTTTACCCCTATCACAAAAGAAAGGGACCCCATGTGTGCTAGCCCTATCACCCAATGAAAGCTGGGCACTCACCCAAGGCACGTGCGGGTACTGAGTCTCTCTTTTATGTGAGTTTAGTGGGAAACATCATCTATGATTTGTGTAAGAGATTTCAGAGAGATGTTAGGGCATACAAGAACCATAGGCCTCAGAACAGCCTCTAGATCCTTACTGTCATTTCAGACAGAGTACTTAACATAATTCATAACGTGTGCCATGAGAGAAAGAAACATATAAACACCCAAACTTAGCATAATAAAGGAAGAGAACTTATGAAAGAGATGTATGCATAAGAATCATTGATATTCATGTATATATATAACATGGAACCTCATTACATCCATTGAGCCATTACAAAGTGTCACAGAGAAGCAGACTGCAGTCATGCATTACATTATACTTATGTAACTAAGCTACCAAAAAGAAAATTACAATCCCCAAGCCTAATGCATCCTTTCCCAAATAAAACTATCCACTAACAGAGTCCTTGCAGTATTTCTACAGAGCCCCGCCCATACTCTCCGTCTCTCTTTTACTCCATAGGTGCTTGTATTTATATATTTTTTGGACTACCAACTCATCCCCCCAGCACCCTCAGATCTGATGCCAAGTGTCTAAAAGTGGTCCTCTATGCGAGTATGCTCCTCCAGGCCTGAGCTTTTCAATTCATCCCACGATGTTCTTCTAGAAGCTTCTAGCATGCTCCTTCCTGGGCCAACCTATCGCCAGGATGACACCTTATCCATGCGCAACCGGGTCATGCTTTTCACATGTTCTGCTCTGGACGTCGAAATTGACTAAGTCTCAAACCCTTGGCTCTGTCCTCACAGCGTCACGTGTGCTACGGGCTTCCTTAAAACCTTCTCTTAAACCCTCCTTTGTGCGCTTTTGCCTTGCACACCATTCCATAACTGGGACTTGCGTGCCTACATGCCTTCATACTTGCTCAATATTATAGGGGTCCAACATCACCCCACACTACGCATGTTCTTCATCGGTGGGAACACTTCTCTTAGTAGGAGAAAGAGTACAATAAGCTTACGCCTAAGAGAAAGAAAGAATAAGGGGATGAAAGAATGGGGAAAGAAGAAAGAATGGGGGAATGAAAGAATCACTGTAACAGACTTGGGAACATTCTTTTGCAAGTTGGCCTCCAATTTATTCCAGGCATCAACTTTGTCCTGCACCCTCTGACAGAGGTTGTTGACCAGAGTGCTCACTTCATCAAACTTTAATCCATCTCCTTCTGTACTCATGGTGTCAATGATCTTTTCCAACTCCTTGCATATATCCTCTAATGCATCCATTCTTCGTGTAATACGTGGATATAGCTCCTTCAACTGGTTCTTGATTGAAACTCTTAAGGTTTCAATGGCCACTTATTTCTTCTCAATCTTGGCAAGGATTTTGTTTCTTTCCATCCTATTCCCCTTGTTTTTCTCCTGAAACACTTTGAGTTCTACTTCATGAGTGGTGACCAGGGTGCCTGCCACTATGTCTCTATCCGTGCAATTGTCGTACATGGCTTCAGCAGTCTGGGAAGTGGCCCTTACATCAGCAAGCACTTTGTTGTATTCCACGATGAGCGCTACAATATTCAAATTATCTTCCTTCTCCAAGTGCGTGGCCACTTCCTTTGCAAACTCCAAGGCTAGTGGCTGTCTTTCCATGGCGAGGACTCTTGTTAAATCCTCTAGGCATCGCAAGGCAGATCCATACTTATATGTGGGCGATGCCAAGTCTGGATGCTTTAAAATAATGGCCCCATTGATAGATTCTACTTTCTTGTACACAACACTCACCTTGGCCTTTTCATCCTTCAATTCCTGCTACCACTGGGTGTTGATTAATTTTTCCTAGCTCAGCTCCTTGGTTAGTGCAGCTAGCTCTTCCTCTTTCTCCTTCAGCTCCCCTTTCAGATCCCTAATTCTCCCTTCCTCAAGGTTTGCAAATCCCAACTATTTACGCACGCTTCAATCCTTTAAAATTCCCCTTCACACAGATCAGTTTCTTGGAAGCCCTAGTTTTCAAAGGTGCAAAAAGTGCTTCGTTCTCCTTATACGCAAAGTGAAAAATGAAGTGTCTCAACCCCCTTATTTATAGTTTTTTTCTTTTTTGAGTATTAAATGCTACTTCACCTACCACCATAATTTTTTCATTTAACATGGATTTTTAAAACAAAGCCCCACTTCAACGCTTTCATTCATGTGCCCCACTTGCGTGGACACCCCCCAACCTTCTGGTGCATAACCAATCTAACATGATAGGAGACTCTTACACGTGCGTAACCAGTGCCAAAGGCACTTCTTCTGTCCTGATTTTTGCTCTTGCCTACCTCATGTTGCTTAATGTGCTTTCTTCTCCTTGTACGTGGGATCTACAAGTAGCTTTATCCTGGCACCAACCATCCTTCTTCCATATTTTCTCTCCATTCACCTCTTTTAACCGGGCCATTTAACTGGGATTTTTGACACAACTTCCTTGGTACTTTAACCATGCACTCCTCTACATTACTCCACCCCACATTTAAAACGATGTGCGGTCCTCTGTGCATTCAAAGATTCTCAACAAGTAGCAATAAGGTTACCGGCACCAAAGGTGCACAACAAAACAACAACACGAAAGGGAAACACAAGAAAAGAAATGCATAAATGAAAATTCTAAACTAACTAGCATAACTGCCTTATTTACAAACATTGAGAAGAATTATTTATAGTAGGGCTTCAGGCTACTCCCATTGAAGTGTCCAAGCAATTGCGTCCCATCCAGCGCTTATAACTGGCATGCGCCCAAATCAAGGATGTACGAGATTGTGTAAGGACCCAACCAATGGAATTTTGACTTTCTAGGATGGCATAGAAACTTGGAATCATACAGTAAAACCATATTCCCCAACCTCAAACTTCTTGTTTCTAATGTGGCGATCATGCCAAGCCTTTTGATTTTCTTTTTCTACTATTTGGCTCCACCTGACGAGTGATCATCTCTAATCTAGCTTCATTAACTCATCAATCCTTTCTTCCAGCACTTGTTCATCAGCTAATCCTCCTACGTGCACTATTTGCAGAGAAGGAAACATGAATTCAACCAGAAAAATAGCTTCCATGCCAAACACCAACTGAAATGGTGTGGCTTTGTTTAGCCTTTTATACGTTGTCCTGTAAGCCCACAACACTGCTGATACTTTGTCATCCCAATCCTATCTTCTGACATCACAAATTTTTGTCAGGGTATGACTGAGTATTTTATTGAATTCCTCCATGGTTCCATTCGCTTGTGGGTGATAGGGTGTAGTTTTATGATGAACCACCATGAACTCTGCTAACAGGATCCTCATGGTATCATTCAAGAAATGCGTACCCCTATCATTGGTTAAACTCAAAGGACAACCATACCTCATGATAATGTTCTCCCATAAGAATATTACCACTGTGGCTGCTGTGCAATCTTTAGTTGGGGCTGCCTCTACCCACCTTGTTAGATAATCCGTGCAAGTGATGACATAACGTGACCCAGTCCTACGGTGCCGTTGGTGTAATAGGCCCTACAAAGTCTATTTCCCACTTTTCAAATGGCTTTGCGCTAGGTATAGGGCACAAAGGCATTTCATCTCTCCTTCCTCGTTTGCCAATGTGCTGACAATGGTCACATGCTTTACAATAGTCTTTACAATCCTTCTGTACATGGTTTCCCACCACAAACCTGCCATTAATATCTTACACATGGTGGCATCACCTGCATAATGTCCACCCGCACTTCCTCCGTGTGCTTCTTCCATGATGGTGAGGTGCTCATGCTCTAACACACACCTGTGCAAAACTTCATCATGTCCTAATTTGTATAAGTCACCATTGATCAACATGTAGGGTGCGGCGCATATGGCTAGCAGTTTCTTCTCTAATGCCTTCATTCCTTCTGACGCCACACATTTCTTTAAAAATACTGCAATATATTCCAAATCTGAGGGCATGCACCACAATCTAAATAGTTACACATCTAGCATTGTTTCCTCAATACTCTGCGCATCCTCCCCTAAATCAATTCTTGACAGATGATCAGGCCCATAATTACTTTTCCTAGGCTTCACTACTACTGTGAAATCAAACTCTCGAAACAACAACACCCACCAACATATGCACCCTTATAGAATGGGCTTGTTCACCAAATACTTTAATGCCATGTGGTCAGTGTAAAACACAAAGGGATTTGCAAGAAGATACTATCTAAATTTGAAAAGCACGTAGATCATTGACAATGCCTCGCGCTCAGTTGTGGTGTAATTCCACTATGCTGGTGTTAGCTTCCTACTTGTAAAACATAGAGGATGATCAATGATTCCTTCACCTGGCTGTGCAAGCACTACTCCAATAGTGGTCCTTGAGGCATCTACATGGACATGAAAGTGCTTTGTCCCAAGAGGGAAAACATAATATGGGCGCGGTGACAAGCCTCTCTTTTAATGTATCAAACACCCTCTACTAGGCCTCTCCCCAATGAAAGGCACTCTTATGTCTAAGCATATCCTCTAAAGGCACGACAATCTTGGCATATCCTTTAATGAATTTCCTATAATAGCCCGTATGCCCAAGGAATCCGCGTACTACGCTTTGGCTAGCAGGCTCCCCTAATCCCATAATACCTGAAACTTTAGCGGGATCTACCAGCAATCCCTCCTTACATATGATATGCCCCAATAAAGTCCCAAAGGGTGTAGTAAACACACACTTTCTAAGTTTGAGGGATATCCTCAACTACCTATACCTCTCAAACATTAACCTTGAATTATCACAATGGTCTTTAACCAGACCATACACTGTCCAATCATCCAAATAGACCTGAAGAAACTTATGGATGAAGTCCTAGAATGCTTGCACCATTATGCGTGAAAAAATAGTGGGCACATTCTTCAACCCAAAGGGCATGACCATATATGCAAAGCTTCCCCACTCAGTGGAAAAAGTTGTCTTCTCCTGGTCCTCCTTCACAATCCGGACTTGCTAGTACCCTGAAAATCCATCCGTAAAGGAATAGATTTTGTGCCCAGTGACTCCTTCCAAAATTTCTTCAGTGAAGGGGGTTGGAAAAGGATCGATGACACAAAATGCATTCAATTCCCTATAATCCACACAGATCCTAATCCTCCCATCCTTCTTGATGCTGATTACCATCAGATTTATCATTCCGACTCTTCCATTGCATCAATGATTCTAGAAGATATCATTTTTTCTATATCCTCCTTAACCTTCACGCGCAAATTGGGATTCATTCGGTAGGGCCTCTTCCTAACCGGGTGCACACCATCATTCAGTTTTATGTTCATCTCCCCCAAGGAATGGTGAATGCCTTTGAGCTCATGGTACCCACGTGGGAATAAATCCTCAAATTCACGCAGTAGATCAATGATCTTAGATACTTCCTTCTCCGACTAGTAATCTCCAATAATAGCTTCCTTAGGTTCTTCTCTTGAACCGATGTCAACCTTCTTTGTTTTTAAGGGCTCATGGTAGGCATGCGTGTGAGTATCAACACTGTCCGCTACTTCGCGCTTCCCTACAGAATGGATAACATTTAAGATTTTTGATTCCTCTCCATCGATCACATAAACCAAATTTCCCTTCTCTTTTTCCAAACATATGCACTCAAGCTGTAACTCTTCAGTTTCCTCTACTACTTCAAATCGTGCCTCCAATCCTGGTTCACCTAGTAATTCCAATAACCTTTCTTCCACCATGGCACTATCCCCCATGGTAAGGCACTTGATACCCTATAAGGAATTATCAACTGATGGTTTGGTACTCTGATACTAAAAGGTTTGAACAAGGTTAGTCGTGAGCTCTTGCCAATTCCCTATCTGGTGGCATGTCTCTGAATGAATGTATCATGCACGCGCATAACCCTGTAGTGTAGAATACAAATTGTACACCCATAGGGATGGTGGTAAATCTTCCGTGCCTTCTCTCTAGATCCTCTCACACTCCTGGGTATTAGAAGAGGTAGGATCCTTCCCATGGTAGTTTGTGACGGTGGCGGGCACGTTGCTCCTAGAGAATATGACAGAGAGAGAAATTCTTACCTCGTGCCACTCTAAAAGGCTCTCATGATGTGTAGCCCACCATTGTGCTATTATGCCAAGTAGGACATAACTTAACATCCCCCTTCCTTCCTTCTCATGCTTCCACTGAGCCTCCACCTCATGTAGAAATATCTCAGGGAAGGCCCCTCTTGAATACTTGGGAAACTCTTTTCCTCCAAGGTGCCAAACTGTGCGCACCTTTTCTACCTTGGTCATGACCCTCTCAACTTCCATCCCATCAGTTCATAGGTCCCATGTGCCCAATTGTCACATGCTAGACTGGTGGTATCACTTATTGACTGAGCATCCTCAAACTAGATAACCCCATTAGTAGGGCGTATCATCTCTGGGTCTCTGATTGAGCGCACATATATCCTATCCAGAAATTCTTCCCCCAATGGTTCAATATAGGGTGTCGACCTCCCATCAGCCAGGGGTATAATGACCCACTCCTCCTTGTTCTTGAAGCTGATGTACCCTTTATTGAATCGAAGGTCCACATTGTTCTTGTAACACCAAGGGCACCCAAGTAGTGCTGAGAAATTCTCCACCTCAACGAATGCTAAGACTTCAAAGTACCCAATAAAATTAGCTCCTTGGATAGTGATAGCTGCATCCTTTAAGTACACATATGGGCATTACCTTAGTCTTGTTTGACATATATAACACATTCAAAGATGGCGTGTAATGCAGGTCTTCCCATCTGATGCCATGCATCCAAAGTTAAAACATTAACCTCCGTGCACCTGTGTTAATGAGGATATTACTGAGGTGCCATCCATCTACAACTACATTCAACGTGATATCCTTGTCGTAGTCAAGGCTATGAGGGGGAATTTTTGTGTGTAAGACCATGCCTCACACGCTCTCCTCTGATGCGTTGGTACCTTCTCTCTCAACCATGATCCTAGCAAGGGAATGATATTCTCTTGCCTTAACATTTTACACACCTCCTTGACCTCGTCCAGGTCATCCTTTGGCGCCTTGACTCTCCTTCCTTGTTCCTCCCTCCTGGACTTCTCCTTTAGACATTGGATTTCCCCTTGTAAGCTCCAAATGACATCCACAGTGTCTTGATATACCTCCTTCTGATGTGCGGGGTCTGAATACTTTCCATGAACAACCTCCTCCCTTGAAACCAGGTTCTTATGTCTTGGTATCTCTCTTGCACGTGTAACTTCTGCCCTTGTTGTTACCAAGATAGGCTCCAAACATGCATCTTTTGTTACTCGAGGCATCCATTGTATGTCTACCTTCTTGATGCTAACCATTATAACACCCTTGTCCTTCTTCTGCTGCTGATTCATGTGCTCAAACAATTCTGGGCACTCCTCATACTTATGCTTCTTTCTGCACCATGATTACTACAACAGGTCCAAGAACTCTCATTTGTAATGCTATGTAGATCCACAATTGAAACAGGTTCCACACGGGAACTCACTCCTTCCTTCCTCCATGGTTACCATCGACCATAGAAATACTCCTCGAAAAACCTCTTCCACACGTGCCTCCATCTGCGCACTCCCCATAACGATGATCATCATTTTTAGAACCACTGGCAATGCTAGTCTGGTGCACACCGCATGATCAATAGCCTCATGGATCTATTCAATGAGTCTACAGTCCATAGTATCATGGGTTGTGGAGGTGTAAATTTCGTAATAACAAGATACATTCTTCCTAGATTGCATGTGCTATAGCAAGGGATATCTAATTGCATCATGGTCCCCATGACAGATATCACAATCTACTATCACAGCACGTACCATCCTCCGGGGGTAATTATCCTTAACGTGCCCCTCTATTTAACAATCTGTTCACCATAAACCACTGCGAGTCTCATGGGACTAAGTTTGCAAACAATTTTTCCAACTATTTGGCCATAACAACAATATGAGCCTCCAGGAATAGGCTACCACCAATATCAATACTACCAACAGCCTCGGTGCGTGCAAGGAAGCATTCCAATGCTTTGCGCGGGTCTGTAAATGTATTATGAGACAATGCCCTTCTAAAAGGGGTGATCAATCCTCCAAAAAGCCACTATGCATGCTGAGAAGGATGGATATCATTTGATAATTTAGACAAGAGAGTTTTAAAGCATGCATCATACTCCCACACACTCTCTTCCATTCCTTACTGAATCTCCTTCAAAACGCATTGATGCTTTTCTACTCAAACTCAGGAATGTGGAAATTCTACCAAGAATGCATTCCTTAAGGTAGTATATTCCACCACCATTTGATGAGGGTCATACTTTCCTATACCAACTATGCGTGTGCCCTTGCAATGTGGTTACGTAAACTGACTAGCCTTTCGTTCTGGTGTTGTGATACCCTTCACGTGCATCATAGCAGCTCACATTTGTGAACATGTTCCACTGCATCCTCAATGCCCCTATAATCTGGCAAATGTAGAGACATTTCAAAGAATACTTGAGGTGGTGGCTAGGGTCCCTAAATCCTCCCGAGGCACTAGATCCTTGGTTCCCACCCTTTGTTTCCTCTGCCACTGCTTGATCCACCAAGTGCACCAGGTCCTGAACCACTAGATCCTCCAGAGCCACCAGATCCTACTCGTGAACCACCAGACCCACTAGGTCCAATAGGGCCTATAGGAGCTGTGTCAATGCTAAGGGTCCCTATGGTCCCACTAAACTATGCATACGATAGTCTGTGATAATGCGACCCACTACCACTACTTTGTCCACGTGCCACTCCTATGATGCGAAACCAAAATCTTGTATACTTGCCCCTTATCCTAAAGAATCCTCCAACACCAGGCTAGAATGTGTGCAGCCATAGAAGAAGGAACCAAAAAATTATATCTCCTAGGCACAGATCTGATCATCTTCTACTGTATATCAACTAGACTAGCAATAACACTTCTTCCTGGATAGGGAAAACCAAGTGCCAGGGCTCGGTCACTGGGTGGGGCTCAGATGATGTGCCAATGACTCTCCTATTTCTCCATGCAGATGAACTCTCACCATAAGTCTGAAGGGGTCTCCCTCATGCATCTTACCAAGATGGGGTTAGCACAGACTACTTAGGTTCCACATCCTCCACGTGAACCTCAACTCCTTCCCAGCAACGTCTGTCTGCCATAGATCCATCACACCTAGTAGCCTCATGTCATCTAAAAATATACCTTTCACCCACTTCACTATACTTGAGTCGCATCTCTCTTCCCTCTCCTTCTCTGTCCGCTGCAACATTTTCCATCTTCCTCCACCCAAGCTCCCTTACCTAGCGCTTAGAATGATTTAGCCGGCCATTGGGAAATCCTCTAAACTCATGGTAACCATCAATATCTTCATAGCTAAAGGAATAACATGTAGAAATGTTCCTCTAGGTTCTCACATAAATTAAAACTCAAAAACCTCCAGACAATAATACGTGGAAATGGCATATTCCAAAGTGTAACTAGTCAGTACTCCTCTCCACCAATGATCTACAACATGAGTCCATGTCATATTTGCATCCAGGAACCTTTGGTAGTCTTCTTTTGCCCATATATATGATCCATAATGCAAACTCGATCTAGACGTATAGGCTGAAAGACATTCATATAGTTCTACTGGGAAGTAGCAGAAGAAGGTCTTCATATAGATCATGGTAGAGGTTCTCTTCTACCCATCTATGTGTCATTAAACTCAAGTCCATTGTTGTATCTCTGAGAAAATTCATCCTCCGTGCTCTTGAACCACGATTCAACATTTTCCAACGTCAACCGCTCTTGTCATTACTCATTACACAGATCATGATGTATGCTATATCCCACTACAACTTCAAAAAGAGGTCCCGGAAATAGAACCAAGATGTAGTTAATTTTACCCCCATTATAAAAGGAAGGAACCCCATGCGCGTCATCCTATCACCCAGTGAGAAGCTGAGCACTCACCCAAGGCACACGCGGGGTACTGAGTCTCTCATTTATGTGAGTTTTAGTGGGAATCATCATCTATGATTAGTGCTAAGAGTTTTTAGAGATGGAAGTTAAAACAAACAAGAACCATAGGGCTTAGAACAACCTCTAGATCCTTGTAGTCACTTCAAATCAGAGTACTTTAATAGAATCCAGAACATGCATCATGACCGAAAGAAACATATACAAGCATTCATACATAGCATGACAAAGGAAAGAGAACTCATATGAGAGAAATGTATGCATTAAAACCATTGATATCCACGTCCATATACATAACAGGTAACCTCATTATATTCATTGATTCATTATAGACAGTCATAGAGAAGTCAGACCGCAGTCGTGTATTGTCACTGGAGTTATGTAAGCAAGCTAACAAAAAGAAAATTACAATCCCCTTGCCTGGTGCATCCTTTCTTGAATAGAACTATCCACTCACAGAGTCTCTACACCTTTCTGCTAAGCTCCGCCATACTCTCTTGATATCTCTTTTACTTTGCATAGGCACTTGTATTTATAGATTCTCCTACACTACCAACTCATCCTTCCTAGTGCCCTCATATCTAGTGCCAAGTGTCTGAATGTGGTCCTTTATCCGAGCATGCTCCCTCCAGGCTTGAGCTTTCCACTCCATCTCATGATGATGCTTCTAGAAGATTCCATCGGGAGCATGCTATTTCTTGGGCCAGCCTATCGCCAGGTTGGAATCTTATCCACATGCAACCGATCATGCTTTTCACGTGTTCTGCTCCAACCATGCCCAAATTGACTAAGTCCCGAGCCCTTGGCTCTGTCCACGTGCATCGCACGAGATACGTGATTCTTTAAACTCTTCTCTTAAACCCTCCTTTATGCACTTTTTCCTTACGTGCCTTTTCATAACTGGGACCCTTGTGCACCTATGTGCCTTTATATTTGGTTAATATTATAGGGGTCCAATACATAGCGACAAGTCTTCAAGTTCTAACATCTTTGACTCATCCTCCATCCACTGGGGGATTGTTGAGGGTGAGTCAAGATATAATCTGAAAGGTGTTTCGTGAAATGAGGGTAATCACCTCTACATGGATTCTAGAATCTAGAGATTGTCCAGTAGAGATTAATGCTACATGTTTTGGTTGTAACAAAAATGCATTGTCTAACAAAGTGGGTTTCACTATGAAAATTCCAACAAATTATTGCTGTAAGACAAGTGCTGTAGTCCTTTTTAGTCTAGGGTTACTCTTACTTCCACAGTGTACCACTTCAATTCTATGATCGTACCCCATTGTATATGTAGTTTGCATGTAAGTCTCATGTATTTGAAACCATACTCAACCAAATCACTTTCATTCGCAATAGGGCTATGTAAGTCCCATGAACTCTGCACATTCTACTCATCAGTATTCAAAGAAAAGGCTGCGAAAAGTGATTTTGTGTTATGTGCATATCCAATTATCAATGAGGTCGGGATATACAAGGGTGACTATAGATAAACACACTATTATAATTTCAAATCTTCAGAAAGGGTGAGATTATCAGGGCATCTAGTTATAACGAGTTAGCATTGGTATTTAGGCATACGACAATGTATTGACATAGTTTGGGAATCCCACAGGATTCACTAAATTTGACTTTAGACAAGCTAGCCAAAATGTTCAGAAGAGGTCAGCATCTATCTTGCAACCTTGGATAAGCTCATGAGTTTTGATACTAAGGCCATATTGAGATTTAAATACACTTCATTCATTAGAAAATTCAAGATGGATTTATTTTCTTAGATCTACATTCTGACCGTTCAGTAACAGATCTGTCAACATATTTATGAAGCCTTGGTGTGCCTCACATCGCTACCCTTGATTTGCTGTGGAATTCTTGGGGTTTCATGAAGTGATCATTCCTTGGGGTTATTCATCTGGTAGAAAATATCTAACTTCATTTTCTTCTTTCAATTTACCTTCTAGCAAGATTGTTCTCCTAGGGTTTAGTTCTACTAGTTTGAGTGCATTTGATACTATTATAAGTATGAGTACCTGACCAGACTTGATCTGTCGGTGATACTCATAAATGTAGATATGCGAATAGGGATTTTGGGCCCCTAGCTTCACTTGAGGGGGGATGTTAGAGTCAGGTATTTACTTTATGTTGCATGTTCACCATGAGGTTCTTTGTTTTATTAATGATTTTAAATTCTAATCCTCAAGCCACTTAATGTGTGTGGATATTTATGATCCTTGATAGCCTTACTTCGTATATGGTAGGAAGATATTATCTAGTTGTTACGCATAGTTTTTTCCTTGATCTATGGTATTGACTAGATATGGTGCAGTGACTATTTCAATTTCCTAAATCTATGGTCTTTACCTGGTTCTTTCCATGATTGTACGATCTTCCATCTACATACCTTGACTACATTCATGAAAGGTCGAATTTTCCTTTCCTATATAAGCAATGACCCTTTCTCATTGGTAATTTATGAAGTTCCATAATAATAAATGATATTGTTGCTCATTTGTTTGCAAAGGACTTTGGTAAAGTTATTCTATCTAAGTTCTTTCATTTTATTGAGCCCTGATGTTTAATTGCGTTCTAAGTTATTTTTGGCTTGGTGACGATCTATGTACTCATTCATTATCATAATATGAAGAAGTCGTGCAAGAGGTCTGAGGATATGTATAGAGAGTGTGTCTGTAATAGGTTCCTGATAAGCTTCAAGGTAACTGAAGAAAGTGAGATTGGATATAGCGAGCTAGGTGAAATGAGGGTTTGAGGGTACGATGAGATAAATAAATGATCTCTATCAATTGTTACAACAAACAAATTGTGTTCAGAGATATTCATGCAAAGGTGGTTAAGTTTCATGCTTGATTAGCTTAAAGGGTTATAGTCCTACTTATGGAGTTGGTGCTTCAAAAAACTAGGGGTTGGCGTCCTTGGAGGGTTGGTGCTAGGATCTAAATCTAGGGGTTGATTCCTGATCTTGTGAAGCATTTTATATTTGCTAAATACTTCCTTAATTGAGTAATATAATTAGAATTTACAGGTGGGTTTTCTCCCCCTTGAGGGTTAATCCCACTTATATCTACATGGCCCTTGATGTCTCTTGCATGGTTATGTTGGTTTGATTGAATGATTAATGCACACATTACATGACATGGATGGATTTTCCTCTAGTGTGGGATGTTGCAAGTAAGAAACTCCTCTAGATGAAATTTAAAAAGTTCTTGTCCTAGACCTAGATTCCACCTTCCCCAAAGTCCATTGAATGGCTTCCATAATATTACGATGGCTACTTTAATTCTGATGTCTTAGGATACAAGAGGATAGAAGCCTCTCGCATTCTACCTAAATCTACACTATGGTGTTTGTGGAGTGCACTAAGACATGGCAGTGAGACATTCTGAGTAAAAAAATATTATATGTTGGAGTACTATTGGCCCACTACGTGAGAGATGATGAGTATGTATTGCCACAAAGTTAAAAAAAAATTAAGCCTGCCAAAAATCATAAAGAAACCTTAATCTATAGCACCTTCTCAGAGCACTGCAACCAATGCACAACATACTTGGCCCTTTTCATCAGTGGAAGGATATATCTAATTTGTAAAATTATACCCGAATTAGTCGTAAGATGAGCAACAAAACATTTCAATTATTACTACTCATAGATTATGCACAATCCATTACAATGGGTAGAGCACTATGCCTCCCACCTACATTACTAATAAGACCAAATATCAAAATTTATTTTTACATTATCTCTTCGAACAATTTTATCAGAGTTCCATCCCCCATTGTCACATACAATGGATCCCCTCAAAATCATTTGAAATTTACAATATCATAGAAGGAGATCCTCGAAATTTCCTCACATAACTAAATGGTATTTCATTAAAGAGGTATGAGAGGCCATATAATTTAGTACTTTACTTACACAAGTGACCATGGGCACCATAACTCATTAAACTAGTAGTTGAACCAACCTTGTACTGCTTCCATTAATGCATGGTTCATTCATACGTTCGGCTAGTTGCATAATTTTTCCTTGTGTCGGTCGGTGGTATTTTCTTCCTGGTATTGAGTCCAGTCGCATAAATTCAACTAGCTGGTTACATGCTTTCCCTGTTACCATCTGGGAGCTTAAAATCTACTGTCAGGAGGTAGCATTTGTATAAATGATATCAGAGACCTTGTTGCCGACTGAACACTCCTCTTATCTTCTTCATGCAACTGGTTGGTGGCATAAAAAATGCTACCAGTAGGTAACATTTAAATTACTGTCAGAACCACTAATGTCTACTACCAGCTGATAGCATCCGTACATGTTATCGATCGGTAACATCTAAAGATGCTACTAGTACCTCTACACCATTTTCCCTTGATGGCTCGCTGACTCTGCTACCGGCTGATAGCAATTAAAATGCTACCGACCAGTAGCATCCATACTTTCTATCATTCGATAGCATATAAAATGATATCAATGGATTTTTACTCCTATATTTTCTCATCAATCAACCGAGACCTTCACCACATCTCGCCGCGAGCTACCTTGTTTGCAAATCGTTCTTCATTAACTGCCAATTTTCAGACCTAAAGCTTAGTCCATTTTGTAGGGGTGTAAAAAATGGATAACATGTCTAAGATCGAGATCTTAGCCGTGGTTTTCTCCAATTGTTTTAATAAATCATATTGACCTTCCTGAGGGATAGGTAGACGAGGTCCTAAGATCACTATACAAACACGTCAAATTCCCATTGCACATTTGTTACCTAATATCCTAATAGTGTTGACTTGTTCACTAGATGAATGACTACAACCTATGAGGGAATCAAAGGGATTGTCAGTTGATTAGTACACATAGTTAACAATTCTATAGTCATTAGATAACTGAACTTGATTTGGCTTATTGTTCCCTTTCTTATCATTTTTTGGAAAAGGCTATTTTAATTTCTCATCTTTTTGTTAGGACCTTGTCCTGATTCAAGGGAATCCACCTCAATCTTGCTTTCTTCAATAAGGTCTTGAATGAAATGCTGCAATTTCAAAAATCTATCGGTCTTGTGTCCTTTGGCATAGTAAAAGTTCACAATATTATGTTCTTTGAACCATACTAGTTTAGGTGCATCATCTGGATAAGGTATTGTTGCAGTTGGATACTACACCATGTTTACAACATCTAATTGTTTAACGATGTCAGAGAATCACTTTGTTAAAGGTGTAAATATTTGTTTTGGGGATTCTTTTAGGTGAGGTCCTTGTGTAAGCTTTAAGAATGTACTATTTTATACAACTTGGAATCTTTTGGAGTCTTTCATGCCATCTGTGATTATATTCTTGTTCTTATTAAAGAATTTGGGTTTGTCTGCTAGATTTCGACTATTGTTTATCTTTTGAAAATGGCTTGATTGTTCGCTTTTCTTTGAGATCCTTCTTGATTTGGCTCACCTTCTCAATAACTTCTTTGTTAGTGACACAATGAATTTATAGATGAAAGGATATGTCTTGATTCAAGTTTGGAAGAAATATGCTAATCACTTTCTATTTTTCAGAATGGGATGAGGGAAATGGCTTACTAACCCCCACCATCACTGTTAGAAACTAGCAAAGGTCTCATTCAATTTTTTTTTGCGTTGTAAAAATACACCATGGTAATGTCACTCTCCATGTTAGAAGGCAAATCATGCAAAAAATATTCATCTAGTGTGGGAAATGTTGTGATCGTTCCCTTAGGTATGTGGAGGAACCATTCTAACGCTTGTCCTCTTAGGCTATGAGGGAAAAAATGTATGAGATATATTTCGCTAAAAGATACTTCCTGACAAGTCATGCAAAAGTATTTAATATGATCACGAGGATCACCATTACCTTTATATTTTTTGAACTTAGGATAATCAAAGTTTTTAGGGGATGACACTCGTAACATGTCTCTATCGAAGGGATAATGACATAGTTCTTCATATTGGTACTTTTTACTATGACCTATATTACTCTCTTGGAGGGTTATGATCATGTTCTTCATGGATTGTAACTCTTGTCATAATAAGTTACTCTTTTTTAGGGTATGATAGTCTATTCCCTTGAGTAGCCTTTAACATTTCATCATCATAAGGTTTGGTTTGAAATTCATCAAGTTTGGATTTAGTTTTTCCTTACATGTTCTCTTGCTTGAGGAACCTAAGTTTTCTAACTTTTGACTAAGCTTCAATATATGTCTTTGTATAACCTCTCCTTTGACTTGAGGATCATCTTCTTCTTCATATTAAGGAGGTAACTCCTTGTGTTCATGTTCGATCCTAAATTTGTGAGATGCTTTAAAGTATGGTCTCCGAGAACCAACTGCTTTTTTTTGCCCTTCACTCTCAATTTTTTTTATTTCAAGAACCAAAAGTTGAAGCGTATCCTTTGTTAAAAGGATTATTCATGTCGATAAGGGGAGGTCATTTTGGTTCTTTCTCATCTTGGTTAATGGTTTTGATAAATGGTTCACGTTCTTGTGGTAATTTTTCTCCTAGTCCTAGAACTCGTGTGAGTACTTGATCTCTATTATATAATACGAGTTCATCAAAGTGAGTGATATCAAGAGTGTGTTGCTTTTCAGATGAATCAATATTATCCCTACTATGGTCAATTAATACTTCTGTGTATTTAACCTTTGAAAAGAGGGAACCTAAGTTGTGAATACTGAAAGGGATAGGTTGTGTTAAAAGGATTTAAAGCTAATTCACCTTCTACTCTCTTAGATGTCATTTTTGTGATAGGTGGCATCACTAGTCTTTTCTATACTAGATTTTTTGTTTAAGTGTAATCAAGGTGTAACAAACCTAGGTTAAACGTGGTATAAGTTTCCTAAAGTTTCAATGTTCCACCAATCAATGTTTTAATGAATAAAGAATCAAAGAATCTAACAATTTGTCCTAGATATAAGTCTATGCCACTGTTATCACAAAAGGAACAATCATGCAAGTCCATGAATAAACTAGTCAATCAACTAACATTTTACACCTTATGTTTCTCAATGGTAGTTTGATGTATAAATGATCAACTCGATGTCAAAACTTATATCAAGTTCAAGATGAATATGGCATAAGTATTAACAAGGGGTAGATGTGAATCCTAATCAAAGGATACTTTGAAAAGTTTAGAAACAGGCAAGACCTAGGTCTTAAAAGGTAGAAATTATGCACATAAGAATTGTAACAATACTACTAAGGTACGTTACCCAAGTTTGAAGAGAAAGCAAGGTTTTAGCACTGAAATAATATGGATATAATATGCAAATAACATAACCACCAATCTTCGATATTTGAGGTAATGTTTGAAAGAAAAATACATATAATTATACTAAGTATTTGGTAAGATGTAGGCAATGTAATGCCACAATGTAGACACTTAGATCACATTTTCAAGGAATGAGGCGTAAGTGTCATTACTGTGTCGATACAATGTGGAAAAAGTAACACTTATAAGGGAGATCAAAAAGGTGAATCAAGCCTAACAATGTCGATAATGTGTCTCAATATGAGTTTGAAACATAGGGCCTACTAGAACATGATGACATACCATTCACACTTTCAACACTTGCATTCTGGCAGTGCAACCTAGTCATGCAAGTAGACTACAAAAGTGTTGGACATGATTATTTCTAGTGGTATCAGCATGTGTTGTTTCTCTTTTTTCCCAAATGGGAAATAAGATAACAAAGGTGTAGAATGAGTGATGAAGAAACAAACTAAGTATAACTTTGGTAGAGTTTCTCCTTACCTTAGGGTAAGTGAAGAAAGAAGAAAAAATAGCATGCCATGGGTTTCATGATGAATAAAAATTAGTTTCAACTTAAGTGGACTCTCACCTTGTTCAAATAACAATGCTTTGACTCCAAGAAAGTTTTCACTTCGTGAGAGCTCTATAGAACATGATGGCTTGATATGACAAAGTGGGATCCAAGATGATATGGATTTCCTAGGTGGTTCTCTCAACTAGGTACCACAAACACCTTCTTCAAGCTTGATTTACCAAGAAAGTCACACTGACTAATCTTGGAGTATCTTGTCTTTACTTTACCCCCTTCAAATATGATGAGAAATGAATTCATTCATGCATATATTTCACTAGGGTCGCAATGGAGAATGTTTAAGCGCTAAAATCACAAAATGTATTACTAGTAAAGTGGGTAAGTGGAGTACTTCCCATTTCATCCACAAGGTTCCCTCTTGCATGCACTACATTGGGGTTCCTAGGACCACCCCCTTTGTTGTAGCTTAAGGATTATGCCAAGGGGGCTATGTCTTAGTTTAAAGCGGACGGAGTGTACCCTTATCCAAACCTACAAATCAAGTGTGTTGAATATGGTGTGTTTTTTAATATTTTGAGCTTAATGTGGTTTTTTTCACACACCATTTGACAACCTAGAAGAATTGAGTTAGCTTTGGTTTAGAATCTGATTCTTTTGCAAGCGAGTTTTGTCCTACCAAAAAAGATTAGTAATTTTTCAAGTGATCAAAACATCATAGAAAGGAGATAGAATGTCATTTTTAATTTCCCTGATTGTCCTAATATGCAAGGAAAGAGAATAAACAACAAAATACCTCACTAATCTTGTGAAAATGGAAAAAAATCAATCAAATTGCGAAAAGTAAGTTCTTTTTAACCAAATATGAAGTTTAACCCTCATAGAAAACTGTAGTAAAGTGTTTGTGAAAGTGTAGAAAAGGTATTGAATAATTTTATATTCCCAAGATCACCTAGAAGGTGCGAGAGAAGATCATACGTGTTTCAAAACCTTACAAATAACAATGCAATATTCATCAATTTAACTAAGTAAAGTTAGCACAAAACTACAATATTATCAAAGAAACTCGCAAAATAACTGATTCGTATCAACAAAACCCTACAAAGTGTTAGAAACTCCAAAAAATCAACCCCAGCAAGTGTTAGAATAAAACTTGATTTTAAACAAAAATGTCTGAGTGCCCATTATGACATGTGTGCGCTCCTAGTGACATGTGCAAGATTTTTTGGAAAACATAGTTAACAATTACACCTGCATTGGAAGAATGACACACGTGCTTTCTTTTAAGCATGTGCACGTGGCTATAAATGCATGTGTGTGCAAGGTAAAAATATAGTTAAAAAGAGATTCAATAAACACCTACAAGTCTTGAGAGACATATGCATGTGCATGAAATAATGTGTGTGCTATTCGTGACATATGCACATCTCTGGTTTAAATTTTTGACAGGGGGTCAAAAATACAAGGTAACAAGTGTGTGGCCAGGGAAACATGTGTTGGGGTGATAATGTCAAGTGTGATTTACCACTACACTATGCCCCAATATTATATTAAATTTTTTTCATCAAAATTTATTGTGAAGGTCATTCACATTTAAGAGTGAAGTGGCTTGATCTGATTCATCCACCCACATTGGTTTGGGTGATCCCTCTCGGGATTTTTTGTCTACAACATTTACATTCGTACAGTCTAGTATTAAAGACTAAGAGCAGAATGTAAGACATACTAGCAAAATATAAGATAGGTTATATGATCATTTTATAAATTGATCAAGAGAAAGAGATCTGCAAACATTGTGAAAGACATAGGAGTAGAAGTGGAAGTGCTTGGTTAAACTCATGTAAATTTTTAATACAGACAATGCTTTATCACTGGAGTTTTTTCCTTCATGTTTCTCCACTTAAATATGGTGTTATATGTCTCTGTTCTTGGTTTATTATTTTCTTTCAAATATTTCTCATTAAGCTCTGTTATTCGTTATCTATTTACAGCTATTTTTGTGTCTAATCGACTGCAAATCATAATCTATAGTCATTGGCATTCTAATGGCAGATCTATAATATGTCAATTACATTTCCCCTGCTAAATCTAACATGGTATCAGAGCGTGATGATTATGCATGTGCACGGTCGATCTAGGAGCTTTTAATTTTACTTGAGTAAAGAAGCTTAAAGTTTATTTACGGATCTACGAAGACCCTAAAATTTTTGCAGTTGTCTTTAAGAAAACTAGGTTTAAACTTCCATTTCTCACCTAAATACTATTTTAAATATTGGTTAAATATGGGCTAAATGGATTTTTAGATCATTTTTGATATTTTGTATGCTTAGATATTTTATTTTACATCTTATTTCAGTCGTTTATGGTTTAAATTCATCGTATGCAAGCTTATATTAAGTTTTAATGTCATTTATAGCCGTTTGGGTCAATTTTTGACTTTAGATCTGAAAGATTTATTTAGATCCAGTTTGTTTGGAGATTTTAAGTCCGTTCAAGTAGTAAAAATCTTTATTTTTTTAATTTCTTTTTTGTCTTTGTAAATCTTGGGCCGATCATTTTGTGTCATCTGGCTTCGCATTTTCAGTCTTTTTTTAATATCTTATCGGTTTTGTGAAGGTTAGACCAATAAAATTACTCCAAATAGCCTTGCGTTGTCATTTTTTCATGTTTACGAATCCATATCCACTCTTAAAGTGCCAAGTGGCTTTAATGTTACATCTTCATGTCTTTCCGAAGCCCAAGCCAATCAGAGGGCTCCATCTTGCTTTGTGGTGTCAGTTTTTATTGTTTATCAATTGCGAAATGTGAGCCAATAAGGGATTTACATGTGTTTCCATGTTGTCAAACTTGGATTATATGTCCTTTTTCATTTGTGAAATACGATCCAAAAGGATTGCTCCAAGTAGCTTCGTATTTCACATTTTCATTTTTCTTTTAGCTTGCTTTTGTCATATGCAAAGGATAAGACAATAAAATTGCTCCAAGTATCTTTTATTTCGCATTCGTCATATTTGCGAAATCTAAGCCAATAAAATTGCTCCATATTTCACATTTGTCAGTATTTTGAAAGGAATGATAACCAGATTGTACCAAGCTAAGAAAACAGATGCTAATCAAACACCACGATCAATAAGATGAAAGTAATTCACCAAAATAAATTTACATAAAACCTTTGCAAACAAACAAGAAACATTATCATATATTATTATGGAACTCAATGCAATAAATTGAGAATGGGCCTTGCTTAAATAGGTAACGAATAACAATCTAAGAACTGGTCAAGGTCGTAGATCAAGCCATAAATCAAGGAAATAACTAGTCATCAAAGAACTAGTCAAGACCATAGATTTAGGAGAGAACTAGACATCAAGGATCTAGTCAATACCATAGATCAAGGAAAGAACTAGTCAATACCATGGATCAAGGAAAGAACTATACCTAACAACTAGATAATATCTCCTAATATCTAAATAAGATAAAAGAAATATCCACACACATAAGTGAGTTAGGATAAATACAATAAAGGTAAATAACGTACCTAGGTGAACATGAGCTAAGGTAAATACCTACTCTAACATATTTTCATTTATGGAAGTAGTTATCTAATAATATTTAGCCATCTTTTTGTATTTGTCAGTGTGTTTCAATCTTGCAAAAATTGAGCCATTTAAAAGGCTCCACGTGTCCTCAGTTTGCTTTAGCCAATTTTGTTACACTGCGAAGTGCAAACAAATAACATTTAAACACGTACATATTTTTTTTTCATATTTTTCAGACTTGCAAAGTGTGTGCCATTTAAAAGGCTCCACGTATCTTTTTGTCAGATTTGTGAAGCGCAAACCAATTTCTTTTTGACATGTATATTGTTATTTTTTAGTTGTGTTAGCCTTCACAAGTGTCAGGGTGTCATTCTTTGCTTTAGCTTAGCCACTTAGATTGCGACACCTATCTTATACCTTTTTTATTTTCGGAACCAAACTTTATTTTAAGTTTGGTTTATTTAGGGGACTTTAATTCCACTCAAAGTAATCTATTAAAAGTTTAGTAGAAATCCGCCAAGTGTCAAGCCTTTAGTCGTTAATTTTTTGACAAGTGGCTCTATTTGATTAAGACTTTGATTTCAATGCGAAAAAGTGATCCAATTAATTTAAGACATGTGTATATGGTTATTTTTTAATTAATTTTCTTATGACTTATTAGATACATTATGAAATACGAACTCATTAAAAAGTGACATGTATATTTTTTGTTCGGTGTTATTAGTCTTTTCATAGTTTTTTCAACACATATTTATTTTGTTTATTGTCACGGACCCAAAAAGGCTTTGAATTTAATTTTTAAAGAGTTCACATCTTGTCGAGGATCTATTTTAAAGCCGACACGTGCATTTCTTGGTATTGTTGATTTGTGCCACGTGTTGCCCCCCACCTTGGCTATTTTTAACTTGTTTTTATCTATTAAGTAGCTAATTTTGAGCTCTTATAACTCATTTCAGAGATCGCCCCTTTGAGTTGCTAAATAACTTGTTGAGCCACTCTAAACCAAATCAGTCCGAGTCTCGGTTAGGTCACCTATAAACTTGACCCCGACTAAGCTCTATCAAATTGATCTTAAATTTGACCAAATCAAGCTAGTTTTTGATCAATTTAGAGTTGTTTGCATTTGTATAACAAATTAAAATATCTGTAGCTAGTTTTTTTTCTTTGTTTGGATTCCTTGATTTTTTTAGTTGTATTTGTCTTCATTGTCATCTGAGAAATAAAATGGCTAGTTCTACTAATTTTAATTTAGATAAGTCTCAAACTCTTAAATGGAACAAATTTATAACATATGGAGAGTTCTATTGAAAGCTTGTTTTATGGATAGAAAGCTATGGGATCTTGTGACTGGTTTTGAAAACTGTCCCACAGGGTGACAATCTACCCCTGAAAACTAGAAGCCCCTATCTCAATGCATGTAAGTTATGCTGATTCAAGATAAAGTTTTGTAGTTACATCATGAAATCTGTACTTAGAGGTTACAAATAATATGTGCATGTTCTTGAGATTTTTTCTTTGTAAATTTACCTCTCTACTACCCTCTTCCGAGTTTCTGAAAACTGAAATTGTTCTATTTTTTTTTTTTTTTCAATTGCCTATTGATATAATGGATGTAGACATTGAGGGGAATATCTTGCAATTCTTGAATCTGACTAGGATTCTTTTGTCAAGTGAATTCATGAGCATGGTTTCTCTAACTATTTTTTGTTGATAATGATTCTTTTGTCAAAACAATGTTTTTGACTGTTAAATCATGTTTCTTGGCATAAAAATCTGATCATATATGACATGTTTAAGCTTTAATTTTGCTTACATGGTCATTTTTTTCTATGAATATTGTGATTACTCTTGAATTATTTGATTATCTAATTAGCTCAATTATCTATCAAGTCTTATCTTTGTATAAAAGGCTTGGAATTATATATATATATATATATATATATATATATATATATATATATATATATATATATATATATATATATATATGTTTGTTGATAAAACATTTTATGTGATCAGTAAAATAATGTTATATGCATATCAAATGACACTTGGGGACACCTTTGTGTTTGTATTGGAGACATCCAATATTGATTACATCTAATATATATTTTACAAAGTGTAATATGTTGGAAGTATTTCAACACATTTGTTAGTTGTTAAGCATAGTGATATGTTAGTTGTTATACAACTAGTGTTTAACCTTTATACTTGGTTAAAAGTGAAAATTTGTATGATTTCTATTATTCTTATTATGATATTTGCTGATGTTGTGTTCGATATGTAGATGGATTTGTGCTAAAATTTTAATGCATGTGCCATCACTTGGAGTAGAAAAAGAGCCATGTGGCTAAAGAGGCTGCTGGAAGTGATACACATAGGAGCTAAAGGAAGTATTCCTCCTCTATGTGAAGGCAATAGATTGCTCTTGATAAACAATCCAATGCCTTGTTCAGCCTATTAGGGTTATCATTAAGGGGGGGTGTCTATGACAATGCCGCCTCTTGGTGAATTATTATAAAAGACCCGAGTCAAATTTTAAGAGTGGATCATGACCACCCACTTTGTTAGCTTTTAAGAGTGGATCATGACCACCCGCTTGTATGTATCAAAGTGATCCTTTAGGGAATGGTTACACATGGTTGCAAAATTGTATGTGAACTGTACGTCTTATGAGAAAAAGCATAAGGCAGTTCATTGTAAACTTCCAATACTTCCTCCCTCTTGTAATAAGTAAATGTGTCACTCTATGTGAAGTTACTTGTAAATGCCATCGAAGATTTAGTTATGGGTATGCCTTAGTTCATAAAAGGCTCCATAATTTGATGTAAGTCTTCATATGTAAAACACTGGTATTAAGAATTTATTTATGGGAAGATTTGTGGATTTCCCTTGTTTGTATGTTAGCCTGAATCACTATTGTTGATTCAAGGAATTTGGCATGTCTGATTTTCCTTCCCACTTAACATTAAGGGGGAGTGTTGGGGTGATAATGTCAAGTGGGATCTACCACTGCAGTACACCCTTATATTATATAAAATTTTGTTCATAAAACTTTATTGTGAAGGCCTTTCACATTTAAGAGTGAAAAGTATTGACTGATTCAACCACCCACATTGATTTGGGTGATTCCTCTCGGCATTGGCTATCTACAACATTTACATTTGTACAATCCAATATTAAAGACTAAGAGTCAGAATGTAAGACACACTATCAGACTGTAAGACAAGTTAGATGATCATTGTATAAACAAATCAAGATAAAGATCTCTGCAGACATTGTGAAAGACATAGGAGTAAAAGTGGAAGTGTTGGGTTAACCTTGTGTAAATTATTAATACAGATAATGCTTTATCAGTGGATTTTTTTTCCTTCAGGTTTCGGCCCTTAAATATGGTGTTATTTGTCTTTGTTCTTGTCTATTATTTTCTTTCAGCTCTTGCTCATTAAGATATGCTATTCACTATCTAGTTTAATCTATTTTGTGTTTAATCAAATTCACATCATAATCTATAGTCATCGACATTCTAATGGTGTATCTATAATCTGTCGATTAAATTTCCCCTACTAAATCTAACAACTTGTGTGCATCCCATGTGCACATGCTATCAAACAATCTGAGTGTAGTTTTTGATGTGTGCATGCCCCTTTAGAACACCTACGTGTAGGCATGAAAAAGCACATAAAAAGGATGAGAAACAAAAATCTAAAACTACAAACATGTTAGATTATTGCCTTTTAATGCAATTTCTAACATAAACCCAATAAATCTGCATGTACAAGGAAAATTTACTACTTTTAAAATTATCAAAATCTTGAATAATAAATTTTAGAGACCATGGAGTAAGGTCCCACCAGCCATGCCATATGTGAACATGTATAAGTTTAAAAAGCTATGGAAATGAGGCTAGAACACTAAAGAAACCTCAAATCTTTACCAACTTAACTTGTAACCATCAAGATAAGAGATAAACAAGAGCTACTCCTATACATGCATTATAACTTTGACAAAACATCAAACTAAACATGTATATACTACTCTCTACTCTTTTGAATGCTACAAAACACGAACCTAGGAAGATCTTAACAATCAAATTTGATTGTTTGATGCTCAAGAGTTTGAGAGTGAATACTCACCATTAATGGCTACAAGACCATATGGTTCCCCTAATTTACCCAAGCTTGAGTTGGAATTTTTAATGGAAGATAATATCTCAATAACAATGGAAGAAATACTCAAATCTCATTTTCCTATAGTTTATGTTAGAGGAGAAGAAGTGTTCTTAGAAATGATGAGGAGGAGGGGTCTATTTATAATTTTTTGATTCCAAGAAAGGGATGGTTTGGATGTATGTGAGACATAAGGTAAATCCGAAAAAAACGTTTAGCAAGTCAAAACAAGATTTGACTAGGTTTAGAGGTTAATTAATCTTGTGGGATTAATTAGGGGTCCCAAGTAGGATTTGGTAGCTTTCTGGGAGCATATGGAGGAGGTTTTCATATATTTTTGAAGCATTAGAAGTGGGAGTTAGCTAATGAGAATATCTATTAATTAACTATATGATAAGAATGCTTAATCAACATGTAATGGTCGACTAAGAGGAATTGAAGGGGAAAAGAGCCTAATTGACAAAGTGTAGTCAATTTCCAGGGAACATAATAGGTATTGAAATGTTAGGAATAATATTGGTTTGATCAAATAATAGGTGTCTATAATACTATTCCCCTCATTTCTCACATGCCACAAGATATTGTCTCTCTTTTTCAATTGCAAGCTACACCTATAACTTTGTAGTAGATTTCCTATCATACCGAGTTTTCTCCCTAGTAACATGTTAAGGTCATCCTCTCCCTTGATCACAAAACCATCATTCAATGATGGTTAAGCCCCTCACCTTCTAGTGAGTAGAATTTTACTCTAGGGAAGAGATAAGAAATTCAACTTGGAGATTTGATGTAACGTAATAGCTTTTTTCTAATCTAGGTTTCTAGCCCTTGAAGACAAGGAAAATGAATATGACATGACCTTAGATAGTTCATAATGATTATGCACTCTTGAAATTTTTATGGGATCATTGAGCTAACCCATCGATATATTCTTAGAGACTGTTGTTTGCTCTCAAAGACATACAAATTGGTTTCTTGCAAGAAGTTAAAATTGTTAAGTTTCTTCTTGAATTGGCTACCTGAACCATTTTGTTAGGAGCCATTTTCAAATGAATAATTGTGATCCTGGTCAAGGTGGTGTTATCACTATGTTTGATTTATCAATTTCTAATAATGTTATTTATTGGGTTCTAACCCTACTTATAGAGTGGTGTGGATCACTTTTATTTTGAAAAATTAATCCTTGGGTGAAGTAATTTCTATGATTCTGATGATGTGGTGGAAACATCTCTTTTATGACGATGGATTGTTGATTATTTTCCTAAATGCTAACAAGATATTATATGGGGGTTTGAATATGATTGAATTGTAAAATGGCAAGAAAGGTGGGAACCCAATGAGATGGTGTGTTGGTGAAGGAAAATCCTAGTTCTACATGCACCAAAACTGGGTTTTTTTTACCTCATACACCATAACAAACAATCCTTTTCTTCTTGGTTTACCTGGTCGAATTTTCATGAGGGCCATGAAAGAATTATTAAAATACTTGATCAAGCATTATTATCTTACCAAGATATTTTCTCCTTCTCTACCATTCACGATATATTCATATTTTTGATGCTAATGGGAATGCCCTCTATGACCATTCCCATATCTAGTTTTGTTTGTAATGGGATAATATAACCCTTTCTAACTACTGTTATCCAATTTTTCTGCTTGGGAAAAATTTGATCAAACGTAAACCTTGCACAAGAGGAAATGGAGAGGTTGGTTTAGTCATGTGAGCTCACATTTCAATTCCAAAAATCAGGTTGCAGGAAGGCTTGGCAATGGAAATGCAAGGTCGACAAATGAATGGCCAAGGGAACATCAAAGGAGATCAGAGCTCAAGTGGAAGAGTGGAGAAAGGCTCAAAGTTTTTGGACTTCAAATTTTTGGCATTTTGAGGACAAGGAAGGAAAAATTTAAAAAAAGTCTGAAAGAGGAAAAATCCCAAAATGTGAAATTCTGAAAGTCTAAAATTTCATACTTTTAGGTTTTAGGGTTTTGGACAAAGAGAATGGCCAGTCGGAAAAAAGTGAACAAAAATCCCAAAATCTGAAATTTTGAAAGTTTGAAATTTCATACTTTTGGGTTTCAGAGTTTTAGAGATTTTGGTGGGTGTGAAGGGATGAATAGTGATAAAGGTCCAAAAAAGGAAAGGTTCCGAAAGTTTGAAATTTCAGACTTTCAGGTTTCAGAGATGCAGAATTTGGAGTCTTCAGTGACAAAATCGGAAAAGTGACCAAAAATGTCTAAAATACTGAAAGTCCAAAATCTAAAAGGTTTCAAATTTCAAAAATTCAAACTTGGTTCGGGGTCAGCATGACGGGAATTTTTTGGAGTTTTGGAGATTCAGGTTTCAGAGTTTCAAAACTCTCAAGCCAATTTTTTGATGAACAGTAACCCAACTTCCGAAAACAAAATGTCTGAAAGTGTGAATTTCAAGATTTTGGAGGTTACAAGGATTTTGGAATCTGAAAAAAGGAAGATCAAGAACTTGCATTTTCACAGACTAACACCCCGACCTTCAGATGGCCACAACTTTTGACCGGAAGATCAGATTTGCACAAGAAAGGACTTTTTGGAGGATGTTCTAGGTTTCTCACCTAATGCAATAATGAAGGTATGGGATTGCTTTATTTCCCAACAAGGAAGATTACATGGAGGCATGGGTTTTGCAGTAGAACCCATCATTGTTGTAGGTGATTTCAATGTATTTTAGGGTGGTCAGAGCAAGAATTCAAATTCTTCTCTCTTTTCTCTCTCATTCTTCCTATATATTGTAACAAGGGACATTTTTCAAAAGGTTGGACAATTTGTCTTTACACCCCTCCGTTCTTCTCTTATTTGTAAGTGATCTCGTGGAGTTCAAACCTCCCATCTAAACTGTAAAATGACATCTTGCGTCTTGGCTATTGTAATGCAGTGTTTAAACTCTTTGGAGAAATAATAAAAGTATGTGGGTGATTTTCAACCCTTTATTATGTTCATTACATCTTCCTAGTATCTCATCGCAATCTTGATTATCTGTGCATGGTGGTTGTAGTACATTTTTATGGTTTGTGTTTAATGGAAAAGTAGGTGTTCAACATTCCTTTTGGTGTATCACCTCTGTTAGTTTAGGTTTATTTTCTTGCAATCTTCTTAACCCTATGTCCTTGGCAAGTTTGAGTAGATTTTAGAGTAGATCCTATACAATTTTGATGTGTGCATCAGAATAGAGGAATAGGAATTGACCTTCATCCAGAGTGCTTTCTCGGTTGCAAAGTCCCACACTGTAGAATAATCTCCAAGTTATGTAAGTTACGTTTATATTGTCTCAACACATCAAATCACAAACAATCAGGGGTGCTGTAATTTTGCAATAATAACTACCCTAGGACATTCAAAGGGGTGTCAACACATCTCATCTTCAGTGGGAATGAATGTGTTAGGCACATCATTGGGGTCTATTCAACATTGTTCCTTTCAACCAATAGGAAACTACTGGATGTATCTCTTAGTGAAGGGAAAATGTAAAGTTAAAACACAAAATAAATTCATGAATACCTCCAAAAGTGCACATAAATTAGATTACTTCACTTAAGTTTTTCTATGTTATCACCCCAACTGAGAAACATAGTAAAAATGCAACTTTTTCATGACCCCAAAGTGAAAATGTGATTTTTATAGGCATATAATATATTATTTTGACTAGAAAACACTCAAAAACTCCATTGAAACCATTTTCAAGAGATTAAAATAGATCCTTTTTTTAATTTTGAGCTAAATTTTGCTTTTAGTGTAAGAAGGGGCAACCTGAGTTGAGATACCATGAGATTTGGAGATGATTTGGAGAAAAACCAATGTTTGGGCCATGAAGAGGATTCCATGAACTTTCATTTTAACACTTGTTTTCCTTTTGAATCAACCAAGATATCCCAAAATGTCTAGTTGAATATTACTTATCTCCATAGACCAAAAACACCTTCATAAAAGTTCTAGGAGTGAATGTGTTAACAAGACCAGTCCAAATCTTCTAAAATCTAACCTAAACCATACTAACATGAAGTAATCTTAAAAACCTTTCCAAGGGACTACAATCAATATTTCCAAAATGATATGGATCTCATATGACATTATCTAGAAATTTAAAGTTGTAAAAGGGTAAAAATAACAATATTGACCAAGACTTGCAAAGGAGGTAAGTTTTTATTTGGGGTTGTCAAGTAAAATTACTAAAAATTTTACATTCAATTGTTATAGATATTCACAATGATATAATCTTAAATAAGTGATTTAGGACTTAGAAAAAAAAAATTAGGATAAACAATAGAACTAGACCCTCTTTCAATAACAACACAACAAACACCTTGGAACTCAACTAAACCACACACCACAAAAGAAAGTAATAAATAGTTATAACTCAATCCTTTATGGGATTTAGGAAACCTATCAAATGAAATCATCTAAAAGGAATCATCACTTTACATCAACTAAGTAAATAACCACAATCTATTCACAAAGAATATATCATAGAGATACATAGCCTAAAAGTTAGTTGAAGCTATCTAGATTCCACATAAATGGAGAAATATTGACTTTCCAATATCTATAAATCACCTAAACCTATATGATTACTAGGAACATCCATAAATCTAATCAAAATTATATAATGACAAATAAAATTGAGATTAACCTATCCCAAACTCATTAATATGCAAAATTCACCTGCAGAATTGAAGTGCAAACTAAACTTAATAAGATAAAGATATTTATGTCTAGTCATTAAGACATAAATTAACAATGAAAAAATTACAACTCACAAAATAAATGTGAAGCTCTAAAACATTTCTTTGTATTGATCCACTACTATAAACATAAATTAATTAAAAATTTTGAATATTGTATAGATGAATGTGATACATCCACATTCTCTACATGTCTCTAGAGAAAATCTAATAGAAGAAAATCTAAAATTAAAATAATTACAACCAACTAAAGCTTTGAAAATCCCTATTATTCTCCCATAATTTGTAAAAAATTTGTCTCCTGATATTAGCCTTTTCTAATTTTAAATTGATCTTCATCAACTCATAATATGCATTTAACTCAATTGATATTCTCATATTTAACATTGAATGAATATCTCTTGTAAAGGCTACATATAGACAATCAACTGATTTTATTGGGCATGATCTTCAAACTTGTTACCTCTCTGACTTAGTATGCCCTTTTTCAATGGTAGAAATGCTTGATGGTGGGATTTAAAACGAAGTGCCATGATCTCAAACATAAACTCCATATCCTCTTTTTTGTGGTCACTCTGGAATAATACAATGCTTAACGTGTGTATTTACCATGCTATTTTGACTACTGATTCAACCATAGCTAATGCAATTCTGAGCTTTAAATATTTTACTACTAGTTTAGCTAGCTCTAAAGCTCTGCAATGATTTCTTGAGTCTAAATATTAAGCTAATCATTTAACCAATTTTATAAACGCATACCCAGTGTTTAATAAAAAGGGTTACCGATTTACATTTGACTAGTATTTTAAAAAGATCCATGTAACTCACCGAGTTGACCTTAACAACTGTCCTAAAAGACTTGGCCTTTGGTTAAAACTATCATGAAGTTTATCCTAAATTGCTACACCACTTAGTGCCTATGAGGCCCCACCATCTAGTGTAATAAAGATGTGGCGGTAAAGGCATCTCTTTTTCTATCAAGAGTGTTTCGAACCTAGGTGATGGCTTTTGGCCATGTTTAAAGAAGGATCAACCTTGGTGTTGGACATAGTGTAGAGATGTCATATATAGGTGGTCATTAAGGAGTAAAATATTCATCATATGAAACACTTGAGTACCCTACTTATGTCATGTTTGGACTGCTTCCCCCTTAAAGCTAGATAAGAAATTATGCTTGCATGTTGTGATCATTTTATTTATAATACTTGGACTGGCCTATTAGTTGATGACATTCAAAGTCTGTATTCCAAGTAATTTCTTTACAAGTGGTATCAGAGCTTGATCTTAGACATGTTGGTGTGAAAATCTATCGCTTGGGTAGATTTATGGATAGACGAGCCAACATTGTGTGGGGCATAGCCCCTCTTTGAGTCAGCAAAGCGAAACTGGATTATTGCTATTCTACCAGCAGGAATCTATGCAAGTCTCACAATATTCTGTCTTCGGGGGTTTGGGATTTTATCCCAGTATGGTTATTTCTGACTGTGGAAAGAAAGGAATGGAAGAGAGGATGAGGAAAGATCAGATCCGAAGAAAGAAAAGAAAAGAATTCCAAAGTAGAAAGGTCAGAGGGTTTATGTTTTGGGATTGGTAGTAAACAGAGCCAAACCTACTTTCATAAACGAACAAAGCAATACTGATGAATAAATGACAATAAAATAGAAGTATATCCAATAGAATAAACACACAGATCTGACATAAGAAAGATCTAATGCAGATAACACATGTATTCAGCACAAAGTCTAAATATTGTATTGATATTTCCTTCTGTTACAAAAATCTCAAAGTCTTTTCTTCTCACTTCTATTTTTCATCTAAAAGATATCCACCCCCTTCAAATACAACAAGTATTTGAGTATTTATAGAAGAAGGAGAAGAAGGAAGGCAAAAAGGAACCAACCACTTATTTACATAAAATATACAAAATATTTACAAGAATATCTCAAAGTCATGTTGACTTTTGACAACTTGATGGATGACATCATCCCATGGTGCAACATGGATGATGTCATCATTTGTGCCAACATACTTTAGACATTTGAGAAAAAGAAAGTCGAAGAAGAGAGAAATTATTCATTGTTGTCATCCCGTGGCTGAAAGGGGATATCCTGCTGTTGCTGCTCGCGTGACGAGATGTGGAATTGGGCACGGTATTCCATGAACTTGCTGATCATGAGGTCTAGTTGATCCTGGGAAGGATCCTTGTGTCACTCGCTGATCACCTCGCAAGTCTCCCGCTCATCTATGAGCTTCTCTAGGAGTTTGGAATATTCTTTCTCTACTTCTATGAGGAACCCGATGAAGTCTCAAAAGGCCAGCAGGTTATTGATGGACTCTGCGTCAAAAGTGACCTTTGGCCCCAGCCCTTGCAAAACGATCTCCTTGAAGATCTGGATGGTTTCATCAACCTTCCTTAAGGTGAAAGAAGGAGTAAGTAACCCTGGAGACATGTTGAGAATGATTTGTTCCATTTGGTGCATTGCATATAGGGCTTCTTCCTTTACCTTATTGATCTTTTCAAGGATGACTTCCAGTTGATCCATCAAGTAATCCAGAGTGGAAAGGACTTTATTGAGGGCCCTGGGATGACCGAAAACACCGAACATGACCAGATCTTCGACTGAATAGTCAAACATTCTTTGAAAGGTCTCACGTTGTAGCCTAGCATGGTCCAGTTCTTCTGATATGGGTCCTGCTAACGCCTAGAGTTCTTTGTTCACCTTGTTGATGTTCAAGTACAAATCGGTGAACTTGGCGATCACTTTTTCACTGTCCTTGAGGATTTGGCTCCTCCAAGGGGAAACTGCCATGCCCTGCTCGCCGATCTTTGCATATTCATCAATTTTATCCTGGCTCAGAGGCTCAGGAATCTCGGCGGCAGTTATGGGAGGTGCACTGCCCATCGTCTGTAAGGCTTGGAGCAGATGTTTATTTTGCTCTTTCAGCATCCTTTTCTCTTCCTTTACTTCTTGAAGCTTCTTGTAGAGGGCATCAACTACAGATAGGGCATCTCCCTGAAGCCTTTCAGAAGACGTCCCCATTGTGACTTGAGTCACTATGTAATCTATCGAGGACAGATCCTTTTTATCCTTCAAAGGATTGGGGTATGCAATCTCCATTACCCTCTCTCCTGAAGCACTCTAAGAGAAGCATGTGATGGGCTTCTGCTTCTTTACCCCTTTTGACGGGATCATGGAGAAGTCCATCGGAGCGATGGGAACTTTCCTTTTCTGTTGACTTAGGTGCTGGGAGATCCAGGATGGACTTATGGGAGGAGGACCAGAAATAGAGAAGGGGGCAGCTGTAGTAGTAGAAGGGAAAAACATGGAGACACTTGGAGGTGACATCAAGAGGGAAGCCGAGGAAGTGCTCACGGGAGGAAGGGATACTGCAGGAGAGGAAGACATAGGAAGGGAAGGGAGCTCAGAAATGAGGGAAGAAATGGAGGGGGACAGATCCGCGAGAGAAGAGAAGATACATGAAGAAGCAGGAGGAACAGTAGAAGAAGGGGGAGAGGACATGACCAAAGGAATGGTCGCTTAAGTGACCTGAGGGGGAGAAGGAGGGGAAGAAGAAGGAACAGAAGGGACCTCAGTTGTTATAGCAGTGGTGACATCCTGAGTGGATGGGCCTATTGGGACATCTTCCACTGTTTCTTTCTCTGGGGAAGCCGGAGTTACAACTTGTTCAGGTGCAGCGGAAGGAGGACTTACAGGAGCCTCCTCTTGGGTGGAGCTAGATTCACCCTCTTTACCTTTTCCATTGCCTTTTGGCTGCTGTTTAGCCTGAGGAGGTCTGTTACCCAATGAAAAGGTTGTGAAATTGACCCCGAGGTAGATGAGCCTATTCATTCGGCACCAATGCTCTGTTCTATGCAGAGTTTCCTTGACCCTTTCCTCAATTGTCTGAGGTGCTTTGGTTCTATCAATTAACGCGAAAGGCCAATCGTCCCCACCTGTGTCAAGATACACTTGATCCACTTCCTCCTCAGTAGTTTAGTAGCCTTTGGGGACGATGGCTACCCCGTACTGGATGATTTCTCTAAGGCCAAGCGAGAATGATCCTTCCTCCTAAGCTCAACCTCCTGATATATGTCGATGTAGATATCCTCGATCTGAGGGATGTGGATCGGATCGAGCTTAGCCCTTGGTAGACAATTTCTCGTGTCGAAGGTGGGCCTTGCAAGAAAATCATGTTTCAGATTTAGCAGCTCCAATTCTACAAACATTTCTTTTGCCTTGTGGTGAGTGAGACATGTATATCTACCCACTGTGAGGGGGAAAGGAGTTTCACCCTTCTTTTTCTTTAGGCACTTTTCATGGTAAGTAACAAGCTGCCTCAACAGCTCCAATAGGATCAATTTGGGCCCGGCATACCTTGGCAGTCTAGTCAGTTCCCTCAAGAAATTAACTGCCCTCAGATAGGTGAATGTGGGGAAATGAGTGAATAGGGCCCCCCACTTCTAAGTAACTGCAACTATGCTCTTGGTCGTGCGACTGTGAGTCATACTCGACCTCAACAGGCAGATGTTGAAGTAGAAGAATGCATCGTTGATCTTTGTGAATTGGGGGATGCTATTTTCCAGCTTCAGCTCTGGATAGTATTCATAGATTTTGACTTGGGGCAAAACCCCACACCGCATCAGAGCTGGGTAATCCCTTTCTGAAGCAGTAACATAGACCACGTAGGAGTTCATATAGAACCTCCCCGTTGTGTTGAGTTGTTATAGCTGCTCAGAGATTATGCTGCTTATAATTTCTACCCATTCAAAGCATTGATTGGGCACATTTTTGTTCATTGTCTCAAGGTACCACAACATCCACTTGTGAAAATAATGGGCATCAAGAAGCCCGAAGACTCTGCTCAGGAACGTAATTGTGTTGCTGAGTTCCTCTGAAAAGTCACTACGGTGAATGACTTATGGCCACTGAGTTACTAATTTTTTGTTCTTCAGATAAACCTCATTCATCAGTTGCATGCACTGTTCTTCATTGTTATCCCAGGCCTTGATGTAATCTTGTTGGCTGACGGCCACAAAGTGCCGGTGATGAGGAATGCTAAGCATCATCTCAAAGTGCCGGGAAGTGAGGTTAATTATAACCTTGCCCTTCTCACCATGAACACATCTTGTGTCCTTGTTGTAGCATCGGGCTACCACCATCATAAATTCATTGTTTACGGCACTGGCTGGGATCCCACCAGCAAAGTGCAGGGCATTGCCTATCAGCTTGTCCATCCATGGACTTCTCGTGACCCTTTGGGATCTGGCCCATAATTCTTCTATATCAATTCGACCCAACTCTGAGTCTCTGATGTCTAGGTCACACTCTGCTTGGGAGTCGGGCATTCTGACCCTCTGATACTTATACTTCATTTCTTCTTCTGTGAGCTTGGCCTTGCCTTTAGATTTGATAGGTTTCCTTCGCGATGTAGACATATGTTCTTCTGAACTTAGTTGCTGATCTGCAAGAATAAGAAGCGAAACCCAACGCAAGAAAGCCATGTCAGTTGTCTGATTTTCCATTGAAATGTTGACGGAAGAAAGAGTTAGCAGTTTAAAGGCCTCAGGGCATAGGGCGCATGAATGTTGCAGGCTACAGGGTTAAATAGTAAGGCACGCAGAAAAGGGTTGTTGTAGGGGATAAATCAGCGGCAAAGGGCGCATGGTACATGAATGCTGCAGGATGCATTTCTTTGTTGTTGTAAGCACAAGTGTGCCTACGCAATGTGGATGCGTTTTATAAAGGGCGCATGGATGCTTCATGTTACACGGGAACAGGATGCACCCGTGGCGCATATATCTTTCATGTTGCATGGAACTTTGGTGTGTGAAAGGCACATATAAGGTTTGTGTAACATATGATTTTTGTGCGCTCAAGGGAACTTAGTGCGGCGCATGGAAGGAATGCATGACATGTTGTTGTTGCAATGATGGATGCGCTTGCACCGTTTAAAGCTTTGCACTTGGCGCAGATAATTTTTATGTTGCACACATGCGAAGTGCACCACAGGGCGTAGGTTTTAGAAATGCAACAAATGAATTTGGTGTGTCTTGAGGGGGTGTGAGGAAAGTTTTTGCAACAAACTAAGGAAGTGCGCCTTGAGGGCGTAGTTTATCATGATGTAACAAGGGTGACAGATGCGCCATTGGTGCGGCTGTCCTTTGTGTTGCAAGATGCGTCCGTGCGCCAAACGAGAAGGAAAATACAGTTTCCTTTTCAAGCTTTGATTCTCTCTCTAAGGGGTTTACATATGGTTAAGCTCCTTTTGCAAGGTTCATTTGGGTGATGAAGAGGCTTAATATCAATATTTTCAAGTAATCATTTCAGGATAGAGTCCCCTTCCCAGTAGATCTGGAAAGAGGGGAGGAGAACATGAGGAGTCAATATTTTGGGTGATGTTTGGTGAGCCTTACTCTCTTTTGTTCGAGCTCTGTTAGATACATGATCCTCTTTTTAAGAGAATTTTGGAAAGTTTCATCTTCAATTGCTCGTGCCAAGCGCAGAGCCGGGATTTCAGCGGAAATGGGAAGTTCGACATCAGTGCCATATAACACTTGAAAAGGTGACATGCCAAGAGAACTCTTGGGAGTAATACGATCTTCCCACAAAGTGTCGTATAAGGACTTGTGCCACATTCATTGATTTTAATCCACCAGCTTTCGTATAATATTCACCAAGTTTTTGTTATTGGATTCTGCTTGACCATTTCCTTGAGGGTAATAACTTGAGGCGTGAGCTAAAGTTATTCCATATTCATAGAAAAAACTAATAACTTCCCGTGAAGAGAATTTAGAAGCATTATCAGCAACAATCTTGTTGGGGACGCCAAACCTGACAATGATATTTTCTTTGATAAAACCGAAAACAACCTCAGAAGTGGCATGTTTGACAGGTATGGCTTCCACCCACTTGGTGAAGTAATCTATTGCTGTTAGGACATATATATGTCCGGCACTTGATTGGGGATTGAGTGCACCAATAAAATCAATTCCCCAATGTTTGAATGGTTCGTTGACAATGACCGGCCTTAGGGGAAAAGCAGCCAACTTGGGCTTGCCGACGAACTGCTGACAAGGCCCACATTTTGCTACCCAGGTAGCTGTATCTTGGAAAAGCATTGGCCAATAGTACCTGGCCCGGATAATCTTGTGTGCTATCACAGAAGAGGACAAATGGCCTCCACAGGTTGAATTATGAAAACTTTCAAGTAACTTCACCTGATGTGGCTTGTCGACACATCGCAAGAAAACACCATCTATCCCGCGTTTGTATAAACCGTCATCCCAGATGACAAATTTGGCTGCTCTGAGATTTATAGTGCACTTCTCCTTCGTAGTTAGGTGAGCTGGTCATTCGTTGTAGGTGAGGAAGAAAGCAATGTTGGAATACCACTCATCGCTGGTTGCGAAAAATAGGACCAGAGGCAGAGAATGGGCTTTCTCCAGCTGGCTTTGCGCTTCATTGGTACAATCATCTTTTTCCTCAGGGTTTTCTGACTCTTTTTTTTCAGCCATAAGCTGACATAGGCCCTTGCCTCTTACCAGCTTGGTTGGTTTTATATCTAGGTCATACTCCTGGACCTTTACAATCCAATTTCCTCACAAGCTTCCTAACTCCTGTTGAGTTAGAATTGATTTGACTGCCGTGTCAGGGACCAACACTACTATATGAGAATTTAAAATGTAATACCTAAAGTTTTTGATTGCTTTGATGACGGCGAAGGCATGCTTTTCCAATTGAGACATTTTTAATTTGTGGGGCTTGAGGGGAGAGCTCATGAACACAATTGGAGATTCAACATCCTTAGAATTCTTTTACATCAAGATGGCAGATACAGTATGCTCAGATGCATAGCTATACATGATAAAATCCTTGGAGAAATCAGGGCATACCAGGACTAGTGCGTGACCGATGGAAGCTTTTATTTCTTTAAACGACCTTTTTCCCTCCTCGCTCCACTGGAAAGTTGGTGACCCTTTCATCAAGTCCAATATGTGACGAGTCTTTTCAGCAAAGTCGGGAACAAAGCGCCTAAGAAAATTCACCTTTCTGAAGAAAGAGTGAACGCCAGTCTTGCTTGTAGGCAAAGTAAGGCTCTGAATAGCCTTAACTCTTTCGGTATCTATCTTCATTCCTTCTTTGCTAACCACATGCCCTAGCAACTTTCCTTCTGTGACTCCAAAAACAGACTTTTTCGGGTTCAGGGAAATCCCATGTTCTCGGCACTTGGGCAATACTTGCTCTAGATGATCACTATGCTCACTTTGTCGTTTAGAGAACACAGTCAAGTCATCCAGATAAACGACAATGACCTTCCCCATCATACCTTTGAATGTAAGGTCCATGGCCCGTTGAAAAGTGGCACCAACATTGGTTAGGCCAAAAGGCATCCTGCTGTAAGCAAATGTACCCCAGGGAGTAGTGAATGTTGTTTTAAATTGATCTCCAGGTGAAACTTCAATCTGATTGTAGCCTGAAAAACCATCAAGCATGGACACCATCTCTGATCCAGTTACTACTTGCAGAACCTGATCCATTATAGGAAGTGGGTAGTTGTCCTTCAAAGATGCCTGATTCAAATTTCCAAAATCTACTCATATGCGTATTTCTCCATTCTTCTTGCACACTGGCACAATATTTGCCACCCAAGTACTGTGATGGATAGGAAAAATGATTCTCGCATCCAACATTTTCTGAATTTCAGCCTGGATCGTACCTGAGATCTTAGGGTTATAATGCCTCTGCTTTTGGCGAAATACTTTGACATCTTCTTTCAATGGGATGTCATGCTGGATGTCCTTTGGTTTAAAAGACTTTAGATCAGCATAGGACCATGCCAACACGTCCATGTATTTCTTCAGAAGTTTGAAAAACTTCCGCTTCTCTTCAGACGAGCAACATTTTCCAATGTTCACAAATTGCGGATGTTCTTCCGAATCTAAATTAACCAGTTCAGTTTCTGGGGAAGATCCAGCATCATCTCGTCTTTTATTTTTTACAAAATGGTCGTGCCTATCGAACAACCCTTCCAGAGAAATCAGGCCCTTTGGAATTTTATTTCCATTGAGCTGACATATGCCGTCGTTCCTTTCAGATTCATCCTTCTGATCGGTGACTGATTCGTGGCACATAGAAGTGTATCCTTCAAAATGCAATCCTTTGAAATTTTCCGCCTTTTCTATAAAGGCAATGAGTTGATTGTCATCGTTGAATACTTGCCAATGCTAAGAATTTTCTGGCACACTTGGGTGGAAAACCATCTCAATGTTGTATTTGTCCATTTTCAAACCTGGGTGTGGGAGCATGAGGGATGCCGAAACGGCCAATGAATCGGCCATGTCATTCTGATCTCTTGGAATGGATTCTATAGAAAAAGTATCAAAATCTTTGATGTTTTCCCACACCGCATTGCGGTAATGCCTGAGCCTCTCATTCTTCACTTGATATATCCTTTTAACTTGATTCACAACTAGCTCTGCATCACCTTACACTTTCAGATTTTTGATCCCTCTCTCTTTTGCGGCCTGCATGCCGAGTAATAGAGATTCATACTCAGCAGTGTTATTTGTGTTGAAGAATTGGAACTTAAAAGAGAGAGGAATAATTTCTTCCTCGGGAGATATTAGCACGGCTCCGGCGCCACATCCACTGGTTACGCAACTGCCCTAAAATTGCAAGGTCAAGACCTCATTAAGATCTTCTTCTTGGATGAGAACAACCATTTTGTCAGACTCGGTAGACAAGAAATAGTTCCCCATCCCTGATGATTCGAAAAGAATTTGAGCTTTGGGGTCCTCAGAGTTAGTAACCAAGTACTTCTATTGTGATTTTGGCTCCAAAGTCTGCATTACACTTTTGATGGGGATTCTAGCCTTAGACCAGTCCATATGAATCTCCCCACCAACTTCGCTGCAAAACTCCTTCCCACCAAATTTCCATAGGCTACTGGAATGTCAGAAACAAGGACGGTCATCTTTACTCTTTTCTCTGGGAATGCCATAAATGCAAACTGGGTGTCTTTGATTTGACCAATCAACGACACCTACTTGGTTTCCAAGGAATAACATCTGCCAAAAGGCTTGGTAAGGGTGAGGACCAAAGCATGGGTGACTTTTGCCGGCATGACGTTATCAGAAGCTCCAGAATCAATTATGCAGTTACTTAACTTGTGACCATTGATTAGGAGGGAGAGATAGAAAGGTTCTATCTTACCTGATGCAGATGTTGAGGCAACATTTATGTGGGATGCAGGAGGAGTGGCAAGGATTCCTTTTGGGGAAACCTAATTAGTTATGACAGCTTGACTTTGAATATACTTGGTCAATCTTACAAGCTATTCGGGATTTGACTGAAGATACTCAGCTTCAGACATTTGGATCTTGGTCTTTTTAGCATGGTCAATTATGTCAAATGTGGCCAAGGGTTGCGTTGGTGAAGGAATGAGTCCCTCACTTCATGATGGTAGGGTAGGATTACTGGTCTTTATGGAAATAGAAGAAGGCTGATTTGGAGGAGAAATGGGGGGAAAAGCTTTCTTTGTAAAAGGCTTAACAGGGAGTTGAGTAGGAAGAGGATTACCTCTTTTAGCAATGGTTGGAGGCGCGTTTGACACGGCCTTCTCCTTCTGCACATTGGGCAGTGACCTCTGCTTCTTTTCCTTGCGAGCGGGTAAAAACAACATATGATTGTCCACTTGCATAGCCTTGTGTACCCTCCTCTTCGTCAGATTCTTCCTCCTCAAATTTCATATACCCGATAGTAGAGTCACCAGTTGGCTCACTGACATCTTGATCATCTTCGCCTTGAGACGAAGGTACTTCGTAATCTTGTTCCTCTTCTTCAATTTCGGCTAAGGTGTTAACCGAAGGAGCCTCAAGCACCAACTGTGGAGCAGTTGCAGGTAAGCGCGGCCTTTGAGGAACATGGTTGGAAGCGAAATTCCTCTGTGGGATATCCCGGTATGAAGGACCGAGAGAAGCTTGGGCTAACTGCTTCTTCAATGAAAGCAAGTCGTTCACCATCTTTTGGAATGCTGGATCAGACAAAGTAGTGGGCGAAGGGCTCAAAGATTTAGGCTTAGAGGATTCCCTTTTTAATTCCCTAGATATTATCAAATTATGTTCAATTCAGATGGCAGCAGCCTGGGCGAGAATCAAGGTAGCCACTTGCTCTTATAGGAGTAAGAAACTTACTTTCGAACTCATAGCGTTCACGAAGAAACACTTCTGATTTTCTAGTGTTGGAAGCATGGCGACAGGGACGTGGTTGATTAATGCATTGAAACCTGGCGATAAAATCGCACATGGTCTCATTGGCCTCCTTCTTCAGGTGAGTGATCTGTGATAACAATGCAAATGCATCTTCTGAAGGCTTGTACCTGTCTTCAAAAGCATCCCGCAAGGTGGCCCAACTGGTAATAGATCCGGCCGACAAATGCTGAAAAAGGTGAACCGACACATCTTCATGGGTTACATCTAGGATACTGCATGACATGATGAATGCAGATATGTGCGAATCCGTGCTTTAGTTCCCACTCCCGTCAAATTTGGGAGCACGTGAACAGAATGTGGTAAAGCCAAGGGACCCATAGCATTTCACCATGGTACGGCCATCTGGGTAGCTGGAAAAAGAACACGGGCTGGAAACACAGTTCCTCTGAGCAGCAAGGCACTATAGAGGGATGTGGAGGCTCCTTGTGAAAACCGGTTCTTACGTGGGGGTGAGGCGCTTCTGGCTGACCGATAAGCTGAACTTAGTGATGAAAAGCATGCTAGTGTTATAATGAAATTGTGCCTTTGATGCAGATCGAAAGTAGGATCGACTTCTCCACGAGCTTGCCTGCTATGCGTAAATGGCTCACCTGCCAGCGTACCTTTCACATCTGCAATGTTGTGGCGCAGATTTAAAATTTATTTTTGGTTGTACTTGCTGATTTTCTGGTTTTTTCGACAAAAACCAGCAGCCTGTACTTTTCTAAATATTTAAAATTATCCTCTTCTTTGAAAACTGACTGCGGTTAATGACAAATAATAGCGAGGATAAAATGACAACGAAGATTAGTAAGCTGATTTTCGGATCTAAAGTTGACTTTTTCAAAGAGTTTTAAAATTTTGGTAAACAGTCAGAAACTCAGCTCTACGGAAAAATACAGATTTTTATAAAAAGTCAGCGAACTAAAGATCTCCAACTAGACCAGATCTATGGATCTCAGAAGAAAATTTTCAATTTGGAGCACTTTTGTAAAATTTTTGGATTTTTTAACAAAAAGTTAGAGTTTGCAAACAAATAGTGATTTTTCCAGATTTTCTATCCTACCACTATCATAGATCTGATAGATTTGTTCATTCCCCAACAGAGTTCCCAAAAACTGTTGGCTCGAAAATCTGTCGCTTGGGCAGATTTATGGATAGACGAGTCAGCAGTGTGCAGGGCATAGCCCCTCTTTGAGTCAGCAAAGCGAAACTGGTTTATTGCTATTCTACCAGCAGGAATCTATGCAAGTCCCACAATATTCTGCCTTCGGGGGTTTGGGATCTCATCCCAGTAGGGTTATTTCCGACTGCGGAAAGAAAGGAAAGAAAGAGAGGATGAAGAAAGATCAGATCCGAAGAAAGAAAAGAAATGAATTCCAAAGCAGAAAGGTCAGAGGGTTTATGTTTTGGGATTGGTAGTAAACAGAGCCAAACCTACTTGCATAAACGAACAAAGCAATACTGATGAATAAATGACAATAAAAAAGAAGTAGATCCAACAGAATAAACACACAGATCTGACATAAGAAAGATCTAATGCAAATAACACATGTATTCAGCACAAAGTCTAAATATTGTATTAATATTTCCTTCTGTTACAAAAAGCTCAAAGTCTTTTCTTCTCACTTCTATTTTTCATCTAAAAGATATCCACCCCCTTCAAATACAACAAGTATTTGAGTATTTATAGAAGAAGGAGAAGAAGGAAGGAAAAAAGGAACCAACCACCTATTTACATAAAATATACAAAATATTTACAAAAATATCTCAAAGTCATGTTGACTTTTGACAACTTGATGGATGACATCATCCCATGGTGCAACATGGATGATGTCATCATTTGTGCCAACATACTTTAGACATTTCACAAAAAGAAATTCGAAGAAGAGAGAAATTATTCATCATCGTCGTCCCACGGCTGAAAGGGGATATCCTGCTATTGCTGCTCAGGTGACGAGATGTGGAATTGGGCACGGTATTCCATGAACTTGCTGATCATGGGCTCTAGTTGATCCTAGGAAGGATCCTTGTGTCGCTCGCTGATCACCTCGCAAGTCTCCTGCTCGTCTATGAGCTTCTCTGGGAGTTTGGAATCTTCTTTCTCTGCTTCTATGAGGAACCCGATGAAGTCTCGATAGGCCAGCAGGTTATTGATGGACTCTGTGTCAAAAGTGACCTCTGGCCCCAGTCCTTGCGAAACGATCTCCTTGAAGATCTGGATGGTTTCATCAACTTTCCTTAAGGTGAAAGAAGGAGTAAGCAACCCTGGAGACATGTGTGAGAACGATTTGTTCCATTTGGTGCATCGCATCTAGGGCTTCTTCCTTTACCTTATCGATCTTTTCAAGGACGAATTCCAGTTGATCCATCAAGTAATCCAGAGTGGAAAGGACTTTATTGAGGGCCCTGGGATGACCAAAAACACCAAACTTGACCAGATCTTCGACTGAATAGTCGAACATTCTTTGAAAGGTCTCACATTGCAGCCTAGCATGGTCTAGCTCTTCTGATATGGGTCCTGCTAATGCCTGGAGTTCTTTGTTCACCTTGTTGATGTTCAGGTACAAATCGGTGAACTCGGTGATCACTTTTTCGTTGTCCTTGAGGATTTGGCTCCTCCAAGCGGAAACTGCCATGCGTTGCTCGCCGATCTTTGCATATTCATCAATTTTATCCTGGCTCAGAGGCTCAGGAGTCTCGGCTGGCAGTTGTCGGAGGTGCACTGCCCATCTTCTGTAAGGCTTGGAGCAGATGTCTATTTTTCTCTTTCAGTAGCCTTTTCTCTTCCTTTGCTTCTTGAAGCTTCTTACAGAGGGCATCAACTGTAGATAGGGCCTCTCCCTGAAGGCTTTCTAGAAGACATACCCATTGTGACTTGAGTCACTGTGTAATCTGTCGAGGACAGATCCTTTTTATCCTTCAGAGGATTGGGGTATGCGATCTCCATTACCCTCTCTCCCGAAGCACTCTGAGAGAAGTGTGTGATGGGCTTCTGCTTCTTTACCCCTTTTGACGGGATCACAGAGAAGTCCATCGGTGTGATGGGAACTTTCCTTTTCTGCTGACTCAGGTGCTGGGAGATCCAAGTTGGACTTATGGGAGAAGGGCCAGAAACAGAGAAGGGGGCAGCTGCAGTAGTAGAAGGGAAAAACGTGGAGACACTTGGAGGCAGCATCGGAGAGGGAGGCCAAGGAAGTGCTCATGGGAGGAAGGGATACTGCAGGAGAGGAAGACATAGGAAGGGAAGGGAGCTCAGAGATGAGGAAAGAAATGGAGGGGGATAGATCCGTGAGAGAAGAGAAGATAGATGAAGAAGCAGGAGGAACAGTAGAAGAAGGGGGAGAGGACACGACCAAAGGAATGGTTGCTTGGGTCACCTGAGGAGGGGAAGGAGGAGAAGAAGAAGGAACATAATGGACCTCAATTGTTATAGTAGTGGCGACATCCTGAGTGGATGGGCCTATTTGGACATCTTCCACTGTTTCTTTCTCTAGGGAAGCCAGAGTTACAACTTGTTCAGGTGCAGTGGAAGGAGGACTTACACGGAGCCTCCTCTTGGGTGGAGCTAGATTCACCCTCTTTGCCTTTTCCTTTACCTTTTGGCTGCTATTTAGCCTGAGGAGGTGCGTTACCCAATGGAGAGGTTGTGAAATTGACCCCGAGGTAGATGAGCTTGTTCATTCGGCACCAATGCTCTGTTCTACGTAGAATTTCCTTGACCCTTTCCTCAATTGTCTGAGGTGCTTTGGTTCTATCAATTAATGCAAAAGGCCAATCGTCCCCACCTGTGTCAAGATACACTTGATCCACTTCCTCCTCAGTAGTTTGGTAGCCTTTGGGGACGATGGCTACCCCGTACTGGATGATTTCTGCTAAGGCCAAGCGAGAATGATCCTTACTCCTAAGCTCAACCTCCTGATATATGTCGATGTAGATATCCTCGATCTCAGGGATGTGGATCGGATCGAGCTTAGCCCTTGGAAGATAATTTCTCGGGTCGAAGGTGGGCCTTGCCGGAAATCATGTTTCAGATTCAGCAGCTCCAGTTCTGCAAACATTTCTTTTGCCTTGTGGTGAGTGAGACATGTATATCTACCCACTGTGAGGGGGAAAGGAGTTCCACCCTTATTTCTCTTTAGGCACTTTTCATGGTAAGTAACAAGCTGCCTCGACAGCTCCAACAGGATCAATTTGGGCCCGGCATACCTTGGCAGTCTAGTCGGTTCCTCCAAGAAATTAACTGCCCTTAGATAGGTAAACGTGGGGAACTAAGTGAATAGGGTCCCCCACTTCTCAGTAGCTACAACTATGCTCTTGGTCGTGCGACCGTGAGTCATATTCGACCTCAGCAGGGAGATGATGTAGTAGAAGAATGCATCATTGATCTTTGTGAATTAGGGGATGCTATTTTCCAGCTTCAGCTCTGGATAGTATTCATAGATTTTGACTTGGGGCCAAACCCCACACCGCATCAGAGGTGGGTAGTCCCTTTCTGAAGCAGCAACATAGACCACGTAGGAGTTCATATAGAACCTCCCCGTTGTGTTGAGTTGTTGTAGCTGCTAAGAGATTGTGCTGCTTATAATTTTTTCCCATTCAAAGCGTTGATCGGGCACATTTTTGTTCATTGTCTCAAGGTACCACAGCATCCACTTGTGAAAATAATGGGCGTCAGGAAGCCCAAAGACTCTGCTCAGGAACGTAATTGTGTCGCTGAGTTCCTCTGAAAAGTCACTACGGTGAATGACTTGTGGCCACCGAGTCACTACTTTTTTGTTCTTCAGATAAACCTCATTCATCAGCTGCATGCACTGATCTTCATTGTCGTCCTAGGCCTTGATGCAATCTTGTTGGCTGACGGCCACAAAGTGCCGGTGATGAGGAAAGCCAAACATCATTTCAAAGTGCCGGGCAGTGAGGTTAATTATAACCTCGCCCTTCTCACCATGAACACATCTTGTGTCCTTGTTGTAGCATCGGGCTACCACCATCATAAATTCATTGTTTACGGCACTGACTGGGATCCCACCATCAAAGTGCAGGGCACTGCCTATCAGCTTGTCCATCCATGGACTTCTTGTGACCCTTTGTGTTCTGGCCCATAAATCTTCCATGTCAATATGACCCAGCTTTGAGTCTCTGATGTCTAGGTCACACTCTGCTTGGGACTCGGGCATTCTGACCCTCTAATATTTATACTTAATTTCTTCTTCTGTGAGCTTGGCCTTGCCTTTAGATTTGATAGGTTTCCTGCTCGATGTAGACATATGTTCTTCTGAACTTAGTTGCTGATCTGCAAGAATAAGAAGTGAAACCCAACGCAAGAAAGCCATGTCAGCTGTCTGATTTTCCATTGAAATGTTGACAGAAGAAAGAGTTAGCAATTTAAAGGCCTCAGGGCGCAGGGATCATGAATGCTGCAGGCTACAGGGCTAAATAGTAAGGTGCACAGAAAAGGGTTGTTGTAAGGGGATAAATCAGCGCCAAAGGGCGCATGGCGCATGAACACTGCAGGGTGCATTTCTTTGTTGTTGTAAGGACAAGTGCGCCTCCGCAATGTGGATGCATTTTATAAAGGGCACATGGATGCTTCATGTTAGACGGGAACAAGATGTGCTCGTGATGCATATATCTTTCATGTTGCATGGAACTTCGGTGCGCCAAAGGCACATATAAGGTTTGTGTAACATATGCTTTTTGTGCACTAAAGGGAACTTGGCGCGGGTGCATGGAAGGAATGCATGACATGCTGTTGTTGCAATGATGGATGCGCCTGCACCGTTTAAAGCTTTGCACTTGGCGCGGATAATTTTTATGTTGCACACATGTGGGGTGTGCCACAGGGCACAGGTTTTAGAAATGCAACAAATGAATTTGGTGCGTCATGAGGGGGTGCAAGGAAAGTGTTTGCAAGAAACTAAGGAAGTGCACCTTGAGGGTGCAATTTATCATGATGTAACAGGGGTGATAGATGTGCCATTGGTGCGGCTGTCCTTTGTGTTGCAGGATGCGTCCATGCGCCAAAGGAGAAGGAAAATACAGTTTCCTTTTCAAGCTTTGATTCTCTCTCTGAGGGGTTTACATATGGTTAAGATCCTGTTGCAAGGTTCATTTAGGTGATGAAGAGGCTTAATACCAATATTTTCGAGTAATCATTTCAGGACAGAGTCCCCTTCCCAGCAGATCTGGAAAGAGGGGAGGAGAACATGAGGAAGAACGGAAAAGAGAGCAGCAAGGGGGAAAAGCATGATTTCTCATTTTCCAATCCAAACTGAACCAGCCTAGCATCCAAAAACCTCAAATACAAAACACACAAAAGAAAGAAGGCCACTTACCCGGATTTAAACAATGAAAAAGCTTGAAAACGGGTCCACGACTTGATCGAAAGTGACAGGGCAGGTGCGCTGACAGGCTTAGAGAAAATAATATTAAAAATAATCACGTGATAGCTCTGGTGATAATGACATTACAGGCGCGCCTATATATAGGTGAGGTGGTAATAAATGTGCCACCAAATTTTTAAGTGGCGCACCAAAAGAGCTGTCGACAGAGGAATACATGCGCCCTTTGGCGCACCAAAAGACTTACAAACACGATAATATGTGCGCCCTTGGCGCGGCGAAAGTGGTGTTGACAGAGGAATATGTGCGCCCCTGGCACACCAAAAATACTTGCAAACACGATAATATGTGCGCCCTTGGCACACCGAAGGTGGTGTCGACAGAGGAATATGTGCGCCCTTGGTGCACCAAAAAGGGGCGCAACAAAAGATATGTTGACAGGAAGGTGCACGTGCCTTGGCGCATGCAGGGAAGACTCAACATAGAGAGGCACATCAAAACACCTGTTGACACAAGAAAACATGCGCCAAAGGCTTTAAAAGGGGGCACATGAACATTTGATGTTGCATAGTGATTATATGCACCCGGCCAAAAATACCAAAAACGGCTAAGTTCAGAAAACTAGATTTCCCGAGAAGGGATTTTGCAACGTTCCGAACGTAAGAAATCCCTAACGAGGGATTGGAACAAAATTTTTGGTATGGTTATCTGTAAAATTTCCCTTGCCAATTTTACGGGATAACATCTAGCTCTTTCTGGGGACTATCCCTGAGCAAACTTGGGGGTAGAGAATCCAAGATCTCACGTCCCTATCCATTGGGTAATAGAGTCAAAAACAAGGGCGACTGGAGGGTGTCAAAAGGGAACACACAACAAACAGAAAGGAAACACACGACAAAAACAAACACACAACTAAAGCAAACTGTACAAAGAAGAGAGCAAGCTCTACTTCATGAAGATTTTCAGATGCTGCCTGCTGTAGGGAAATGGTAGCTCGGTTCCATCTAGATATGAGAGATAGAATCTATTCTCTCCGTTCAGCTGCTTGATCTTGAAAGGCCCTCTCCGCAGGGAATCAAATTTCCCATGCATGCCTTTTGGCAATCTTCACTTGTCCCACAGAAGGACGAGGTCTCCCACCTGGAAATTTCTTTGCTTAGCTTTTTTATCAAACAGTCTCTTGACTTGATTCTGATGTTCGGTGATCTTTTCGACCACCCTTACTCTCTTTTCTTCGAGCTCTATCAAATACATGATCCTCTTTTCAAGAGAATTTTGGAAAGTTTCATCTTCAATTGCTCGTGCCAAGCGCAGAGCAGGGATTTCAGTGGAAATGGGAAGCTCGACATCAGTGCCATATAACACTTGAAAAGGTGACATGCCGAGAGACCTCTTGGCAGTAATACGATCTGCCCACAAAGTGTCGTATAAGGACTTGTGCCACATTCGTTGATTTTCATCCACCAACGTTCGTATAATGGTCACCAAGTTTTTGTTACTGGATTCTACCTGACCATTTCCTTGAGGGCAATAATCTGAGGCGTGAGCTAAAGTTATTCCATATTCATAGCAAAAACTAATAACTTCCCGTGAAGAGAAGTTAGAAGCATTATCAGCAACAATCTTGTTGGGGACGCCAAACCTGACAATGATATTTTCTTTGATAAAACTGCAAACAACCTCAGAAGTGGCATGTTTGACAAGTATGGCTTCCACCCACTTCGTGAAGTAATCTATTGCTGTTAGGACATAACTATGTTTGGAACTCGATTAGGGATTTAGTGCACCAATAAAATCAATTCCCCACTGTTTGAATGGTTCGTTGACAATGACCAGCCTGAGGGGAAAAGCAGCCAACTTGGGCTTGCCGACGAACTGCTGACAAGGCTCACATTTTGCTACCCAGGTAGCTGTATCTTCGAAAAGCATTGGCCAATAGTACCTGGCCCGGATAATCTTGTGTGCTATCATAGAAGAGGACAAATGGCCTCCACAGGCTGAATTATGAAAACTTTCAAGTAACTTCACCTGCTGTGGCTTGTCGACACATCGCAAGAAAACACCATCTATCCCGCGTTTTTATAAACCGTCATCCCAGATGACAAATTTGGCTGCTCTGAGCAATATAATGCGCTTCTCCTTCGTAGTTACATGAGCTGGGCATTCGCCGTAGGTGAGGAAGAAAGAAATGTCGGAATACCACTCATCGTTGGTTGCGACAAATAGGACCAGAGGCAGAGAATGGGCTTTCTCCAGTTGGCTTTGCGCTTCATTGGTACAATCATCCTTTTCCTCAGGATTTTCTGAATCTTTGTTTTCAGCCATAAGCTGACATAGGCCCTTGCCTCTTACCAGCTTGGTTGGTTTTATATCTAGGTCGTACTCATGGACCTTTGCAATCCAATTTCCTCGCAAGCTTCCTAACTCCTGTTGAGTTAGAATTGATTTGACTGCCGTGTCAGGGACCAGCACTACTGTATGAGAATTTAAAATGTAATACCTGAAGTTTTTGACTGCTTTGACAACGGCGAAGACATGCTTTTCCAATTGAGACATTTTTAATTCGTGAGGCTTGAGGGGAGAGCTCATGAACACAATCAGAGATTCAACATCCTCCGAATTCTTTTGCATCAAGATGGTAGACACAGTATGCTCAGATGCATAGCTATACATGATAAAATCCTTGGAGAAATCAGGGCATACCAGGACTGGTGCATGAGCGACAGAAGCTTTTATTTCTTCAAAATGACCTTTTTCCCTTCCTCGCTCCACCGGAAAGTTGGTGACCCTTTCATCATGTCCAATATATGATGAGTCTTTTCAGCAAAGTCAGGAACAAAGCGCCTAAGAAAATTCACCTTTCCAAAGAAAGAGTGAACGCCGGTCTTGCTTGTAGGCAAAGTAAGGCTCTGAATAGCCTTAACTCTTTCGGTATCTATCTTCATTCCTTCTTTGCTAACCACATGCCCTAGCAACTTTCCTTCTGTGACTCCAAAAATAGACTTTTTCGGGTTCAGGGAAATCCCATGTTCTCGGCACCTGGCCAATACTTGCTCCAGATGATCACTATGATCACTTCGTTGTTTAGAGAACACAGTCAAGTCATCCAGATAAATGACAATGACCTTCCCCATCATACCTTTGAATGCAAGGTCCATGGCCCACTGAAAAGTGGCACCAACATTGGTTAGGCCAAAAGGCATCCTGCTGTAAGCAAATGTACCCCAGGGAGTAGTGAATGCTATTTTAAATTGATCTTCAGGTGAAACTTCAATCTGATTGTAGCTTGAAAAACCATCAAGCATGGACAGCATCTCTGATCCAGTTACTGCTTACAGAACTTGATCCATTATAGGAAGTGGGTAGTTGTCTTTCAAGGATGCCTGATTCAAATTTCAAAAATCTACGCATATGCGTATTTCTCCATTCTTCTTGCGCACTGGCACAATATTCGCCACCCAAGTACTATGATGGATAGGAAAAATGATTCTCGCATCCCGCATTTTCTGAATTTCAGCCTGGATCGTACCTGAGATCTTAGGGTTATAATGCCTCTGCTTCTGGTGAAAGGCTTTGACATCTTCTTTCAACGGGATGTCATGTTGGACGTCCTTTGGTTTAAAAGACTTTAGATCAGCATAGGACCATGCCAACACGTCCATGTATTTCTTCAGCAGTTTGACAAACTTCCGCTTCTCTTCAGGCGTGCAACATTTTCCAATGTTCACGAATTGCGGATGTTCTACCGAACCTAAATTGACCCGTTCGGTTTCTGGGGATGATCCAGCATCATCTCGCCTTTTCTTTTTTACAAAACGGTCATGCCTGTCGAACAACCATTCCAGAGAAACCAGGCCCTTTGGAATTTTATTTCCTTTGAGCTGACATATGCCGTTGTTCCCTTCGGATTCATCCTTTTGATCGGTGACTGATTCATGGCACATAGAAGTGGATCCTTCAAAATGCAATCCTTTGAAATTTTCCACCTTTTCTAGAAAGGCAATGAGTTGATTGTCATCGTTGAATACTTGCCAATGCTGAGAATTGTCTGGCACACTTGGGCGGAAAACCATCTCAATGGTGTATTTGTCTGTTTTCAAACCTGGGTGTGGGAGCATGAGGGATGCTGAAATGGCCAATGAATCGGCCATGTCATTCTGAGCTCTTGGAATGGATTCTATTGAAAAAGTGTCAAATTCTTCAATGTTGTCCCACACCGCATTACGGTAGTGCCTGAGCCTCTCATTCTTCACTTGATATATCCTCTTAACTTGATTCACGAACTAGCTCTGCATCACCTTGTACTTTCAGATTTTTGATCCCTCTCTCTCTTGCGGCCTGCATGCCGAGTAACAGAGATTCATACTCAGCAGTGTTATTTGTGTTGAAAAATTGCAACTTAAAAGAGAGAGGAATAATTTCTTCCTCGGGAGATATTAGCACGGCTCCGGCGCCACATCCACTGGTTGCGCAGCTGCCATCAAATTGCAAGGTCCAGACCTTGTTAAGATCTTCTTCTTGGATGAGAACAACCATTTTGTCAGACTCGGTAGACAAGAAATAGTTCCCCATCCCTGATGATTCGAAAATAATTTGAGCTTTGGGGTCCTCAGAGTTAGTAACCAAGTACTTCTTTTGTGATTCTGGCTCCAAAGTCTGCATTACACCTTTGACGGGGATTCTAGCCTTAGACTAGTCCATATGAATCTCCCCACCAACTTCACTGCAAAAACTTCTTCCCAGCAAAATTCCGTAGGCTGCTGGAATGTCGGCAACGAGGACGGTCATCTTTACTCTTTTCTTTGGGAACGCCGCAAATGCAAACTACGCGTCTTTGATTTGACCAATCAACGGCACCTGCTTGGTTTCCAAGGAATAACATCTGCCAAAAGGCTTGGTAAGGGTGAGGCCCAAAGCATGGGTGACTTTTGCCGGCATGACGTTATCAGAAGCTCCAGAATCAATTATGCAGTTACTTAACTTGTGGCCATTGATTAGGAGGGAGAGATAGAAAGGTTCTATCTTGCCTGATACAGATGTTGAGGCAACATTTATGCGGGATGCAGGAGGAGTGGAAAGGATTCCTTTTGGGGAAACCTGATTAGTTATGATAGCTTGACTTTGAATATACTTGGTCAATCTTACAAGCTGTTCAGGATTTGACTGAAGATACTCAGCTTCAGACATTTGGATCTTGGTCTTTTTAGCATGGTCAATTATGTCAAATGTGGCCAAGGGTTGCGTTGGTGAAGGAATGAGTCCCTCACTTCGTGATGGTAGGGTAGGATTACTGGTCTTTATAGGAAATAGAAGAAGGCTGATTTGGAGGAGAAATGGGGGGAAAAGATTTCCTTGTAAAAGGCTTAACAGGGAGTTGAGTAGGAAGAGGATTACCTCTTTTAGCAATGGTTGGAGGCACGTTTGACATGGCCTTCTCCTTCTGCACATGGGCAGCGACCTCTGCTTCTTTTCCTTGCGAGCGGGTAAAAACAACATATGATTGTCCACTTGCATAGCCTTGTGTACCCTCCTCTTCATCAGATTCTTCCTCCTCAAATTCCATATACCCGATAGTAGAGTCGCCAGTCAGCTCACCGACGTCTTGATCATCTTCGCCTTGAGATGAAGGTTCTTCATAATCTTGTTCCTCTTCTTCAATTTTGGCTAGGCGTTAACCGGAGGAGCCTCAAGCGCCAACCGTGGAGCAGTTGCAGGTAAGCGCAGCCTTTGAGGAACATTGTTGGAAATGAAATTCCTCCGTGGGATATCCAAGTATGAGGAACTGAGGGAAGCTTGGGCTAACTGCTTCTTCAATGCAAGCAAGTCGTTCGCCATCTTTTGAAATGCCAGATCAGACGAAGTAGTGGGAGAAGGGCCCGAAGATTTAGGCTTGGAGGATTCCCTTTTCAATTCGCCAGATATTATCAAATTATCTTCAATTCGGATGGCAGCGGCCTGGGCAAGAATCAAGGTAGCCACTTGCTCTTGCAGGAGTAAGAAACTTACTTTCGAACTCATAGCGTTCACGAAGAAACACTTCTGATTTTCTTGGTGTTGGAAGCATGGCGACAGGGACGCGGTTGATTAATGCATTGAACTTGGTGATAAAATCATGCATGGTCTCATTGGCCTCCTTCTTCAGGTGAGTGATCTGTGATAACAATGCAAATGCATCTTCCGAAGGCTTGTACCTATCTTCAAAAGCATCCCGCAAGGTGGCCCAACTGGTAATAGATCCGGCCGGCAAATGCTGAAACCATTCTGTTGCAGGCCCTTGTAAAGTTTCCAGAAAAAGGTGAACCGACACATCTTCATGGGTTACATCTAGGATACTACATGACATGATGAATGCAGATATGTGTGAATCCGTGCTTTGGTTCCCGCTCCCGTCAAATTTGGGAAAATTCTTTCGGTTTCCATGTGGGAGCGCGTGAACAGGATGTGGTAAAGCCAAGGGACCCATAGCATTTCCCATGGTACGGCCATCTGGACAGCTGGAAAAAGAACACGGGCTGGAAACACAGTTCCACTGAGCAGCAAGGCGCTACAGAGGGATGTGGAGGCTCCTTGTGAAAACCGGTTCTTCCGTGGGGGTGAGGCGCTTCTGGCTGACCGATCAGCTGAACTTAGTGATGAAAAGCGCGCCAGTGTTATACTGAAATTGTGCCTTTGAAGCAGATCGAAAGTAGGATCGACTTCTCCACGAGCTCTCCTGCTACGCGTAAATGGCTCACCTGCCAGCGTACCTTCCAGATCTGCAATGTTGTGGAGCAGATTTAAAATTTCTTTTTGGTTGTACTTGCTGATTTTCTGGTTTTTTCGACAAAAACCAGCAGCCTGTACTTTTCTAAATATTTAAAATTATCCCCTTCTTTGAAAACCGATTGCGGTTTAATGACAAATAACAATGAGGATAAAATGACAGTGAAGATTAGTAAGCTGATTTTCGGATCTAAAGTTGACTTTTTCAAAGAGTTTTGAAAATTTCGGTAAACAGTCAGAAACTCAGATCTACGGAAAAATACAGATTTTTATAAAAACTCAGCGAACTAAAGATCTCCAACTAGGCCAGATCTATGGATCTCAGAAGAAAATTTTCAATTTGGAGTCACTTTTGCAAAAAAATTTGGATTTTTAACAAAAAGTTAAAGTTTGCAAACAGATAGTGATTTTTCTGATTTTTCCAGATTTTCTATCCTACCACTATCATAGATCTGATAGATCTGTTCGTTCCCCATAGCGGAGTCGCCAAAAACTGTTGGCTCAAAAATCTGTCACTTGGGCAGATTTATGGATAGACGAGTCAATAGTGTGCAGGGCATAGCCCCTCTTTGAGTCAGCAAAGCGAAACTGGTTTATTGCTATTCTACCAGCAGGAATCTGTGCAAGTCTCACAATATTCTGCCTTCGGGGGTTTGGGATCTCATCCCAGTAGGGTGTTTCCGACTGTGGAAAGAAAGGAATGAAAGAGAGGATGAAGAAAGATCAGATCCGAAGAAAGAAAAGAAATGAATTCCAAAGCAGAAAGGTCAGAGGGTTTATGTTTTGGGATTGGTAGTAAACAGAGCCAAACCTACTTGCATAAACGAACAAAGCAATACTGATGAATAAATGACAATAAAACAGAAGTAGATTCAACAGAATAAACACACAGATCTGACATAAGAAAGATCTAATGCAAATAACACATGTATTCAGCACAAAGTCTAAATATTGTATTAATATTTCCTTCTGTTACAAAAAGCTCAAAGTCTTTTCTTCTCACTTCTATTTTTCATCTAAAAGATATCCACCCCCAAATACAACAAGTATTTGAGTATTTATAGAAGAAGGAGAAGAAGGAAGGCAAAAAGGAACCAACCACCTATTTACATAAAATATACAAAATATCTACAAAAATATCTCAAAGTCATGTTGACTTTTGACAACTTGATGGATGACATCATCCCATGGTGCAACATGGATGATGTCATCATTTGTGCCAACATACTTTAGACATTTCACAAAAAGAAAGTCGAAGAAGAGAGAAATTATTCATCGTCGTCGTCCCGCGGCTGAAAGGGGATATCCTGCTGTTGCTGCTCGGGTGACGAGATGTGGAATTGGGCACGGTATTCCATGAACTTGCTGATCATGGGGTCTAGTTGATCCTGGGAAGGATCCTTGTGTCGCTCGCTGATCACCTCGCAAGTCTCCCGCTCGTCTATGAGCTTCTCTAGGAGTTTGGAATATTCTTTCTCTGCTTCTATTAGGAACCCGATGAAGTCCCGACAGGCCAGCAGGTTATTGATGGACTCTGCGTCAAAAGTGACCTCTGGCCCCAGCCCTTGCGAAACGATCTCCTTGAAGATCTGGATGGTTTCATCAACTTTCCTTAAGGTGAAAGAAGGAGTAAGTAACCCTGGAGACATGTTGAGAACGATTTGTTCCATTTGGTGCATCGCGTCCAGGGCTTCTTCCTTTACCTTATCGATCTTTTCAAGGACGAATTCCAGTTGATCCATCTGGTAATCCAGAGTGGAAAGACTTTATTGAGGGCCCTGGGATGACTGAAAATGCCGAACTTGACCAGATCTTCGACTGAACAGTCGAACATTCTTTGAAAGGTCTCACGTTGCAGCCTAGCATGGTCCAGCTCTTCTGATATGGGTCCTGCTAATGCCTGGAGTTCTTTGTTCACCTTGTTGATGTTCAGGTACAAATCGGTGAACTTGGCGATCACTTTTTCACTGTCCTTGAGGATTTGGCTCCTCCAAGCAGAAACTGCCATGCCCTGCTCACCGATCTTTGCATATTCATCAATTTTATCCTGGCTCAGAGGCTCAGGAGTCTCGGCGGCAGTTGTGGGAGGTGCACTGCCCATCTTCTGTAAGGCTTGGAGCAGATGTCTATTTTTCTCTTTCAGTATCCTTTTCTCTTCTTTTGCTTCTTGAAGCTTCTTGCAGAGGGCGTCGACTACAGATAGGGCCTCTCCCTGAAGGCTTTCAGAAGACATCCCCATTGTGACTTGAGTCACTGTGTAATCTGTCGAGGACAGATCCTTTTTATCCTTCAGAGGATTGGGGTACGCGATCTCCATTACCCTCTCTCCCGAAGCACTCTGAGAGAAGCGTGTGATGGGCTTCTGCTTCTTTACCCCTTTTGACGGGATCACGGAGAAGTCCATCGGAGCGATGGGAACTTTCCTTTTCTGTTGACTTAGGTGCTGGGAGATCCAGGCTGGACTTATGGGAGAAGGACCAGAAATAGAGAAGGGGGCAGCTGCAGTAGTAGAAGGGAAAAAAGTGGAGACACTTGGAGGCGGCATCGAGAGGGAGGCCGAGGAAGTGCTCACGGGAGGAAGGGATACTGCAGGAGAGGAAGACATAGGAAGGGAAGGGAGCTCAGAAATGAGGGAAGAAATGGAGGGGGACAGATCCGCGAGAGAAGAGAAGATAAATGAAGAAGCAGGAGGAACAGTAGAAGAAGGGGGAGAGGACACGACCAAAGGAATGGTCGCTTGGGTCACCTGAGGAGGGGAAGGAGGGGAAGGAGAAGGAATAGAAGGGACCTCAGTTGTTACAGCAGTGGCGACATCCTGAGTGGATGGGCCTATTGGGACATCTTCCTCCACTGTTTCTTTCTCTGGGGAAGCCAGAGTTACAACTTGTTCGGGTGCAGCGGAAGGAGGACTTACAGGAGCTTCCTCTTGGGTGGAGCTGGATTCACCCTCTTTGCCTTTTCCTTTGCCCTTTGGCTACTGTTTAGCCTCGAGGAGGTGCGTTACCCAATGGAGAGGTTGTGAAATTGACTCCGAGGTAGATGAGCCCGTTCATTTGGCACCAATGCTCTGTTCTACGCAGAGTTTCCTTGACCCTTTCCTCAATTGTCTGAGGTGCTTTGGTTCTATCAATTAACGCAAAAGGCCAATCGTCCCCACCTGTGTCAAGATACACTTGATCCACTTCCTCCTCAGTAGTTTGGTAGCCTTTGGGGACGATGGCTACCCCGTACTGGATGATTTCTGCTAAGGCCAAGCGAGAATGATCCTTCCTCCTGAGCTCAACCTCATGATATATGTTGATGTAGATATCCTCGATCTGAGGGATGTGGATCGGATCGAGCTTAGCCCTTGGCAGATAATTTCTCGGGTCGAAGGTGGGCCTTGCTGGGAAATCATGTTTCAGATTCAGCAGCTCCAGTTCTACAAACATCTCTTTTGCCTTGTGGTGAGTGAGACATGTATATCTACCCACTGTGAGGGGGAAAGGAGTTCCACCCTTCTTTCTCTTTAGGCACTTTTCATGGTAAGTAACAAGCTGCCTCGACAGCTCCAACAGGATCAATTTGGGCCCGGCATACCTTGGCAGTCTAGTCGGTTCCCCCAAGAAATTGACTTCCCTTAGATAGGTAAACATGGGGAACTGAGTGAATAGGGCCCCCCACTTCTCAGTAGCTGCTACTATGCTCTTGGTCATTCGACCGTGAGTCATATTCGACCTCAACAGGTAGATGATGTAGTAGAAGAATGCATCGTTGATCTTTGTGAATTGGGGGATGCTATTTTCCAGCTTCAGCTCTGGATAGTATTCATATATTTTGACTTGGGGCCAAACCCCACACCGCATCAGAGTTGGATAGTCCCTTTCTGAAGCTGCAACATAGACCACGTAGGAGTTCATATAGAACCTCCCCGTTGTGTTGAGTTGTTATAGCTGCTCAGAGATTGTGCTGCTTATAATTTCTGCCCATTCAAATTGTTGATCGGGCACATTTTTGTTCATTGTCTCAAGGTACCGCAGCATCCACTTGTGAAAATAATGGGCGTCAGGAAGCCCGAAAACTCTGCTCAGGAACATAATGGTGTCGCTGAGTTCCTCTGAAAAGTCACTGCGATGAATGACTTGTGGCCACTGAGTCACTACTTTTTTGTTCTTGAGATAAACTTCATTCATCAGCTGCATGCACTGATCTTCATTGTCATCCCAGGCCTTGATGCAATCTTATTGGCTGACGGCCACAAAGTGCTGGTGATGAGGAATGCCGAGCATCATTTCAAAGTGGCAGGCAGTGAGGTTAATTATAACCTCACCCTTCTCACCATGGCCACATCTTGTGTCCTTGTTATAGCATCGGGCTACCACCATCATAAATTCATTATTTACGGCACTGACTGGGATCCCACCAGCAAGTGCAGGCACTGCCTATCAGCTTGTCCATCCATGGACTTCTTGTGACCCTCTGGGTTCTGGCCCAGAAATCTTCCATGTCAATATGACCCAGCTCTGAGTCTCTGATGTCTAGGTCACACTCTACTTGGGACTCGGGCATTCTGACCCTCTGATACTTATACTTCATTTCTTCTTCTGTGAGCTTGGCCTTGCCTTTAGATTTGATAGGTTTCCTGCTTGATGTTGACATATGTTCTTCTGAACTTAGTTTCTGATCTGCAACAATAAGAAGTGAAACCCAACGTGAAGAAAGCCATGTCAGCTGTCTGATTTTCCATTGAAATGTTGACAAAAGAAAGAGTTAGCAATTTAAAGGCCTCAGGGCGCATGGCACATGAATACTGCAGGCTACAGGGCTAAATAGTAAGGCACACAGGAAAGGGATGCTGCAAGGGGTAAATCAGTGCCAAAGGGTGCATGGCGCATGGAACACTGCAGGGTGCATTCTTTGTTGTTGTAAGCACAAGTGCGCCTGCGCCATTTGGATGCGTTTTATAAAGGGCGCATGGATTCTTTATGTTACACGGGAACAGGATGCACCTGTGGTGCATATATCTTTCATGTTGCATGGAACTTTGGTGCGCCAAAGGTGCATATAAGGTTTGTGTAACATATGCTTTTTGTGCGCTAAAGGGAACTTGGCACGACGCATGGAAGGAATGCATGACATGATGTTGTTGCAATGATGGATGCGCCTACGCCGTTTAAAGCTTTGCACTTGGTGCGGATAATTTTTATGTTGCACACTTGCAGGGTGCGCCACAGGGCGCAAGTTTTAGCAATGCAACAAATGAATTTGGTGCGTCATGAGGGGGCACGAGGAAAGTGTTTGCAACAAACTAAGGTAGTGCGCCTTGAGGGCGCAGTTTATCATGATGTAACAGGGGTGAAAGATGCGCCATTGGCGCGGCTGTCCTTTGTGTTGCAGATGATGGCATCCATGCGCCAAAGGAGAAAGGAAAATATAGTTTCTTTTAAGGCTTTGATTCACTCTCTGAGGGGTTTCTATATGGTTTAGCTTCTTCTTAGGGTTCATTTAGGTGATGAAGAGGCTTAATACCAATATTTTGAGTAATCATTTTCAGGACAAAGTCCCCTTCCCAGCAGATCTGGAAAGAGGGGAGGAGAACATGAGGAAGAATGGAAAAGAGAGCAGCAAGTGGTGAAAAAACATGATTTCTCATTTTTCCAATCCAAACTGAAACAATCCTAGCACCCAAAAACCTCAAATACAAAATGCACAAAAGAAAGAAGGCCACTTACCTGGATTTAAACAATGAAAAAGTGTGAAAATGGGTCCATGACATGATCGAAAGTGACAGGGCAGGTGCACTTACAGGCTTAGATAAAATAATATTAAAAATAATCACGTGATAGCTCTGGTTAAAATGACATTGCAGGGACGCCTATATATAGGCGAGGTAGTAATAAATGCGCCACCAACTTTTCAAATGGCGCACCAAAAGAGCTGTCGGCACAAGAAAACATGCGCCCTTTGGCGCACCAAAAAGGTTTCCAACATGATAGATATGTGCGCCCTTGGCACACCGAAGGTAGTGTCAACAGAGGAATATGTTCGCCCTTTGGCGCACCAAAAAGGGGCGCAACAAAAGATATGTTGACAGGAAGGCGCATGCGCCTTGGCGTATGCAGGGAAGAATCAACATAGAGAGGCGCACCAAAATGCCTATTGACACAAGAAAGCATGTGCCAAAGGCTTTAGAGGGGGTGCATGAACATTTGATGTTGCATAGTGATTATATGCGCCCGGCCAAAAAGACCAAAAACGGCTAAGTTCGGAAAACTAGATTTCCTGGGAAGGGATTTTGAAACGTTCCGAACGCAAGAAATCCCTTATGAGGGATCGGAACAAAATTTTCGGTATGGTTATCTATAAAATTTCCCTTGCCAATTTCATGGCCTCAACCTCTACATGGTACTGAGAAGTGTCTATGATGGTGACTTTTCCTCACTACATGACCTCTTCCTCTACATGGTACAAGCCCCAATGATGCTGACAATCTGGTACCATCCTACTACATGGCCACAATGATCCTCTATATATAATGAAGATCCAACCCGATGCCAAGTCCATGATGATCAAATACCATTCTACGACATGGTCTCAAAATCTACACAAAATGATGATTCGAGCTAATGTGAAGTGACGATGATGATCAAATACCACTCTATTTTACGTCTACAAGCCTTTACGCAATGTGAAGATCCAAGCTGATCTCCGATGAGATCTATAATGGTGACTTCAACCCCACTATACTACTACTTCCTCTACATGGTATGGAGTATCATGTTGATTAAATTTATCAGGTATCACTCTGTTACACAACCATGAGCCTCTATATAGAATAACTATCTAGCTTTATGTTAGATTCCAACTATGATCAAGGTACATTCTATTGCAAAGTCACAATGCCTCTACAAAATGAGTATCCGAGATGACACCAGTGGAATCAACTATCTACATTAATGGCTAAAAAATCCCTTAGATTTTATATATGAGTATCCAAATTGTAAAAAACACTCAAAAGGTGATTAGGAGATATAAGTGGAGTAATCCAAACGTAAATGTGAGAAAAATACTTAGTATGATAAAAATTTCCCTCATCCTATCTCACAAATCTAGACTCCATATGCACAAGCTGACGCAGACACACTGTCAAATCAACTTGCTAACTACCGACCTACTCAAATATTAGTAGGTTTTCCAGAAAGATCAACTAGCTCTAATATCAACATGATCTGTAAACAAGGGTAACTTTTTCTAAATGTCCACAAAACCCTATAGGAACTTGTAAGATAAATTCCATAAAATCAACCAACTTAAATAAAAATGTACTGGAAAGGAAATACCTACACACTACACAAAAAGTTGATAAAAGATTTTTCCAAATTCTTAAGTCTATGAGTTCAAATGTTGAACCAATTCATTAAACTTCCAATTGTAAACAAGTATAATTTACAATGAATATATGAAGGTACAACATGAACCAAAGTTTACCAGTTGATTCCATAGGGACTCTGAAGTGGCCTCCATAAGAACATATATAATTGACTCCATTAGACTATGAACAGATCCGTCTGAAGTTCAAGTAGTCTTCTCCATGAATAACTACCAATGTGGTGCACGACCATGATGCCTCTATGTAGAGCGAAGATCTGAGATAAAAAATGTAGAAGAAAGATGCCTCAGTTGATCTGTCAAGGCTCCAAACTAGAACATAAAATTGATCATATATCTAGTTATCTCACACGGACTCTGAACTAGATAATTAAATTACCACGTAACCAATTGATTCAAGATGAATCCAAACTAGTAAATAGAGAACAATAATATTATCAAATAGAACCTACCACTCTATTTCACAGTTGTACATAACCTCTATGGAGAGTGAATATTTGAGATGGATGATGTGTAGAAGATCAGATCTCCAAATATTATTGCTTCAAAGAGATGCACACTTGACGATGGCTCTAGATGGGCTTAAAGTGCTCAAAAGGTTAGAGTCATAAAATATACAAATTGAAAAAAAATACATCATCAAGATCGTATCGGAATTCTTAGCATAACTCTAGTTTACTACGAAGGCTCATTCTTGCTCTTAAAATGATGATTTGTACAGGATGCCTCTTAAGCACATGGCGTATAAATAGATAGTGATTGAACATCCCTCCATAACTCCCACATGGAATCTAAAATGGAAATGTAAGAGGTCTACTAAGAGCTTCTCGGGGTTCTGGACATTTCTCCAGTTGACGCCAAGTTAAGGAAAAGCTCCTAAGTGCCTCAAAAATGGGCATTTACATAATAGCCTATAATAGGCTTAGATCACGTGGCCTCCTAAGTGCCTACATTTTATTTCACGTGGCCTCCTCTTTTCACAAATTCGCATCCCAAGACATCCACGTGGGCTTCCATGGTAGGTGGGGGTAGTAAAAATATCACATACATGGGGAGAGAAATGGCTTAATCCGTTTTAAAGGCTTAATGGCTCCACTAAAATTGTTTGATGGATCGCTTGGGCTTTGACCTCTCCATGCATAATATATTATGCCCGAGTTGGCTCGGGCCATGCGTTACCACTTTTCCTGCCGAGTTGAATATAACCGTTAATGACTTAGTATTGGGAAATGGTATAAATGGTCAATGGTGGGAGTAATATAAAGTGCCACATAGAAACATAACTTGTCAGTTACAATGTGGTCATTGGAAAAATAAACACCCAACTGTTATGGGCCATGCTGAGTTGGCTGTTGATTCAAACATGTAATGTAATACGATCTATGATTAGATCGCCCAATATAGAGAGTATCACACTGACTCGAGATAAACATTGAGCTCGCCAAACCAATAATAAAATCACCCAATGTAATAATGAGCTCGCTGATTTGTATAGACTCGTCATGCAAGATAGTAACTCACCTAGGAAATAAAGAGCTCTCTAGAGTTGGCTCATTATAACTACCTAGTCATCATGGTGGCAGGCCACATGGTGGCCTGAGGCCCCACCACGTGGTATAATAATGATGCCCACCATGTGGTGGCCTCATCCCCCACCATGTGTCATAATAAAGATGGGGTGGTAAAGGCACCCCTTTGTGAAAAGAGTGGGTTGAACCTGGATGAGGGCCCCTAGCCAGTAAGAAGTGGGGACTACCTATATGAATACGAGTGTTGAATATCAACATCACAAAATAATAAAATGTTTCTCCTCCACACTTACACCCTGATTCTATCTTGTGTCACTGCCGCGTTGTCCAGTTGACTCTGTCGAGTCTGTACTACATCCAAGATTTGACTAGCAATAAGTTGAGCATACGAAGTTTGTGTTCCACATTCCAGGTACCGATGAAATTTTTTTTGAATGCTCTACCACAATGGCATGGTTTAGGGAGATTCAGGGATCTCCCAAATGTCTGAGAATGTCCTTCGGATCAATATCATTATCATGTATATGCCATAGGTTCCACTCCCTTATTTGATACCAAGAAAACAAAGTAATTAGTTACATTTCTCAAAGTATGAAATTTTACACTTATTTTTTCATACTATGGTGGATTGTAATATTTAGCTGTAGACAAAAAATTAGGCACTTTGAGTCATTATTTAGTCCAATCTCATACTACCATTCACATGGTTCTCAAGTGAAAAGAGTAATAATCAACCCATGTATTTGGCCATTTTTACATTGTTTGTTGTATTTTTGATCTTACACCTACCCTTGCCTAGTCTGTATTGTCATTCTACATTTTTCCTATTTTTCATTGTGGTGCATAGCCAAGACTGGGGTGCCCTAGGTGCTGTGATCCTCTTTGAACTTTACTCTCACCTTTTGAACACTTTATAGCCGTTTAGGATTTCTATCTTTTTGGTGGTCGACCTTTTAGGGGTTAATTATGAAATTAGAACAAGAGAACCATATACATATAAAGTTATGTGACCATAATGAGGTACTAAGCACTAAGATCTTACTATCACCATCTAGGTTGCATCGATGAAAGGAATCTAAATTTACATTTGTATCCATATAGATCCATCACAAGGCACATAAGGCTTGTTCATCTACATCACACTTCATAGGAGGGAAGTCTAATATTTCCATGCACACATTTATTATATTCTACATCTGGTTATTTGCTCGCTACTTCACAAAGTGTGACTGGAACAAGAGCAACCTATTGCACGATTTGCATACACACTCCTAGAACTATATTGGGTCTGAGATGTAGTGCAATGGTTAGTAAGTCCACCATTTTGGCTATTGAGGACAGTTTGACCCATTTATATCCATCTTTTGTTTTCATGGTTTTGATACTTTGTCTAGGGTTTTACAGGTAATGATATATGATGCAACTTAGTGACAGTAATGTGACAGGAAGAAAACATAGGTGAACATCCAATGACACCTCAGGGGAGGGTTTTAGGCCATTTCCATAGACCCAAGTGCCCTGAAGTCAAACCAGGGTGCCCACAAGCACCTCTGTTCCTTTTGAAGTGCCCCATTCTAGCTAGACAACTCAAATCTATATTTTCTTAGGCTCCTATACAGTCGTTTCCTCCTCTTGTTCACTTGGTCTACACTTTAACATAGTTCAAAGACATCTGGGAATCAACCAAGGATTTTTTAACCCTTCTTACACATTAGGGTTTCACATTTCATTGCTTATATTTCTTGGGTATATTTTTCATATTTTATTGGTCATTTATTTAGTTACTTTATTGCTACTATAGAATTAGATTACACTATAATATTTACTCTTTTAGTTAGTAATTTTGGTAAATTTGTACTCAATCTTCACGCTTAGGATCCTCATTTTTCCTTTATCATGGATTCTATGGTTTCTCGAGTTTCTTTGTCTGATTTACTTAAGATTCATCCCAATTTCTAGGTTGTTCTACACAAGTGTGTGTGCTTGAGCTCAAAGTGTGATTGGATAACATGGGTACTATCTCCAAGTTGTGGGACTTGATTCTTGAGATAGACCTCCAGAGAAAGTTGGTTCTTGCTCCTAAACTACCTGCCACAATCTACTCTAATGCAGGAAAAATATCTATCCTAATCTAACTTTCCAAGGGACCAGGGAGAGAGATTGCATGAAAAAAATCCTACACTAAAGTGGTGATACACCAGAAAAGGAGGAGTGTGAGAGTAGTCTTCCAATGTGTGAAAATTAGAAGCAAAGTGCATAACTAGAAGGGGTGATAATAGTTCTCCACAATCTAGAAACTGCATTCACAAAAATATTTCATACACACACAATGATAATGGATCCCTACAAAAACATAAGATAGACACAATATATATGCAATGAGATTGAAAGGGCAAGAGGAATGCAAACAAACACAACAGGGGAAGATACATCCACAAACTTGCATCTATTGCTTCATAAGTATGCACAATTCAATCTATTACAAGATAAGGGCCTGGATCACCATGCAAGGAGTCCAATACAAGGGCCTACAACACATTGGCTTCATAAAAAATTTTGACAGAGTTTTGCTACACAAAACTATCCCCCTTTACAATGAGCCCAACACTCTAATTTATAGAATTTTGAGAAGAGAGAGAGAGGGAAAAATGAAAATCCTGAAATATGTCCTTCAACCACTTGCAAGATGTAGTAAATGAAGTGAAATGATGTTCCGTTGCTTGAAAAATGATCCCCATACTGTCCCATGACTTACAACAGTGAGAAATGTCAGCCCATGCTCCATTGAATGCATCCCAACTACCAAATAAAACATTGTTCTGAACTTGGGCACGTTTTCTACAAAATCACCATCAATTCTTCATCAAATTATGAATTTCTTGATTTTTTGCATCAGGTCTTGAAACATGATTCCAATGGTACTAATTTTGTGTGTTTTCATTGAGAAATGCAAAATTTATGGCCTTCTGAGTGCGGGCAGCTATTTTGGGTCTGTCAAGCATTTCTGTCATTTAACGGGAATGAGCATTTTTTGACTGGAGCTGAAGATGTTTCCTTTATTTTTATATATCTACCCTCATAAAAAATAAGAAATCTAATTTTTTGGTGTAGAGGACATCGTGCCCATTCTGAAAAGTCAAATTTTGTGAAAATCAAAGCTCGGGGTCAAAAGTTATGGCCGTTTGAAGTTCAGAGGGTCAGACATTATTTTTTCCTTTGTATGCAGGCATTCAGGCTATTTTGGGTCCTGGTGTCCCAGATGTCCTAGAAAAAAATCTCCATCCACCCGCAAGCCTCCTTATAGGGAAAAATTGGGTTTTGGGTCCTCAGTGAACTCGTGTCCCATGTTGACCAGGTCGTTGAGGGCCCGTTGACCTCCGTTTTTGCCACATCTCCCTTTGACTGTTGGCTTTTTAGGTTTTTGGGTCCCACATATCCCATGCATACCTGTGTGGCCTAGACCACTTCAACCTAAATTTTCCACATAACTTGTAACCATTTCGATTTCCCGCGTCTCCTAATGTCCCGTGGAACATGTGGACCAAATTACCCAACTTTTTCCAGTTTGAACTACTTGTGGTGATTTTGGGGTTTTTGGGTCCCGATGTCCCATGCGTACTTGTGGACCACGCTTGGACTCTAAAAACCTGATTTTTCACCAATTTCTTTGTAAATTGGCCATTTCGGCCATGCAGGTCCCAATGTCCCACACGTACCTTGTGTGGCTTGGGCTCTAAAAACCTGATTTTGCCGCATAACACTAGCACAGGCCTGAATTTTTTGATATTTTTGCAATTTTTCAACTTCTTGGATTTTTCTTGGATGAGGAAGTTAGAGAGAAGCCAAAGGGACCCAAAACCATTTGATTTTTCTGCCTTTCCACCATTTCAACTTGCTCAAGCCTGAAGAAATTATGTAAGTTATCCAAGATTACCTTGAGGGGTGAATTTGGGATAATAATTTTGGTGACTCAATGGGGTTATCTTTACCTGTCGGATGAAGTATGACCAGCTACCTGTAGCAATCCATTGGGCATGGAGTCTATCTGATATCTAAAATTTGATTTGAAGATTGAAAATAAGCATCCTTGAGTCATTGAAACACTTCTTCTGAACCACTGGGACTTGCCTTCCACTGCTTGCAGAGAATCTTAAAGAATTAAAAATAAGATTTGTGAGAGTAGAAGATTGCTTGACAACCGGATCCCATCCATTTCTTCCACTGTGATCCATGGGGCTAAATGATGAATACCTATGAACGCTGCCTCCAACATCTGATTTTAGTTTCTCTACATTTGTTTAAATATGAACTTTGTAAACTATTACAGGCAACCATGAGCTCTTTACTATAGAAGTTCCTCTTTGTTGGCTGGAAGCTTGATGAACTATAAACAAGGCATGTTCTAGAAGCAATAGAGCATGTGCACCAACACTTAGGGAAATGAAACCTATTCTAACAACAACAACAATGTGCACAAGCACTTGGAGGAATTGGAAATCCTAGACTTAATATGTACAAGGGTGAGAAATTCTCCTTCTAGTAGCAATGTTTGAGATAGATTCCATTGACTGGAATATGCAATTCTTCACCATCCAACTTAGCCAGCCAGAAGGCATTGCTACCTTTGCATTCAGTGATCATGTATGGACCACTCCATATGGCATTGAACTTGGAATGCTTTCCTGGCTTTGCACGATCAACATCCCACTTTAGTACCAAGTCTCCAACTTGGAATGTCCTGGCCTTAGCCTTCTTGTCAAATCTCTTCTTGATCAATGCTTGATCCTTTTCCATGGTCTACACTGCATGTTCTCTTGCTTCTTCTAATTCCATCAGCTTTGCATACCTGATTTCCATAGGCTCAAACTCAGCTAGTTCCAACTGTTTCATGAGTTCTAATGCTGGCAACTCAAGTGATATAGGCAGAACTGCTTCTTTCCCATATACAAGCTTGAATGGAGAGCTATTCCTATAGACCTCTTGGGTGTGATCCTATCAGCCCATAGAGCTGATTTGAGCTTTGTGTGCCAAGTTCTCTGATTCTCATCAAGAGTCCTTCTGATGATTCTCAGTAAGTTTTTGTTTGTGGACTCTTCTTGGCCATTACCCTGAGGGTAATAGTTTGAAGAGGTGCTGAGGTATACACCATTCTTGACAAGCCCATTCAGTGATCTTTGTGCTAATAAATTCCAATGCATTATCTGATATGATAGTAGCAGGGACACCAAACCTTGTGACTATCCCTTCATAGAAATCCAAGATGTTGGATTCATTTACCTCCTTAAGTGCCACTACTTCAGTCCACTTGGTGAAATAGTCTGTTGCCGTAAGTATCCACTTGTGGCCTTGACTTGAATTTGGGTTGATCACTCCAATGAAGTCCAATCCCCATTGCATGAATGATGATCTACTGAAATTGGATGAAAGAGGCAGGGCTGCTAACCTTTCTTTCCTTGTGAAGAATGCACATTTCTTGCATTTCTTGATCCATGAGTAGCAATCACTAAACACCGTAGGCCAATAGTAACCAGCCTTCATGATTTTGAGAGCTGTTACTCATGGAGAAAAGTGGCCTCCTGCTTCACCGTCATGGAACTCATGTAATATCTTCTCAACTTGACCTTGTTCCAATGCATCTCAATAAGAACACCATTGATGTCCTTTCTTGAACAAAACACCATCAATAAGCACATATGGGATGGATTGCAACCTAAAGTATCTCCTCTTTTCTTTGCTCATTTCTAGAGGGCACAAACCTGTTTGGAGATAATGCACCAAGTCTTGAGTCCAACATGGAATGGGTGCATCATTAGCTGGTTGTTCTTGATCATTCTGTAGTAGTAGGACAACCTCTTCTTCATCTGTTTGACTCAGCTTGTTGTTTGGAAGTGAGCTGCTCACACAAACCTTTGCCACGAACCAGCTTGGTCACTTTGATTTCAATATCATACTCCATTACATGAGTGATCCAACCTACTCTTTTCTCATTCAAATCCTTGTTTAGGAGAAAATCCTTGACACCAGCATGAGACACTAGCAGTTGAATCTTATTGTTCGAGACCAAGTGTCTGAACTTCTTCAAACTCCTAATGACAACAAGGACATGCTTTTCAATGAAAGAATACCTTACTTCATAATCTTCCAGGCTTTGACTGAAGAATGCTATGGGCTATTCTGAACCTTCTCTATTCAGCTTGTACCAAGATAGCTGAGATTGTGTCTAATCCTCCAAAAGCATACAACATGAAGTCCTTTGAAAAGTCTGGGTTGATAAGAGTTGGAGCTTGTGATATTGCATGCTTGATAGCCTCAAAACTCTCTTTTCCTTCTGTTTCCATTTGAATGCAAGACTCTTCTTCAACATCATTGTTAAAGGCTTCACAAGAGTGGAAAAATCAGGCACAAATCTGTGAATAAAGTTTATCCTTCCCAAGAAGCTTTGGAGATATTTCTTGTGATGTGGAAATGGAAGTGTTCTAATGGCTTCAACTCTTTCAGGATCAATTGTTAACCCTTCTCTTGAGACAATGTGGCCTAACAATTTTCCTTTGTGTGCCAAAAATACACACTTCTTTGGATTCAATGACACTCCGAACCTTCTACACCTTTGAAATACTTTCCTGAGGTGAAAGAGGTGGTCTGTTGCATTCTTTGAGAAGATGGTGATATCATCTAGATATACCAGCACTATCTTGTTGATTAAGCCTTTGAATGCCATATCCATAGCTTGCTGAAATGTTGCTCCAACATTTGACAGTCCAAATGGCATCTTCTTATAAGCATATGTGCCCCATTTCATGGTGAAGGCTGTCTTGAACTGATCTTCTTCTTTTACCATTATCTGATTATAGCCTGAGTAGCCATCTAGCAATGAAAACCTTTCAGAACCAGCTACAACCTGCAAGATTTGTTCCATTGATGGAAGTGGATAATGATCTTTGAGTGATGCTCTATTTAGATCATGGAAGTCTACACACAATCTGATTTCTCCATTTCTCTTTCCTCACCGGCACCAAGTTTGCAACCCAAATTGAATGTTTGATAGGGAAGATGATGCTAGCTTCAATCAATTTGTTCAACTCTTTCCTCATGAGAGGTTCAATGTGAGGATTCACCACCTTTGCTTCTGTCTGATAGGCTTAGATTCCAGATCCAGCTCAATAGTATGTTGAGCCAACTTTGGGTTGAAACCTCTTAAATCCTTATAAGTCCAGAAAAGACATCTGGGAATTCTTGACAAAGCTGAACAAATTCAGATTTCTCTTGTGGGGTACTTACTTTTCCAATTTGCAATGTCTTGCCTTCATCTACTAAAATGGGCTCTGAATCTTCACCCTTTACCTAAATGTTTTCCTTCTCCTTCTGGAACTGATCATTTGGGTTGAAGATTGACTCCAAAGTTACAATACCTTTTGGTAATTTGTTAGTTCTCAGCTGTACCACTTGGTCACCATACTGTTGTTCCAACTTGTCTTGGTTTCTGGCAGAGAACTCAGTCTTCTTCTTGTAGAAAATTAACAATTTGTTGATCATTCTCAAAGACTTGCCAACTTGTGTTGTTATCTAGAACAACTGGTCTCACAACTAATTTGATATGGGGCTGAGATTTCTCACTTTTGATACTTTCTACAACATCAAATGCTGCCCCAATTGCTTCCAGTCTATCTGCTACTTCATTCTTCTTTCTTGGGATGGAATTGATACCAAAAGCTTCAAAATCTTCAATGAGATCCCATACCTGATTCTTGTAGTTCTTCAATAGATCATTCTTGGCAGCATTTTTCCTCTGACTTGGTTCACGATCAGCTCACTATCACCAAATACTTGCAAATTCTTAATACCTCTCTTTCTTTCCCAATGCAATCCATGTGAATCAAGGCTTCATACTCAGCTTTGTTGTTTGAGCAAGAAAACTGGAAATGGAAAGATGAGTAATATTTTGTACCTTGAGGTGAAATGAGCATAGCTCCTCCTCCTGCACCTTGTCTACTTCTTGAGCCATCAAAGAATAACTTCCATACCTTGTTATCATCCTTGTGGTCTGGCTTGGTGATGCTAGGGAGAGGATGATTCTCTTCATGCAAACAATAAACTCCTAGCTCAGATTCCTCCATTTCTTTGTAAGGGTCAAAAGCATGCCTTTTGTTTTCCCATTCATCAAGAGTCAAGTCTGGAATGCATCCAACCTTAGTATCTACTTCATGAGTGCTTGGATAATCCTCTTGATCAAAGGCTGAACAATTTGACATTGATTGGATTTGGCATATGAGGCTCTATGTGAAAGTTTGCAATAGGCTCAAATATGATTGTAGCCTTAGCTCCATACCTTGTTCTGAATAACATATGTGACCAATCAATAGAAAAATAGCCTCTAATTTTAGCAGTGAAGTCTCTTGACAAGCACAATGCAAAGAGTGGTGGCAAGTCTATGACTGATACATATTACAAGATGGTCACATTAGGGACATGCATGTAATGTGAGGCTCAAATATTTGATTATTCCAACCATTGTTACTGCTGTCCCATCCAATTGCACCACACCTTTGGAGATGAATTCATATTGAAGACCTAGCTGATCAACTATTTATTTTGGCATGACTGAGCTACTTGCTCCCGAATCAATCATGCAATTATGCACCAACTTATCTCTTATGATCAATGAGATATAGAATGGTGGGGGCTTCAAATTTTTACCTTGGTGGCTTCCTTGATTTTCTCCTTGCTGAGATGCATTGGTAAGCACCTTTTCTTGTTGATTGGGTGGCTGATTTGATGCTGACCAATTAGCCATAGCAGCTTGCAATAGGTCTCTTTGTCTTGGGATAGCTAATGACTCCCACATTGAGATGTTTACATTCATTTTCTTCATCTGCTCAATGATGTTGAATGGAGATGAGCTATCCCTCTGCTGCCCCTTGCCTTGCACATTCTTCTCTTGCACATGGACTATTACAACTGGCACTTGAGCTGGTCTAGAAGGTGGCTTGGGCTGACCTTGCATATTAAGAGCTGCACTTTGATTACCCATACCTTGTGGAGTATAGAGGGTTGTGATCACTTGAATTTGATGATTTTCCTTCTCCAATATTCCTTTTCTTGGACCGTGTATTGGCTACTACACTTTGAGAAGGTGTTTGATTTATACCACAGAAATCTTCAGCCTGCCAATTGACAAGTGTGGTCTCATTTGGAGGTGCCTCTTGTTGAGATGCTTCCTGTTGTTGATTTCCTTCTTGGCTTGTCTCTTGTTCCACACCCATTGTTGTCACCATAAGGGCTTGATTCAAAGCACCATTGAAACACATTGACTGGTTATGAGGTTGATTGCATGGGAAACACCAGTCATATTCTTGAGCCATGTTATTTTGCACTGGTACCAAGGCTCTAGATGTGGATGCAACATTAGGATTGTAAGGCTGGAATGGTCTATTAGTAGGAGGCCTTACTTGGTTCTGATTTGTAGCTTGAATGGGTGGCCTATTAGGCTGATATGGAGGTCTATTGGGTTGAGTTTGAGGCTGATATGATCTAAAATTTTGGGCTTGTTACCTCTTAAGTGTCACCAACTCATTACCCAAGTTTTGTAGTTGCTTCATGACTTCTTGGAGCTCATTTGAGGTGCTAGAAGATGAGGTAGAAGCTTCAGTTGAATTCTGATTTCTTGGAGAAGGAATAAGAGCTAATGTGGGTGTTTGACTAGTGCTTGGAGCTCCTAGTTCTGGATATAGAGGCATAGGTGGCCTAGGTGCAAGTTTTACTAGCTTGAATTAAGTAATTTTCAGCTCTAATAGCAATGTTATAGGCTACAGGTAAAGTTATACCTCCCATAGACTTATCATCATGGAAATATCATAATTTAAAGCTTTAAGAAGTATAGAAAAGCACCTTCAGCTATTGGTCTCATGGCCAATGGAATCCTATCCCACATACGCTGAAATTTGAAGTTGAAATCAGTCAACTGTTCATTAGGATCCCTCTTGATAGTTGTCAATTGTTCCAATAAAGACAAATTATCTCCCTTTTCTCCAAACTGATTGTGAAGAGCTGTGCATAAATGGTCCCAATTCTGGATAGACCCTGCTGTTAGAATTCTGAACCATTGCAACACTTTACCCTTAAAGGAGGATGCCAACAACTTGACAGCAATGTCCATTTCAGTGATTTCATGAATTGCACAGACATTTGCAATGTCCTGGATGTGGTCAATCAGAGTTGTTTGGTTCTCTCCAGTGAAATATGGAATGTTCTTTAATGCTGCAACTGGAACTAGATTTTGTGCATTGAGAGCAAGTGGGCTTGCTACTAGTGAAGTTGACATAGGGATTGGGTTGTGCCATCTTGATTGGTCAGAGAAATCTAGTTGATTGAATGAAAGGCCTTCCAGGTGGAGGTGTTGATAAGGTTCTATTTGGTGGAGATGGAGACCTTTGAGCTCTTCTTCCTCTTCTTGCTCTATCTGGGGACAAGTGTAGATAGATAAATAGTCCCTCTTCTCTAGTTCTTGACCTTGTTTGGATTCTTCTCATGAATCTGCCAAGCTTGGACTACTGAAACCAGTGGATTCTGCCTCTTAGGAGTCACCAGATGTGTAATTTCAGAGCTTCTTACAAGCTAGAGACTTACAACAAGTGCACATCAATCTTGCTGCAATTAAAATGAAGACCTCTTCTCTCCCACCAGGCATGCCAGAACTGTTATCACTGAATCACAACACCCTATGGTTTGCACAAGTGTGTGTGCTTGAGCTCACAGTGTGATTGGATAACATGGGTACTATCTCCAAGTTATGGGACTTGCTTCTTGAGATAGACCTCCAGAGAAAGCTGGTTCTTACTCCTAAACTACCTACCACAATCTACTCTAATGCAGGAAAAACTATCTATCCTAATCTAACTTTCTAAGGGACCAGGGAGAGAGAGTGCATGAAAATAAATCCTACACTAAAGTGGTGATACACTAGAAAAGGAGAGTGTGAGAGTAGTCTTCCAATGTGTGAAAAGTAGAAGTAGAATGCAAACTAGAAGGGGTGATAACAGTTCTCCACAATCTAGCAACTGCATTCACAATAATATTTCATACACACACAATGATAATGGATCCCTACAACAACATAAGATAGACATAATATATATGCAATGAGATTGAAAGGGAAAGAAGGAATGCAAACAAACACAGCAGGGAAGATACATCCACAAACTTGCATCTATTGCTTCATAAGTATGCACAATTCAATCTATTACAAGATAAGGGCCTAGATCACCATGCAAGGAGTCCACTACAAGGGCCTGTCAACACATTGACTTCACAAAACAATTTTTACAGAGTTTTTCTACACAAAAACTACCTCTTTTACAATGAGCCCAACACTCCAATTTATAGAAATTTGAGAAGAGAGAGAGAGAGAGGGAAAATGAAATCCCAAAATCTATCCTTCAACCACTTGTAAGATGTAGTAAATGAAGTGAAATGATGTTATGTTGCTTGCAAAAGGATCCCCATACTGTCCCATGACTTGCAGCAGTGAGAAATGTCAGCCCATGCTCCATTGAATGCATCCCAACTACCAAATAAAACATTGTTATGAACCTGGGCACATTTTCTACAAAATCAACATTTATTCTCAAAAAATTCTAGATTTCTTGATTTTTGTGCATTGGGCTTAGAAACACAATTCCAATGGTACCAATTTTGTGCATTTTTGTTGAGAAATGCAAAATTTATGGCCTTCTGAGTGCGGGCAACTATTTTGGGTCTGTCAGGCATTTCTGTCATTTGACAGGACTGAGTTTTTAATTGACTGGAGCTGAAGATGTTTCTTTATTTTTATATATCTACCATCATCAAAATTAAAAAAATCCAAGTTTTGTGAGGTAGAGGACGTCGTGCTCATTTTGAAAAGTCAAATTTTGTGAAAATCGGAGCTCGGGGTCAAAATTTATGGCCGTTTGAAGTTCAGGGTCTGATTCGCAATATCTTCCTTTGCATGTGGCTATATCAGGTATTTTGGGTCCTGGTGTCCCTGATGTCCTGGAAAAAACCTCTGATCCACCCACAAGTCTCCTTCTACGGAAAAATTGGGTCCTGGCATCCCGCTTGTCCCAATGTTGACCGGGCCATGAGGGTCGTTGACCTCCACTTTTGCCACATCTCTTTTGACGGTAGCCTTTTTGAGTTTTCGGGTCCCGCATGTCCCGCATGTACCTTTGTGGCCTGGGATCCAAAAACCTGATTTTTTGATTTCTTTGCAAATGCAGCCATTTCAGCCTTGCGGGTCCCACATGTCCCACGCGTCTTATGCGGGCTGGGCTCCAAAAACTTGATTTTGCCAATTTCTTTACAAATCATCCATTTAGGCCATACGGGTCCCGCTTGTCCCACACATACTTGTGCGGCCTGGGCTCCAAAAACCTGATTTTTCCACACAACACTAGTATAGGCCAAATTTTTTGCATCTTTTGCAAATTTTTCTAACTTCTTGGACTTTTCTTAGATAGGGAAGTTAGAGGAAGGCAAGGGGAATCCAAAAACCTGATTTTTTGGGCCTTGGACCATTTCTACGTGTTAAACCTAAAGAAATCATGTGAGTTATCCAATTTACCTGGAGGGGTGAATTTGGGATAACATTTATCATGATCCTTCATCTAATCAATCCATATTGGACTCAATTATGGATTTACATGCTTTATTTAAAGAAACATTTAAGGCTATGGAATCCATGATTACATCTCTTGAATTTGAAATCCAACATCTTAAAATCAATTCTTATACTCATGTTTCTTCTCCTTCTACAAATAGAATTCATTCTACTAAATGTACTCATATTAGTGAACCTCAAGTCATACCATTACCAGAGCCTGTCACCTTTGATCACAATACTAAGCAACATGACCTTATTACAGAGATCCTTAGTGTTGAATTGATCACTTTACCACCTACCCATTACTATCCTCCTTATCAACTAGAAAAATATAAAGGTTAGCCATATTGTAATTATCATCAAATCAATAGACATAATGAAAAAAATTGCTATTATTTTCAATGAAGAATCAAACATCTTGAGTGTTATGGCTTTATGTCATTTACTGCACTACATTCTATTGCATGCCCATCTACAAATGCTACTTCTACATGGACTCCTAAATATGTTCCTCTTATGTCAAATAAGAAACATGCCACCATTTTTAATGTGCCTTCTCTAGTCAGTCACCCAAAACCTATTCATTCCACTCAAATTAAGCAACCACCTCTCAAAATTAGACTCATTCCTTTTCCACTCAAGTTGTCTATGACATTACAAAGTCAAAATAAGAAATCACCTCTCAATATTCTCTCTCCATCACCTCCTGCTACAAAATAATCTATAGTATTACCAAGCCAATCTAAGAAAACTCCTATAAAGCTTAGTACAATTTGGCCTCCACTCAAGTCTTCTACAACATCATCACTCCCACATAAGCTCCAACCAATCACGTTTTTCAAAGCCACTACTCCTTGTACTTATGGAAAAGAAACATTTCAAATTCCACCACCATCACATGGTCATACTGTTACTTTTTCCTAACATGCTTCCACCGCTTCACACAAACTTGGTCTTTGGTAGGTGACTCTTGTCACATTGTTACCCTATGACGCACTCTTGTGCTTTGGTTCACACTTGATTATCAAGGGCATTATCTACACATGAACCCCACACACTGCATCATAGTCACTACACATTAGGCATCACATATAATCACATTGTTTTACATTATATATGTATTGCACACCACATTACAGGCTATAAATTTTACACGCCTTCATAAATTCTACATTTTGCATCCTACATTTTTTCCTACATACATCACCCCATAACTATCACATATTACGTGTTTTACACTTCATACATGTCATCATACATTGTGTCTTACATATACTATACATCTATACATATAAGGTCATCTACACATACTGCATTGCATATTGCTCATCCTACCATACATAGTATACATTTTTCACATTTTCTTCCACGTGCTCCACTCTACCCGATGACGTACTCTAGACTCACAGTCCATACTGAACTGTTGAGGATATATAACACAAATGAACCTCATCACCCTTACATGTTTATCATTTGGTATTTTTTTTCATGTGACATTCCTAGAGTTAGTGATATACACTTTAGGCTATAGGGTCACTTCTCCTAACATCATCTCGTGATAGGCTACATCATCACTTTTGATTAAATTTTTTAGTGGTATATGCTTAGGCTAAATCACCAATAATTTCTACTCATCTTGTCATGATATATGCTTAGGATATAGAGTCCCAAATACTCACATCTCTATGTCACATTACATCACTACACACTCATCACAACATGCTATGCAACACATAGTTTAACCATTTCCTGATGATGCACTCTTGTTTGTGATTCGTTATTGACTGTTGAGGGGGCATACTAAATGAACCTCACTGCATATAAATCCATTCACTCAGGGGGTACACAGTTTCTATCATCTACTTTACATTCCATTCCATCCATCCATGACATACTTAATTTTATGGTTGTATTTACTATTGCTTACAATTGCTTGTACATGTTCACTTTACTACACATATTATATATATCTCTTGTATGTCATTCTATTTACCATACACACATGCGTGTTCATGTAATTTTCTAGCTGTGATCATAGAAACATAACTTCTACACGTAGTATTTATGCTTCGTACACTACCTACTAGGGGAATCCGTATACACTACAGGTGTTATTGTTTCATTTTTTCATAGAACACTGCTTTGGTTTATACATAATTTGACATACTAGCTATTTTTCTAACATACAAATGGGTGATTCATGTGTAGTAGCTATTATGCAGAGATATTTGCTTCCATATTTGTTTTTTGTTTACTATTACTTGTTATTGTTTGTGGGATTTTCCCTTTATCATGTGTATACACTTGGTTGTTTGCGACCATGACAACCTTGAGTCTCTTGTGACACCGTGAGTGGTGTTCCATGTTTGCAACCCGCTTTGCATGGTCTATGATTGTATCTTTGAGTGTTTATATTATCTGCCTATATTCTAGATTACAAATTGTTTGTTTTCTAAATGCTTGCTTGTTCATACTAACACTTATTTTTTAACTTTATTGTTTGTTTGTTCCTTGGTTTCTACTAAGCACATCCCATCCCCCGGTAAGGAACAATTTAGGTATCCATGGTTAGTCCTCTTTTGGGGCTGCATTCTCCTATCCGCAATGTTGCATGCACCCCTAAAGAGGGGGGCATCATTTAGGTTTACACATAGTATCGATATAATAAATTCAGTATATAATTTAGTCTAGGTTTAGTCTATAGTCTATGTCCATGACACAATTCCATTTACAACGAGTGAGTTCAGACCAGCCTATGAACTCCATACATAGCGGCATTTACATGGTAGATTGTCATTAGCATTTCGGCCAGTAGTTATAGGTTGGAGGATACAACACACTTTCCTCCCTACATTACTTCAGAAAGTGGTGTCGGATCACTCAAAAACATAAACAATACAAATATCTCTTCACCAATCTCAGGGAAGCAATTACAACTTGGAGAATAACAAAACTTTGTCCCTACACGTCTTTGACCATAGTAGCGTGAGATCACCCCAAGAACTCACACTTCACCAATAGTTACAAGATATGCTTTCTACACCCTTTTGTCTTGTTACAGATCAGGTGCACATGTTCCTTTTTCATTATCATTTTCATACTATTTTTACATGTTTCTTTACATTATACATGAATTTTTACACACATATATGTGTATTTGACTACTTGATCATCTTCTCTTTTACAGGTATGTCTACATGGGAAAAATGCAATCAACAAAAACAACAACACACACATGGCAAGTCCATCACACACATGATACTAACCATGTAGGTACACTACACACATTGGCATACACACACACACACTTCTTCCCTAGGTTCAATCTCATCACTTTTTACTCTTTTACATCTTTAGTTTCCACACTCCATTTTTTTTTGTCATTCCATGATTTTTCTAGTCCTTTGCCATGTTTTCTACATAAATCTACATGGATTATCAGGTACACATATCTATCTATTGTATGTTACTGAGATTTCTTCTCACCAACATAAATTGGGGGCAAATGTAGACACAAAATCATGCACTTTGAGTCATTATTTAGTCCTGGTCTCATAATAATATTCATATGGTTCTCAAGTGAAAAGAGTAATAATAAATCCACGGCTTTAGCCATTTTTACATTGGTTTTTTTTTCATATTTTCGATATTACACTTGCACTTTCCCAGTCTATAATGTCATTCTAGATTTTTCCTATTTTTGACTATGGAGCCCTGAGCGCTCTAGTCCTATCTAGGGAACCCTGATCCTCTTTGCACTTTACTCTCACCTTCTGGTCATGTTATATCCTTTTGAGATTATTATCTTTTTGGTGGTCAGCCTTTTTGGAGTTTATTACAAAATAGAACACGAGAACCATATAAATATAAAGTTATGTGACCATAATGAGGGGCCAAGCACTAAACACTTACTATCACTATATAGGTTGCATCCATCAAAGGAATCTAAAGCTACATTTTCATCCATCTAGCTCCATCACAAGGAACACAAGGTTGGTTCTTCTGCATTACACTTTATAAGAGGGGAGTCTATTGTTTCAATGCACATTTTTATTAAATTATACATCTAGTTATTTTATCTCTACTTCAAAAAGTGTGACTGACACATGAGAAACCTAGGGCACGATTTGCATACACACAATGAGAACTACATTCAGTATGAGATGTAGTGCAACGATTAGTTAGTAGGTCCACCATTGTGGCCATTGAGGATAGTTCGACCCCTTTATATGCAACTTTATTTTTTAGCGTTATGATGCTTTGTCTAGGGTTTTGTAGGTGATTCTTTATTATAGGTATTAATACGACATATGACCCAATTCAATGATATTAGTATGATAGGAAGAAAACATAGGAGAACATCCAGATACACCTCAGAGGAGGGTTGTAGGTCATTTCCATAGACCAGGGTACCCATAGGAACCCTTGTTCCTTTCTAGGCACCCCAGTGGGCACCCATGTTCCTTTCCAGGCACCCTAGTCCACCCAAACAACTCATATCTATACTTTCTCAAGCTCATGTATGGTCGTTTCCTACTCCTATTCATCTGGTCTACACTATGACACAATTCGAAGACATCTGCAAATCAGCTAAGGCTTTCTTAAATCTTTCTCACACATTATGGTTTCATATTTCATTGCTTAGATTGATTGGGTATATTTTTAATAGTTTATTGGTCATTTATATAATTATTTCACTTCTCCTATAACACTATATTACACTATAATGTTTACTATTTTTAAAAATAGTAGTTGAGTATTTTGTGTTAAATATTGGGAAAGCATAAATGAAAACCTGTTGAAGCTGTAAGGTACCTATTTTTACCCATAGGAAAAAAATGACTAGATGGGACAATACAACTAAATATTTGGCACTTATGACCATTTAGCGGTTTTGTCTCAAGTATGATTCTAATCAAGTTTGTTAACTCCTATTTTTGTTATTCTGATGTGTACCAATTTGTGTCTAGTTTCTAAACTACTAAGAGGGTGAAATAATTACCCAATAATTTCCCCCACTCATTTAGGGTGTGAGAGATAAATGAATGTGAATGCGACCTAAACGAGCAAGGGGAATAGGTATTGTGCATGGTAACAACCACACCACATGTAAAATAATAGGATAAGATAGATAAAAGTATTAGGACAAACAAACATGGCATGATGGTATAGAAACTAGTCAAAACACAGAGTAACCTACAAAAAATGACAACGATTAGCTATTTGAATACATGGTACAACACTTAAGATGTCACAATTCACTCAAATCCTTCAAGGCAATATAATAAAATAAATGATCAAACATATAGAAAATCCCACAAAAAATAGTTATAAAAGTCATAAGCATAGAACGAAAGGCACAAGCAAATCAAATAACCATGGTTGGAAGTAGTCCTATAAGATAAATGCTACAAATGAAGAACCCATTAACATGCTAGAAAAATTAATAGTATTCCATAATGTATACAAATAGAAATAGGTATGAAAGTAATGGAAATTGCAATGATAGTACATGAATATGGAAAATAACGTAAAGTTATATGCCCCCATGATGCTCAGTAGGATTGGTAAAGAACCATGTCAAACATTATGCATCGTGTGATAACCCGTAAGTAGCCCCCATTCACCTCAAAGTACCATATGAATACAAATGTGTATATAGAAAAATTATGGAGCATGCTATGAATCAAAGTAACATGGTAAGCAATGCCCAACATAAAATAGTATAATAAAGTAAGGATACATACTATCAAGATCTAAGCTATTATTTTTAATTTTATGAAAATATTTGAATGGATTTGAATTTTTATAATTATTATGATGTATGATGGATAGGGGAGTGGAGAAGGATTTCCCCCTTGTGTATGTGTGTAATATGAGGTTTATGTATGTAAGTGAACCATTAACAATCGTGTTTGGACCTAGAATGAGAGGACATCATCGGGTAACAAGGGTAACAAAAAAAATGCTATAGAACAATGTCGATAAATTGAGGGGAAAAACCTATATATTTCAAGATTCCAACAACATGAGTAGTAAGTGTAATGATCTAAACAATAGGAGTAACTAGAATAGGTGTAACATTGGGCTTATTTTCAGTAGTGGAAACATTAAGTGCAAAGATAAGTATCAATATGCAAATCAAGAGATGTGTAACATATGTAGTGCTAGGAGGATGATCACTTTCAACTGCAAACAATGGAGAGAGAATCTCAAGACTCATTATAAGCAATAGGTGAAATTAAAAAAAAATAAAAGCATTAAATTTATACGTTGTAGTGACCTTATGATCATAGACATAAATGTGAAAAGAGAGGAATTGATTTTCCTCATGGATGCACAAAGATGAGGTGTAGCCATAGTATATGAGTCATTCCTAGAAGTTTGGAATGTGAGTGATGTAAGAGCATCAACAATCACTATGAAATTAGCCCACTTTTTTTTTACTTATGGTGGGGAAGTTTTATCAAGTGATGTAACATTGAATTGAGTAATCACAGGATCATTAGAACTGCATCAAGAGTTGTGCTAAGAAATAAATTTGAAATCCATGGTCATGGTGACATTTTGGAGGGGGATGTGATTGTCCTAAAACACCTTAGGTAATGTATATATAGAAAACACCATCAGGCACAAAGCTCTAACTATAGGTAAATGTGTAGCATTATGTATTATGGATTAAATGTCACATGGATGAGAAAGATACATAGTGGGATGAGTATCATGTGTTCCAATAGAAAGTTCATCATGTAAATCAATAACACTATAGTACATCATAGGAGAAGAATGATGTGTAATGTACGTATTAAATTCATTATCATGTATGAGAGGGATATCAAAAATATTAGCAACATGATATGTGGAATATATTGCAACATTATCCATGGAAGAAGGTGTTGTAAGGTCATGGGTAAAAAGAGTTGCATGCATAGTATATAACCAAGGACGACTTAGAAGGATATTGTAACTGAGAATATTAGGCATAACATGACATAGAACATTAAGAGTTTAGATTCCTACAATAATGGGTAGAATTATTCATAGCAATAATCGCTCAAGTGTGTTATCAGATCCCTTGATATATAGAGTAGATAGAGTTAGATCAATAACATAAATTCCTATTTGATGGAGAAAGGAAATGTTGCATACATAAGACTAGATCCATTATCAGCTAAAACATGTTTAATAGGCACATTATGAATGTGAACCTAAATACAAAATGGGGGATAATTGTAAAAAAAGTATGGTAAGCCATTAAATAATTTTACACAAGCAATCCAGAAAGACAAATAGATTTGTATTAAAAGTGATGTTGAGAAAAAAGTGACTATCATCAAATGAATAAAATGACCATATCTTAAAATAAAGTTTGAATTATAAAAAAAAATTGTTTTTCTTGAACATGAGTATGTAAAATAAAAAACATCCATGGGATTTTCACAAAAGTGTGTATTTTTTTTTGAATTATTCCTTAATTACCAAAAAGTGTAATTTTGAATTTCTAAAAATTATGGTAAACAAAACGAGGTTTTCACTAAATATGTAAAACATTAATAATAACCTCAAAGTAGTTTGAAAATATATTCATTATACTTGAGATATGACATAAAAGGTGAATTGAAACATAGGAGTCCTTGAAAGTGACCCAAAGGTTAGGACCAACCATGAAACCATATTAATTTTTTTCACAGATGATATTTTTGGTAGAAGATTGAAAATAGAAATTTTACATTATTTTCTCATGTTGATCTTACTCATTTTGAATAAGTAGGAAGATGGGAGAAATGCTATAAGGCCATAGTTTAGGAAATAGATGACACAAAAAAAAAAACATGGGAACTAGATGAATTACCTATAGTTAAACAAGTTATTAAAGGTTGTGTTGTCGCCAAATCACTGCACCCCCCGAATGGCCAGGATGTGAATAGGACGTTCGGTGCGATTGGGACACATGGGATCACCTCTCAAGCTGTGGGACTTGGGCTCGAGGTGAACCTCCGGAGAAGGCCGGCTTCCTCTTCCTAAACTAAGTGCTGTACTACTCCTAGTGTAACAAAAATGATTATCTAGTCCTATGCTAACATTTTCATGGGGTTTTAGGGAAAGAGATTTACAGAAATGAAACTATACTAGGGATGGTGATGCACCGAATAAAGGGTGTCTTCAGATTCAGGAAGGGTTAATTTGAAGAGGGTGTGTGCACCACAGGTCAACTTCACCTACTGCAACTTAGAGAGGGTACATGATACCACAGGCTAAGAGACACGCGTTCCTTTTGTTAAACTTTATCAGACCGAGAAATATACCAGTTTCCCAGTGAAGAAGGATGAACTCAAGAAGGGTGAACAGACACCACAACTCAACTGCATGCAATACTTCACCACTCGATAAGCACAGAACTCCAAGAACCTGCAATAGAAACTTAAACTTGCACAGTGTACCTGCAAGTATGAGAAAGGCACAAAGAAGCATAGAAGGATGAAAGGACCGAGATTAGTCACAAAACACACACTTTTATTGCTTCAATAACATGCACAATGCATCATACATTCAGAAGAGGCAATAGTTGCCATTACAGTCTTGAAGAGGAGGCTTGAAAGTTCTCTCAACACACAAGAACAACTTGCAGAAGAGAGAGGACCCTTGAAAAGTATACACTCTTGCCTGAGATATCTAACTGTCCAACTTGTCTGAACTGTTGGAACCCTTTGAAATGAGCTTCCAACTTACATTTATAGAAGAATATGTGAGAAAGAAGAGGAAATGGTCATAATTACATTCCTAAAATGAAGGCCCATGATGTATTTATTACAGTTAGTTGAACTACCTGAGAAGGTTCCATCATGGGTCATTAATTGCCTGATGACCAAGTCTTCTCAATTAATTAAAAGAATATTTAAATAAAATATTTAAATAATAATAATAAATATTATTATTAAAATATTTAAATAAAAATATTAATTTAATTAACATAATGTTGGGACCCCCCCGTTGACCCGTTTGACTTGAAGAGGAGGGGGGTCCATGTGGATAGAGTCTGCACAAATCTCAACTTGGTGAGCTTCGAATCCTCTAACTCGGTGTTGCAATCGATTTTTGACCCTGCACTAACTCTTTCCTTGCTTTGGTAATCGCGCTCTTTTGCATTGAGTCCTCCGAATGGTGGGCTATCAAACTTGATTCTTACCGTTTTGCTCTGTTAACTCGAGGCCATTCTGAATTACCAAGCCACCTATATGCATCGTGAACATGAAGCTTTAAGCTCGAAATTGAAAGCCTCTACAAATACATTAAACTTCGACACCCGTGAGCTTATTCTTTATCTTGACTTGGTACCAACGTTTCCACAATATGAAAAGTTTGACTCTAAATCATACTTAGTGGATTTGACCCATGATACATTGCTTGTACTCACAGAGGTTAAACAATTTAATGAATTTAAATTATTTCACTCCTGCATGTTGCGCCATTTAGAAATGATTTTCAAGCTATGAAAATTGTTAGGGATCACGTTACGTGGCCCTGTCAACACTCAATCGATTGATTTCTCTGTGATAACTCTAGTTTGACAGATAGAGTTATTTCTTCTTGTTTTGGACCACATATTCACATGCATTCCACGTTCAAACTCCATGAAACAACACCACGAGCTCTTCAACTGATTCGACCTGGCTTTGTATCTGCGGGAAATATTAAGATTTGTTCGATCATGTTCACATTTTCACGCCTCTAAGAATGGTTTTACCACAATGCTCACGGTTCTTCCTTATCATATAACACTTGTAGTAAGAATGTTTAGCTTTGCCATAATAAGCGCAATTGTACCCTCCAAACAATGAGAAAATGCCATTACCAATAAAGACCTAATGCTGCCATGATGATGACACAGGCTCATGCCCATAACATGTCGATAGACATCCTTGAGACTGAATTTTGGCCAAAGAGCCCTTCGGTATTTTGGCAGTGCATTCTGCAATCTCGGCTCCAATCAATAATTATGCCACTATTGGGATTATGGCATAGGTAGCCGTGAGCTACACAATATACTCATTTTTCCAGAAACTAAAAAGATCCTTCATGTTACAATTTGCAACACATAACAGAAGCCCTTCAAAAAATACATTGAACAACTGGGGCAGCCAAGAGGACCTTGGAAAAATGTACAGGTAACAACCATATGAATTCTCCCTTAGTCGTGGATCAAAGCTGATAGAAATAAAGCTAGATAAAAACAGCTTGAAACTGCAGTATAATCGTCCATTGTAAAAAAAACAAGCTTCTCTGAACCTGGTAAAAGAATACTTTTATTGTCTGATTGGACGTACATAATGGAAGGGTATAAATATTGCGTACTGCGCCCCTCGGAGTTTTTTCAAAGAGACCATTTACGACGTAACAAGGATGCAGCATGTAAAACGGCCGACCGGGTATTTTCAGAGCTGAACTTCACATTTAATTCGTTTCTAGGAGAAAGAATGCTGAGCAATATGAATCGTTTCATTCTGCACCGTTTTAAACCTTCATCTCCTGGTTCGGGCAAATTTTATGAAGCCTTGAATGTCGTGACTCCAATCCATCGTACACGGCAGTGAATATTTGTTTCCTGCAACTGCTTGCTGATCTGAAAAACGGCTTCCGAATAAGGATAAGCCTACGAATTTGAGGGTGCGATCCTCGATGCTGAACACAGATAACAACACAAAGTTGGACAACCTGTTTGCTGGAAGCGTTCAAAAGGAAGGCTTCTACTGATATCTGCAACGTGCCTGCTGGCAGTATGATGATCCTTTGTCTCGCGGCCACCGATCTGGACGAGTTTTGAGCACTGCTTTCCTGTTACTCGGATATCATTTGACCACTGTAATATCTGCAGTGTTAATAGACTGAGCGGCCTGTACTGCCTCCGCTGAACGGTATCACGTTACATTGTTTTCTCCATGACCCATTCCAATTCACGACTGTCTTATTAACCTTGCAGCTGGCGACCCGCACAAAGACTCGGATCCACGTTTAAACGGCTCGCCTGCCGGAATTTTCTTCTCTACGATCACGACAGTTTGCCATTGTCAAATCTCCACTTGGCAGTGCTGCTCCAAATCTCCCCCGCGCGGAGTGAACAGCTTGGAATGCCATCTTAATATTTCCCATTTGGCATGTCAGCTCCGAATTCCCGCATAACGGCTTGGCCACACCAATCCACGGGCCCCGGCCTCAGCTTTGCCGCGCAAACTCGGCAATTTGACCCGATTTCTCCACTCCACGGAAGTCTGACCATGGCTTTCCATCCCAAATTTTCCCATTGGCATTGCTTGCATTATTTCCCACGTCCTTGGCAAGATGAAACTCGGGACCCCCTTTACGTGAAAACCTGGTGTTGGCTGTCCGCTGCAAATTTTCCACCATGGAAATCGGGATGAAGATATCCTATGTGGGGAAATACTGATTTGGCCTGCCATCATCAAATTTATGACCTTGGCAATATACTGAAATATTTCCCATGTGGGAATCTTACAATGGCTTGCCATCATCAAAGTCCAACCCGACAAAAGGGATGAGAATTCTCCCAAGCCAATGCCTTAGCACGGATTCGAACCCCAACTTTCCTTCTCGACTTACAATCGAACCAAACAAAACTCTGGATGCTCACGACCTTGTCAGGCTCGACTGAGTGAGCCAATGCTACCACGTCTGAGCTCCATCCTCAACTGATCGATTCTTTTCCATTGGCCAGGCTATACACGAATGTTCAGGTGATCGGGGTGGTCAGGTGTTCGTTGCATTTCATGAAATAGTTTGAATGCATGTATAGGATGTCCATGCCTTCTGTAAGCTACAATTACCATATTCCATGAGAAGAGATCTGGATCAGTCATGCAGTTGAAGACTTTACGAGCATCCATCAAACTTTCACACTTGTCATACATGTAGATAAGTTTATTTGGTAATAGCGTGAGTCCTCCAAATGTGTGTCCCCTATTATTGATGTGAGAGTGGATTTGCTTGGCCTCCGCAAGGGCTTTCTTAGTAATGCAATCCTGTAGTAGATGAAGATATGTTAAAGAATTTACAGATGGATTATGTGTTGTAAGAAGAACGTGTACTGCCTCCTTCAAGCGACCCTCTCCATAGAGTGCTACGAGATTTTAATTGAGATGTATTTGGTTGCTTGGTTGCAAGCATTTTTTTTTTTTTTGTTCAAACACTACCAGATGACCTCATCGTCATATCTGCATAATCTCATATCATCTTGGTCAAACAAGATAATTTTCCCAAGTGATTGGTCGAGCACTGTCTTAGTGGATTAAACCTGGCCTCATGTTAACTTTGACTCTCCCTGACTCGGCCTTCAGATATTTTTGCATCGATCTCCACCGAGATCCTTGTACAGTTCCTTTCATTCGTCAATTTTCAACGAGCTATATTTTGCATTAACAAGACCATCGTCGAGCTCTTACAACTGAGAGTCTCTACTGAGATGATTTCCGAGATGACTATCAATTTGACACCGGATTCTCTATCAACTCGACCCCGAACTCTTCACTGAGTCGAGATCAACTGGGTGCCTTTCGATGCTAGGTGATCTCTTCATATGCAATTTAGGAATTATTTTTAATTATTGCATTTCGATAATAACCGAAGGTGGGTTCCTGGGACTATTATTTTATTTTGAACGTGATAGGACCCCGTTGTCCAATCTTGCCAGGTGTGCAAAATTGGATAACATTTTTGGCGACCTCTCGGGGATGATTGCCTGCTAAGCATGATTCCAGTAGCCTTAAGTCATCCATTGGGCATGGAGTCTATGTTGGAATCCTGAAAGTAGTATGATTTTCTTTGACACATCCCGAAATCTCCCTTGAACATTGTCTGATATCCTGGACCTCCCTGGAATGCTAAGCATGAAGTATACTGAATCTGTTGAATGCTTGACATCCATGGAACACTGCAAAAAATTTGAATGAAGCAGATTTTGAACTGTTATGGAAACCTTGAACCTTTCTTCTCCTTGACACCTTCCAATGATGAAACAATGTGCAGAACAACACAAAACACAACAACAAGGAAAGCAAAACAACAACACACAACAATGTGCATAAGCACTTGGAGGAAAACACCTAATTTAACTGTACAGGGGGTGGAACGCTTCTCAAAAACAAGCTTTGAGATGTATCCCATTCACATGAATGGGCAGTTCTTCTCCATTGAGCCTAGATAGATGAAATGAATTTGCCTCTTTGCAACTTGTGATGATGTATGGTCCACTCCAGAGAGCGTCAAACTTGGCATGCTTGCCTGGTTTGGCCCTGTCTTCATCCCATTTGAGAACTAAATCTCCCTCTTGAAAATGTCTGTCGGACGCCTTCTTGTCAAAAGATTTCTTAACTTGAGCCTGATGCTGCTCCAAAGTTTTCATAGCCTTATCTCGTACTTCCTCTAACTCCATGAGTTCAGCAAACCTTACTGTCAGAGGATCACTCTCTATAACTTCAAGTTGATGAGCTAACTCCAAAGAAGGTAACTCCAATGAGAGCGGGAGTTTTGCCTCTCTTCCATATACAAGAACGAAAGGAGAATTTCCGATGGCCCTTTTAGGTGTGATTCGATCTGCCCATAAGGCTGTCTTAAGCTGTGTATGCCAAGTCCTCTTGTTAGTCTCCATTGTGCGCTTAATAATCCTTATGAGGTTTTTGTTGCTAGACTCAGCCAATCCGTTTCCTTGCGGATAGTAATTGGATGAAGTTTTGAGGTATACCCCATTTTTAACAGCCCATTCACTCAGTTTCATACCAAGAAAAGCCAGCGCGTTGTCTGAAATGATTGTAAATGGAACACCAAACCTCGTCATTATACCCTCCAAAAAATCTAGAACTGCCTTTTCATTGCTCTCTTTTAATGCTACCGCCTCTGTCCATCGAGTAAAATAGTCTGTTGCAGTAAGGACCCACTTATGTCCGTCACTAGATGGAGGATTAATCATTCCGATGAAGTCCAACCCCCATTGAACAAAAGGTTGATCCACTTGAATTGGATGCAGCGGAAGAGCTGCCAGCCTTCTGCTTACCTGTGAAAAAGGCACATTCCTTACATTTCCTTACCCAGAGATGGGCATCCTTGAATAAATCCGGCCAATAGTAGCCGGCTCGCATGATCTTGGTAGCTGTTGTTCGTGCGGAATAATGTCCTCCAGATAGGCCATTATGAAATTCTTCTAGTATCTTACTTACCTGTTCTGGTCCTATGCACCGAAGGAGAACGCCGTTCAAATCTTTTCGAAAGAGAATGCTATCTACCAAAACATATGGGATAGATTGAAGACGGAAAGTTCGTCTTTGGTTTTTATCCATGTTTGCTGGGTATGCTCCTGAGAAGATGAAATTCTTCATTTTGGATAACCAGTCAGCTTGATCAACATCCTCATCAGTATTTAGGAGTGTCACGTCCTCATTACCTTTTGATTCCATGTCTGCAGCAAGTTGCTCACATAAACCCTTACCTCTGACAAGTTTAGTGACTTTGATATGCACGTCATACTCCATTACCTTCGTGATCCATCCAGCACGCTTTTCGTTCATTTCTTTGTTCAGCAAAAACTCCTTGACACCTGGATGAGACACCATCAGATGAATCTTGTTGTTGGACAACATGTGCTTGAATTTCTTCAAAGCTCGAATAACCGCAAAGACTTGTTTTTCAATGAATGAGTATTTGAACTCGTAGTCTTTGAGGGATTGACTGAAGAAAGCGATTGGTTGCTCCATCAGGTTGTCGTTTTGTTGGGTGAGGATCCCTGAAATGCTCTCTTGACCTGCAAAAGCATAAAGGATAAAATCTTTGTCAAACCTGGGGTTCACAAGCGTGGGAGCTTGGGAAATGGCTGTTTTGATGGCTTCGAAGCTTTCTCGTCCTTCCTTTGTCCATGAGAATGGCATGTTTTTCCTTAGCATGGATGTCAGTGGTTTAGCTAATGTCGCGAATTGGGGAATGAATCTCCGCACAAAATTTATGGTTCCCAAAAAGCTCTGGAGGCCCTTCTTGTGACTCGGGAGAGATAAGGACATAATTGAATGAATCCTGGCTGGATCGATTGATAATCCTTCCGCTGAAACAACATGCCCCAGTAATTTTCCCTCGTGCACTGCGAAAATACATTTCTTGGGGTTAAGTGAAACCCCAAATTCCCTACACCTTTGGAAAACTTTCCTTAGATGTGTGATGTGATCTTCTGCATGCTTAGAGTATACAGTTATATCATCAAGGTAAACCAAAATAATATCGTTGATCAGTCCCTTAAATGCCATGTCCATGGCTCTTTGGAAAGTAGCCCCCGGCATTGGACAATCCGAATGGCATTTTATTGTAGGCATATGTGCCCCACTTGGTAGTGAAAGCCGTTTTGAATTGGTCAGATTCTTGGACTAGGATTTGATTGTAACCTGAATATCCATCGAGCAAAGAAAATCTTTGAGCTCCCTGCTACCGTTTGAAGGATCTGCTCCATCGATGGAAGAGGATAATGGTCTTTCAATGACGCGCGATTCAAATCCCTGAAATCTATGCATAACCGGATCTCTCCGTTCTTCTTCCTCACGGGCACCAAATTGGCTACCCATGAGGAATGCTTGATGGGAAAAAATTATACAAGCCTCGATGAGCTTGGTTAGCTCCTTTCTCATTAGTGGCTCAATTTTGGGATTAATTGGTCTTTGTTTCTGACGAACTGGCTTAGCATTAGGATCCAGTTCGATGGTATGTTGCGCAAGGACCTGGATCAAAACCACGCAGATCTTTATAGCTCCATGCAAAGATGTCATGATACTCTTGACAAAGTTTGATGAAAGCTTCTTTCTCCTCAGAAGTACACACTTTTCCGATCTTAAGAAATTTTTCATTTGATACTTCGACTTCCTCAAAATATTCTTCTTTGACCACCATGTTAGGGCTTTGTCTTTTGGCTTGGTCATCTGAATTGAAAATGGATTCCAAAGTGACTAAACCTTTTGGTAACTTGTTGCTTTTCAATTGGATAATTTGTTCACCATATGACTCTTGTAACTTATCTTGATTTCTTGCAGCAAACTCCGCCTCTTCTTGTAGGAAGAGGACAATTTGGTTGTCACTATCGAACACTTGCCAACTACTCACATTATCAGGGATTGCTGGTCGAACCACCATTTTAACAAATTGCTGCCCTTCTTTCATGATATCAACTGGTATGTTGTATTGTGAACCAATTGTAGCAAGCCTGTCTGCATCTTGATTTTGATCTCTAGGGATTGCATGGATCCCAAAAGCTTCGAAATCTTCAATCAGGTCCCAGACTCGGTTCTTGTATGATCTTAAAAGATCATTTTTGGATGCACTACGTGCTGAAACTTGATGAACAACTAACTCACTGTCTCCAAAAACAGTTAGGGCCTTGATTCCCTTCCTTTGGGCTAGCTGAATTCCTTGCACAAGAGCCTCGTATTCTGCAACATTGTTAGTGCAACTGAACTGCAACCGGAAAGATGAGAAGTACTTATCTCCCTCTGGAGAAATTAACATAACACCAGCACCGGATCCATTCTTACTTCTTGAGCCATCGAAGAACAATTGCCATAGTCCTTTAGAATCATTTGGTGTTTTGACAAGTTGTGGTATGATCGTATCTTCTTCATGGATACAGTAGGTACCTAATCCTGTTTTTTCCAAGACCAGCAAACCAGCTTCTTCTTCTGCCAACACATCGGCGTAGGGATCGTACTGATGATCTCTACTTGCTTCATCTAGCAAAGTATCAGGGACTTCTTCAACAAGGGTGGTTGGTTCATGATCGGCACCCTTCCTCTTCTGGATCACCGATGGTGTAATTTCCATTTGTGGGATTAGAAGTGTAGGGTTCTACATGATTATGGCAGATTGGTTCTGCCCTTATAGTTACTTTGGTTCCATATCGAGTCCTGAGAATCATATGCGACCAATCGGCTGATAGGTAACCACCCATCTTGGCGGTGAAATCCCGTGATAGGCAGATGGCAAAGAGGGGAGGGAGATCAATGACTGATATATCTTGGGTGAATGACAAGCTTGGGCATGCGTGGATGGTAAGTTGAAGTCCTTTGATAACCCCAACAGTCTTAACAGCTGTGCCATCCAGTTGAACAACCCCTCTTGCAACTGGCGCATATTGTATGCCTAGTACATCTGCGATTTGTTTCGGCATGACAGAGCTACTGGCACCAGAATCGATCATGCAATTATGTACCAGGTGGTCGCCAATGATCAGGGAAATGTAGAATGGTGGTGGTTTGTTTGCCGTAGGAATGATCTTCCCTTCCGGTTGACACAAATTTGTAGCATTTGTCACTCCCATGGCTTGGTGATGCGCTGGTTGTGCTAAAACTGTTCAGAGCTTCTCGCAGCAGGTTTCTTTGAGAAGGAATCGAGAGTGTATCCCACATGGTAACGCTCAGATTGGTTTTCTTCATTTGTTCTACTATGCTAAAGGGAATCGCTCCAACATTATTGACACTTTTTTGGGCATTGGGGTCCTCCTTTGGAAAATGTTTGTTGGGTATCGTGATGCCTGGAGAACCATCTTTCCCTGCGGCGTGGCTAGCCGATGTTTCTGGTGATTTCTTTCCCACATTTCTATCAACCGCTATTTGTAACCCATGTTGAGAAGTGGATGCTAGATCAGCTTCGAGAGGTTGAGGCTCCATTGCTCTCTTTTTGGAACGAGTGTTTGCTGCCACTGATGAAGAATCTATATTCAATCCGCAAAAATCTTCTTCTTGCCAGTTTAGTAACGTGGATTCTTCAGGTGCCTGTGGTTGATCTGCCGCTTCTTGTGTAGATGAATTATTTGTTAAATCTGAAGGGGAAGATACACTTTGAACCATAAGGGCCTGGCTAAGAACCCCATTCGGACAAAGATTTTGATTGTGAGGTTGAGAGCAAGGATAGCACCATTCGTAGTCTTGAACTAGATTATTCTGAACAGGTACTATAGCTCTAGATGAGCTAGCTGCAAGAGGGTTCCGGAAGTTCAAGGGCCTGACATTTGCAACTTGACTCGTAGTTTGATTTTGGGGCTGATTGTTTCCTTGAAAGGGAGGACGGCTAGCCTGATACTGCTGATTTTGTGGCTGATACGGACAGATTGTATTGAAATTGTTGCCTTTTGAGTGCAACGAGCTCATTTCCAAAATTTTGCAGTAGTGACTTGACTTCAAATAGGTCATTTGAAGAGGCAAGGGAAGATTGAGATGGTTGCTTGGAGTCCACTGGAAGAGGAGCAATGATAGGCTGATGATTCGTAAGATCTGGAGAAAAGGGCATTGGTGGTCGTGGAGCTATCTTTCCAGCCTGAATCAAAGAATTCTCTGCACTTATGGCAACTTCGTAAGCATCAGGAAGTGTAGTCCCTCCCATAGACTGGATCATAACTGCTACATCGCTATTCAAGGCTCGCAAATAGTACAAGAATGCATTATGTGCAGAAGGCTTTATGAGCGCCGGAATCCTATTCCAAGTCCTGTGGAATCGGAAGTTGAAATCACTCAATGTATTCTTGGGGAGCTCTCTTTATGGTAGTAAGTTGTTCCAAAAGTGATAGGTGATCACTTTTGTCTTCAAATTGTTTACATAGCTTTTCTCCCAACACGTCCCAAGTGGTTATAGTGCCAACACCTAACCCGCGAAACCATTGAAGCGCTTTTCCCTTGAAAGAGGTAGCAAGAAGTCTAACTGCAACGTTGTCTTCGGTGATATTATGTACTAGCGCAGATGCTGGCTACATCAAAGATATGCTCCACTGGAGTAACGTGAGTTTCCCCCGTGTAGAAGGGTAAACTTTTGAGTGCCGCAACAGGTATCGGGTCACGTTGAGCCAACACGAGAGGACTGCTTGCATTGAAAGGGGGAAAAACTTGGTTCCTCGCCATAGCAACGAAAGGTTGATTGTTCCTGGGTGGAGGAAATCCTCCGTAAGGAGGAGTTGAATGACCCCCTACTAGGTAAATCTGCAACTGGGGATGTGGAAATGCCTCTTCTTCTTCTCTTTGGAGGAGACAAGGAAAGTTCGATATGCTGATAATTTCCTTTCTTTGAAGAAGCTCTTGTTTGAATTCTTCGCATAAGTTACTGCACTGAGATTCGGAATCCAGAGATATGGAGTCGCCAGGTACTTTGACTTGTGTAAGTGAGAAGAGAAGTACCAACTCTGTCCCACCGGGCGTGCCAAAAACTGTTGTGTGTGGTCGCACGGTGGCTTATGATTTGTTGTTGTAATGAGACACCTTGAAAAGATGGAAGATCTAACCTTAGTGTCCCACCGGGCGTGCCAAAAACTGTTGTGTGTGGTCGCACGGTGGCTTATGATTTGTTGTTGTAATGAGACACCTTGAAAAGGTGGAAGATCTATCTTCTGTGATGTCTGTGAAGTCCCACCGGGCGTGCCAAAAACTGTTGTCGCCAAATCACTGCACCCCCCGAATGGCCAGGATGTGAATAGGACGTTCGGTGTGATTGGGACACATGGGATCACCTCTCAAGCTGTGGGACTTGGGCTCGAGGTGAACCTCCGGAGAAGGCCGGCTTCCCTCTTCCTAAACTAAGTGCTGTACTACTCCTAGTGTAACAAAAATGATTATCTAGTCCTAGGCTAACATTTTCATGGGGTTTTAGGGAAAGAGATTTACAGAAATGAAACTATACTAGGGATGGTGATGCACCGAATGAAGGGTGTCTTCAGATTCAGGAAGGGTTAATTTGAAGAGGGTGTGTGCACCACAGGTCAACTTCACCTACTGCAACTTAGAGAGGGTACAAGATACCACAGGCTAAGAGACACGCGTTCCCTTGGTTAAACTGTATCAGACTGAGAAATATACCAGTTTCCCCAGCGAAGAAGGATGAACTCAAGAAGGGTGAATAGACACCACAACTCAACTGCATGCAATACTCCACCACTCGATAAGCACAGAACTCCAAGAACCTGCAATAGAACTTAAACTTGCACAGTGTACCTGTAAGTATGAGAAAGGCACAAAGAAGCATAGAAGGATGAAAGGACCGAGATTAGTCACAAAACACACACTTTTATTGCTTCAATAACATGCACAATGCATCATACATTCAGAAGAGGCAATAGTTGCCATTACAGTCTTGAAGAGGAGGCTTGAAAGTTCTCTCAACACACAAGAACAACTTGCAGAAGAGAGAGGATTTTTGAAAAGTATACACTCGCCTGAGATATCTAACTGTCCAACTTGTCTGAACTGTTGGAACCCTTTGAAATGAGCTTCCAACTTACATTTATAGAAGAATATGTGAGAAAGAAGAGGAAATGGTCATAATTACATTCCTAAAATGAAGGCCCATGATGTATTTATTACAGTTAGTTGAACTACCTGAGAAGGTTCCATCATGGGTCATTAATTGCCTGATGACCAAGTCTTCTCAATTAATTAAAAGAATATTTAAATAAAATATTTAAATAATAATAATAAATATTATTATTAAAATATTTAAATAAAAATATTAATTTAATTAACATAATGTTGGGACCCCCCCGTTGACCCGTTTGACTTGAAGAGGAGGGGGGTCCATGTGGATAGAGTCTGCACAAATCTCAACTTGGTGAGCTTCGAATCCGCTAACTCGGTGTTGCAATCGATTTTTGACCCTGCACTAACTCTTTCCTTGCTTTGGTAATCGCGCTCTTTTGCATTGAGTCCTCCGAATGGTGGGCTATCAAACTTGATTCTTACCGTTTTGCTCTGTTAACTCGAGGCCATTCTGAATTACCAAGCCACCTATATGCATCGTGAACATGAAGCTTTAAGCTCGAAATTGAAAGCCTCTACAAATACATTAAACTTCGACACCCGTGAGCTTATTCTTTATCTTGACTTGGTACCAACGTTTCCACAATATGAAAAGTTTGACTCTAAATCATACTTAGTGGATTTGACCCATGATACATTGCTTGTACTCAAAACAATTTAATGAATTTAAATTATTTCACTCCTGCATGTTGCGCCATTTAGAAATGATTTTCAAGCTATGAAAATTGTTAGGGATCACGTTACGTGGCCCTGTCAACACTCAATCGATTGATTTTCTCTGTGATAACTCTAGTTTGACAGATAGAGTTATTTCTTCTTGTTTTGGACCACATATTCACATGCATTCCACATTCAAACTCCATGAAACAACACCACGAGCTCTTCAACTGATTCGACCTGGCTTTGTATCTGCGGGAAATATTAAGATTTGTTCGATCATGTTCACATTTTCGCGCCTCTAAGAATGGTTTTACCACAATGCTCACGGTTCTTCCTTATCATATAACACTTGTAGTAAGAATGTTTGGCTTTGCCAAAATAAGCGCAATTGTACCCTCCAAATAATGAGAAAAATGCCATTACCAATAAAGACCTAATGCTGCCATGATGATGACACAGGCTCATGCCCATAACATGTCGATAGACATCCTTGAGACTGAATTTTGGCCAAAGAGACCTTCGGTATTTTGGCAGTGCATTCTGCAATCTCGGCTCCAATCAATAATTATGCCACTATTGGGATTATGGCATAGGTAGCCGTGAGCTACACAATATACTCATTTTTCCAGAAACTAAAAAGATCCTTCATGTTACAATTTGCAACACATAACAGAAGCCCTTCAAAAAATACATTGAACAACTGGGGCAGCCAAGAGGACCTTGGAAAAATGTACAGGTAACAACCATATGAATTCTCCCTTAGTCGTGGATCAAAGTTAATAGAAATAAAGCTAGATAAAAACAGTTTGAAAACTGCAGCATAATCGTCCATTTAAAAAAAAACAGTTTCTCTGAATCTGGTAAAAGAATACTTTTATTGTCTGATTGGACGTACATAATGGAAGGGTATAAATATTGTGTACTGCCCTCGGAGTTTCTCAAAGAGACCATTTTCGAGTAACAAGGATGCAGCAAAACGGCCGACCGGGTATTTTCAGAGCTGACCTTCACATTCAATTCGTTTCTAGGAAAAGAAATGCTGAGCAATACGAATCGTTTCATTCTGCACCGTAATAAACTTTCATCTCCTGACCCGGACAAATTTCATGAAGCCTTGAATGACATGACTCCAATCCATCGTATACAGCAGTGAATATTTGTTTCCTGCAGCTGTGCGTGGGAGCGCTAAAAAACGGCTTCTATTATACTGCAGCATGCCTGTGCATATGCGTGGGATTTTGCCGCGACCACTGAATGCTCAGTGTGGTAGGCAGAACGTGTAGAGCCTCCTTCGCCCATCTCTGTTTACAAAACGGCCGACCAGACAACCACGTCAATCCTATTAACACTTCAACTGCTTCATTCCCACGTTTTCCGACTTACCTTGCGTGTGACTCGCCCAAAGACTCGGACCACTCCAACTGCGCGGAATTTTCATTCATCTTGCCATGCGGAAGTCTCCATGACGGATTGCCATTGTAAAGTCTCCACGCCTGGCAGTGTTGCATTGCCATTGTAAAATCTCCACGCCTGGCAGTGTTGCTCCAAATCTCCCCCGCATAACGGCTTGGCCACACCAATCCACGGGCCCCCGGCCTCAGCTTTGCCGCGCAAACTTGGCAATTTGACCCGATTTCTCCACTCCACGGAAGTTTGACCATGGCTTTCCATCCCAAAATTTCCCATTGGCATTGCTTGCATTATTTCCCACGTCCTTGGCAAGATGAAACTCGGGACCCCCCTTTACGTGAAAACCTGGTGTTGGCTTTCCGCTGCAAATTTTCCACCATGGAAATCGGGATGAAGATATCCTATGTGGGGAAATACTGATTTGGTCTGCCATTATCAAATTTATGACCTTGGCAATATACTGAAATATTTCCCATGTGGGAATCTTACAATGGCTTGCCATCATCAAAGTCCAACCCGACAAAAAAGGGTGAGATTCTCCCGAGCCAATGCCTTAGCACGGATTTGAACCCCAACCTTTCCTTCTCGACTTACAATCGAACCAAACAAAACTCTGGATGCTCACGACCTTGTCAGGCTCGACTGAGTGAGCCAATGCTACCACGTCTGAGCTCCATCCTCAACTGATCGATTCTTTTCCATTGGCCAGGCTATACACGAATGTTCAGGTGATCGGGGTGGTCAGGTGTTCGTTGTATTTCATGAAATAGTTTGAATGCATGTATAGGATGTCCATGCCCTTCTGTAAGCTACAATTACCATATTCCATGAGAAGAGATCTGGATCAGTCATGCAGTTGAAGACTTTACGAGCATCCATCAAACTTTCACACTTGTCATACATGTAGATAAGTTTATTTGGTAATAGCGTGAGTCCTCCAAATGTGTGTCCCCTATTATTGATGTGAGAGTGGATTTGCTTGGCCTCCGCAAGGGCTTTCTTAGTAATGCAATCCTGTAGTAGATGAAGATATGTTAAAGAATTTACAGATGGATTATGTGTTGTAAGAAGAACGTGTACTGCCTCCTTCAAGCGACCCTCTCCATAGAGTGCTACGAGATTTTAATTGAGATGTATTTGGTTGCTTGGTTGCAAGCATTTTTTCGTTCAAACACTACCAGATGACCTCATCGTCATATCTGCATAATCTCATATCATCTTGGTCAAACAAGATAATTTTCCCAAGTGGTTGGTCGAGCACTGCCTTAGTGGATTAAACCTGACATCATGTTGACTTTGACTCTCCCTGACTTGGCCTTCGGATCTTTTGCATCGATCTCCACCGAGATCCTTGTACAGTTCCTTTCATTCGTCAATTTTTCAACGAGCTATATTTTGCATTAACAAGACCATCGTCGAGCTCTTACAACTGAGAGTCTCTACTGAGATGATTTCCAAGATGACTATCAATTTGACACCGGATCCTCTATCAACTCGACCCCAAACTCTTCACTGAGTCGAGATCAACTGGGTGCCTTTCGATGCTAGGTGATCTCTTCATATGCAATTTAGGAATTATTTTTAATTATTGCATTTCGATAATAACCGAAGGTGGGTTCCTGGGACTATTATTTTATTTTGAACGTGATAGGACCCCGTTGTCCAATCTTGCAGTGTGGCAAAATTGGATAACAGTTACATGGTCCATAATAGAAAGAGAACAACTAAAGGAAAATTATAAATGATGGTTATTAAAGATATAAAAAACATCCTGGATGATGTTATAAACAAAAAAAAATTCTCCAATTGTAGGAATGGAGACATTTTGAGTTGTATTTTGTATACCAGCACAACACAAGTTGAAGGTATTCCAAATGGAAATGAAATCTAAATTCTTGAATGAAGTGCTAAATGAAGAAGTTTAAATATTGTATAACCACCTATGTATGAGGTTCTAGGACAAGAAGACAAGCTATACAAGATGAATAAAATACTCTATAGACTCAAGAAAGCACCAAGGATGTGGTACAATCATGTAGACCCATATTTTCTACGAAATGACTTTAGTAAAATTAGTAGTGAGACCACACTCTACAATCAACTATGCTTAAAATTGGTACGTTTTTATTATTGTTTTCTATGTGGAACGGTATGAAATTCATTTGTGATTAACTCCTATTTTTCATGTAGTAAGGAAATTGTTTTTTAGATAATAGGCTTGGGTCTATTAATATTTTTTCTTGGTATTAAATTAACCATTGAATGATGACATATTGATTATCAAACCAAGTATGGTGTTAGAAATTTTCAAGAGGTTTACAATGTTGAACAACAAGCTTGCACCAATACCAACAACTATAGGTATAAAATTAAATAAAGAATATTATAGAAATGTGGTGAATCCAACCTTATATAAGACAATGGTTAGAAGTTTAAAGTATTTTATAGTAACTAGGTTTGTTTTAATGCAAGCAGTGATCTTGATTTGCATATTTACAAATGCTCCTAAGGAGACACACTAACATGAATGAAGGAGAATCATGAGATATGTAAATGACTTTAAATGACATGAAATTTAAAGTAACCTTGAATTGGTTAGTTATATTGGTAATTATTGGTCTCGTAGTGTAGGCGAGTAAGAAAAATAACATCTAGATGCATTCTACATTGGGTCAAGAAAGTCATGTCATGGGCATAAAATGTAGCCCTTAGATTTTATTCCACAACAAAACTAGAGTATATTATAGCATGTTGGAATAATTTTCTTTGATGTCAAATAATGTTAAGAATCCAAAAAATAAAGAATATTGTTGGAAGAGTTGTCATTGATCAATGTCTATCATTTGTAGCTTCAAAGTCTCTTCATGTAGCATCAAAGTTTCTTCATGTTGTAGCTTAAAAGTCTCTTCATGTGGCTAGTAGTCGCTTTCTGTAGCTTATATTTTTCAGTAGATCAGAGTATCTACCTTACATCTGAGAGTCTCTTCCTGTAATTTCCAAAGTCTCACTGTAGATTTGGAGCCGATTCCATACCTCAGGCGTCAAACATGGCCTCAATTTTGGCATTGATATTTTGTGCGTACGATGGAGACCTTCATTTTTTACTTGGTTCCAGTTTAAACGGCTCTGTGCGGAATTGATCACGGTTTGCCATCGTCAAATCTCCACTTGGCAGTGCTGCTCAAATCTCCCATGCGCGGAGTGATAGTTGGAAATGCCATCTTAATATTTCCCATTTGGCATACCAGCTCTGAAATTCCTGCTAACGGCTTGGCCACACCACTCCATGGGCCCCGGCCTCAAACTTTGCCGCGTAAAAGACGGCCATTTACACGATTTCTCCACTCCACGGAAGTCTGACCATGGCTTTCCATCCCAAATTTTCCCATTGGCATTGCTTGCATTATTTCCCACGTCCTTGGCAAGATGAAACTCGGGACCCCCTTTACGTGAAAACCTGGTGTTGGCTTTCCGCTTGCAAATTTTCCACCATGGAAATCGGGATGAGGATTATCCTATGTGGGGAAATACTGATTTGGCATGCCATCATCAAATTTATGACCTTGGCAATATACTGAAATATTTCCCATGTGGGAATCTTACAATGGCTTGCCATCATCAAAGTCCAACCCGACAAAAGGGATGAAATTCTCCCAAGCCAATGCCTTAGCACGGATTCGAACCCCAAATTTTTTTTTTTTTCGACTTACAATCGAACCAAACAAAACTCTGGATGCTCACGACCTTGTCAGGCTCGACTGAGTGAGCCAATGCTACCACGTCTGAGCTCCATCCTCAAATGATCGATTCTTTTCCATTGGCCAGGCTATACACGAATGTTCAGGTGATCGGGGTGGTCAGGTGTTCGTTGCATTTCATGAAATAGTTTGAATGCATGTATAGGATGTCCATGCCTTCTGTAAGCTACAATTACCATATTCCATGAGAAGAGACCTGGATCAGTCATGCAGTTGAAGACTTTACGAGCATCCATCAAACTTTCACACTTGTCATACATGTAGATAAGTTTATTTGGTAATAGCGTGAGTCTTCCAAATGTGTGTCCCCTATTATTGATGTGAGAGTGGATTTGCTTGGCCTCCGCAAGGGCTTTCTTAGTAATGCAAGCCTTGTAGTAGATGAAGATATGTTAAAGAATTTCCAGATGGATTATGTGTTGTAAGAAGAACGTGTACTGCCTCCTTCAAGCGACCCTCTCCATAGAGTGCTACGAGATTTTAATTGAGATGTATTTGGTTGCTTGGTTGCAAGCATTTTTTCGTTCAAACACTACCAGATGACCTCATCGTCATATCTGCATAATCTCATATCATCTTGGTCAAACAAGATAATTTCCCAAGTGGTTGGTCGAGCACTGTCTTAGTGGATTAAACCTGGCCTCATGTTAACTTAGCTTTCCTTGACTCGGCCTTTAGATATTTTTGCATCGATCTCCACCGGGATCCTTGTACAGTTCCTTTCATTCGTCAATTTTCAACGAGCTATATTTTGCAATTAACAAGACCATCGTCGAGCTCTTACAACTGAGAGTCTCTACTGAGATGATTTCCGAGATGACTATCAATTTGACACCGGATTCTCTATCAACTCGACCCCGAACTCTTCACTGAGTCGAGATCAACTGGGTGCCTTTCGATGCTAGGTGATCTCTTCATATGCAATTTAGGAATTATTTTTAATTATTGCATTTCGATAATAACTGAAGGTGGGTTCCTGGGACTATTATTTTATTTTGAACGTGATAGGACCCCGTTGTCCAATCTTGCCAGGTGTGCAAAATTGGATAACAGTTACATGGGTCCATAATAGAAAGAGAACAACTAAAGGAAAATTATAAATGATGGTTATTAAAGGATATAAAAAACATCCTGGATGATGTTATAACAAAACAAATTCTCCAATTGTAGGAATGGAGACATTTTGAGTTGTATTTTGTATACCAGCACAACACAAGTTGAAGGTATTCCAAATGGAAATGAAATCTAAATTCTTGAATGAAGTGCTAAATGAAGAAGTTTAAATATTGTATAACCACCTATGTATGAGGTTCGAGGACAAGAAGACAAGCTATACAAGATGAATAAAATACTCTATAGACTCAAGAAAGCACCAAGGATGTGGTACAATCATGTAGACCCATATTTTCTACGAAATGACTTTAGTAAAATTAGTAGTGAGACCACACTCTACGTCAACTATGCTTAAAATGGTACGTTTTTATTATTGTTTTCTATGTGGACGGTATGAAATTCATTTGTGATTAACTCCTATTTTTCATGTAGTAATGAAAATTGTTTTTTAGATGATAGGCTTGGGTCTATTAATATTTTTTCTTGGTATTAAATTAAACCAATTGAATGATGACATATTGATTATCAAACCAAGTATGTGTTAGAAATTTTCAAGAGGTTTACAATGTTGAACAACAAGCTTGCACCAATACCAACAACTATAGGTATAAAATTAAATAAAGAATATTATAGAAATGAGGTGAATCCAACCTTATATAAGACAATGGTTAGAAGTTTAAAGTATTTTATAGTAACTAGGTTTGTTTTAATGCAAGCAGTGATCTTGATTTGCATATTTACAAATGCTCCTAAGGAGACACTCTAACATGAATGAAGGAGAATCATGAGATATGTAAATGACTTTAAATGACATGAAATTTAAAGTAACCTTGAATTGGTTAGTTATATTGGTAATTATTGGTCTCGTAGTGTAGGCAATAAGAAAATAACATCTAGATGCATTCTACATTGGGTCAAGAGTCATGTCATGGGCATAAAAATGTAGCCCTTAGATTTTATTTCCACAACAAAACTAGAGTATATTATAGCATGTTGGAATAATTTTCTTTGATGTCAAATAATGTTAAAGAATCCAAAAAATAAAGAATATTGTTGGAAGAGTTGTCATTGATCAATGTCTATCATTTGTAGCTTCAAAGTCTCTTCATGTAGCATCAAAGTTTCTTCATGTAGCTTAAAAGTCTCTTCATGTGGCTTCGTAGTCTCTTTCTGTAGCTTAATATTCTCTTCATGTAGCTTCAGAGTCTCTACCTACATCTTGAGAGTCTCTTCCTGTAATTTCAAAGTCTCCACATGTAGCTTTGGAGCCTATTCCTATACCTACAGAGTCAAACATGGCCTCAAATTTTGGCATTGATATTTTTTGTGGTAACTATGGATGACCTTCATTTTTTCTTGGTTCCAATGTTTAAGAAAATTGTTGGAAGAGTTTTCATTGATCAATGTCTATCATTTGTAGCTTCAAAGTCTCTTCATGTAGCATCAAAGTTTCTTCATGTAGCTTAAAAGTCTCTTCATGTAGCATCAAAGTTTCTTCATGTAGCTTAAAAGTCTCTTCATGTAGCATCAAAGTTTCTTCACGTAGCTTAAAATGATCAAGGATTATGAAGTATAATGGTTACGAGCTTGAAGTGTTTTCGCCTGTATCTTGTAGTATTTTTTGTCTAGAGCTAGTAGAATAATTTTTCTTTAAATACACTTATGAATGTTTTAGAATATCCTTGATCAATATGTCTGAAGTAATGAGAATAAAGGAATGTGTGAATAGAAATAAGTTTATTCGTGTGATACAAACCACTTATTCTTGTCCAAACATAATCATTATTTAGGGAAAATTGGATCATTCCAGGATATAGAAGACAATTTCTATGATCATATTTTGGCCAACCTCCTCTATTTTTGCACTATAATTTTCTATGCATTAAATTTTAGTATTCAATGTACAAGATGACGCCTCTTTTGTTTTGGCATTAATATGTTTTGTGGTAACTATGGACGACCTTCATTTTTTCTTGGTTCTAATGTTTAAGAAAATGCACACGTATAAAAAGAGATGTAGAATCAACATATGTGAGAGTTATGGAGAGCATGGAATATGAGTAAAGTGAAGTTGTGATTGCAATGCTCCTGCGTAGAGAAAATGGTAAAGTAGAAGGAGGTTGTGGAGATATATTATGAAGATAAATTGTTAAAGATAAATTTCGTGTTTAGAGAATGGAGCAATTAGAATGCACAACGAATATGCAGTGAGTGTGCAAAAAGTGCACAACATGTGTTCATTTTTTATTTATTTATGGGGAATTCTATTTGTGGAGAAACTAATGAAGACATTATTTTGAGAGTCAATAAGATTTATTTGTATGGATTAATGGTGACTTACTAAATAGGAGGAAGAGAAACCTCAAGAAAACTGTAAGGGGAAATAATGTTTTAGGTAGATAAGTGTTTATTATTTGAGGAGAGAAAACAAATAGAGGTTACCAAGTGATGTAGTGATTGTGGAAAATTGATAAGTGAAAAATGGAGCGAGTTGTGGGTCTGAGAAGATGAGGAACAACATTATAGAGAAATCATTAAGAGAAGAGTTATGAATGGAATCACAAGTGTAATTGGAGAAAGTGAACGAAAGTGTGGAAAATAGAAATGAGAAAAAATATAAAGTGATCTCATTTCATTAATTTGGATAACATCCATGATGGAATTATGATCTTATATGTGTATAAAGAGAAGTGAAATTTCCATCATCTGGTTGAAGAATCAACTACAAAAGGTAGATACTTATATTGTTGAGGTCGGTGACAATTTAAGGATTGGTGTCTCTAGTATGTTTGTGCCTACAAATTAGATGAATTGGTTCTCATTATTTTGTATTGGTGTCTCTAGTGAGTTAGTACTCAACATCGGGGATTGGTATCTCTAGTGAGTTGGTGCTCACAAACTAGATGAGTTGGTGGTCAACATTGGGGATTAGTTGGTTCCTACAAAATCATATTAAGATATTCTAAGGCTGGATTTGGATAATAGATCCAAGAATTCTTTTCTATGTGATTTTCTCTCAAAAAGGTTTCCACATAAATCATGTGTTGTGAAATTGTTATATCTTATGTGATTACCACTATTATGGATGTTAATGTTTAAAAAAGGAAAATTTTATATAATACTTAATCACTAACCTCTTAGTATAAGTGTGATCTTCAATTGTTATCAAATTTGGTTCATTAAGAACAAATTTACCACTAGAAGGTATATCTTTGTATCACACATGGCACAACAAGAAGGATTCTCTTCAAACACGGCTCTAGTTTTTGATGGAAACAATTACACCTTTCAGAGTAAGGAAGCATGCCTATTTAATGGATTTTGGGTTTGACATTTGGAAATCATTTGTAAGTGGATATATAACTCTAACTACTGCTACAAATAAAGCTAATAATTAAGCAAGTGAGAGAAATCCAAAAGCTATGGATGCAATATTATGTGGTGTGTTTGAAAGATAATTTTTCAAGGTGAAGGATTTTGTTTTAGCCAAAGAAATATGGGATAAAAATCAAGAAAATATATGAAGGATATGATAAAGTCAAGAAATCAAATCTCCAAACACACAAAAGGCAATTTGCAGGATTGAAAATGAAGAATGATAAAAACATTGCATCCTATATTATTTTTGTGGATGAATTTGTCAACATTATAAGAGGGATTAGAGAAGATATTAAAAATGAGCTTATTATGCAAAAAGAGTTAATATCCCTACCTTTGGGGTTTGACATGAAGGACTTAAACACTCTAACAATGTATGATATGCAAATGATTATCACTACATATGCAGTAAGAACTAAAATAGATAAAACATTTAAGTGTGAGGAAACATTCAAAGATTTAAAGAAGTTGAATAACCAAAAAATAAAACAACATGACTTCTCTAACAATGAGTTAGATACGAAAGAAGCTTGTTTCATCAGGAAGATGAAGAAAAGATCTAGAAAATACAAAGGTAAGTTACCCTTCAAGTGTTTTAATTTTGTTAAAGTAGGGAATTATGCTGCTAAATATCCATATGAGAATAATGTTAATGAGGAATATCATAACATGAACGAAGGAAACAAATTTAATGAGTCTAAAAACAAATATAAGAAAGGAAAATTTCAGAAAAGAAATAACTTCTACAAAAACAAGAAAAATCTCTATACCAAGGAGGATAGAAACTCACATGAAGAACTCTTCTAGTGACAAAGAAGAACCATTGTTCATGGCAATAGAGTTAAAATAAAGTGAAGGTGAGATGGTTTTAGAAGATGAAGAAAATGTTGAAGATGAAATTGAAGTGAATATTGAATAAGACCTCATTTGTGCCCTAGATGAGATCAAGATACACAAGAAGAAGAATCTGAAATAAAAACAATAGTTTCAGGAATAAGAAATTTGAAGAAGAATACAATTTCTCTAAATAAAAGTTGAAAAAAGATCCTAAATAATAAAATTAGATCATCATTGGCTTGAAGATTCAACATAAAGAAATGAAAAATATATAAAAATCTAGTTGAAATAAAAAGAAGAAGATTTCGAGAATCTTAAATCAAAGATTGTTTCCTTAAGAGAAGAATTGAAAAAAATCTGCACAGCTGAAATGTAACTTGAAGTTTAAGAAGATTACTAAGATGTTGGATGATATTCTTAATTTTCAGAGGTCGTCATTCAATAAAATTGGTCTAGGTTATGAAGAAAATCTCAAGTCTATTAAAACTGATTCTAAAGAGCCACCATAGGCGTAAAACACAGATTAAAAATAAGCTATGCAAATGCTCATAGAAATAATGAAAATAGTAAAAATAAAGATTTTAATGTTTTTAAAAATACCATAATTCATCCCAAAGACAATTAAAAAAGTGTAGAGGCACTTTTCCTCCAAGGCAACATTACATGACTAGGTTTCAAAACACTTTTTATGGTTACTATTTTTCATGTAATTAGTTCGGTGACATTAAGCACATTGTAGAACTTAGGAAAGAAAATTTAGTAGGAAGATGAATGCAAATGTAAATTCTTAAATGATCTAAAACATAAACTACAACTCATTTTATTAATTAATATATTTTTAATGTGAAATGTTATAAATGTCACAACTATGGGCATATAACACATTTTTGTGAAATCTCCCAAACAAAATATGAATGAGTATGGATAAAAAAATAGAGGTTCCCATGGTATCTCAGATCAAAATAATAAAGTGGGTATTGTTAGTGCAGAATCACAGCACCCTTGAATGGCCTTGTATTTGAGTGGGGAATTTGGTGTGATTGCACAACATGGGACCATCTCTTGCAAAAATTGAGATGGACCTCCAGAGAAGGCTAGTTCTTGCTTCCTAATCTACATGCCACAAGCTACTCCAGTGTAGGAAGAATCTAACTAATCCTAATCTAACCATTCCAAGGAGACAGGAGAGAGAGAGAGGGATGAAAGAGAGCCTACACTAAGCGGTGATACACCAGAAAAGGAAGTGGTGAGATACTCTGTTGAGGGAGAATGAAACAGGGAAAAGGGGACTGAGGGAGGTCAGACAGAAGTGACACAGACCCAGATCCAAATCTGCCATCGAAACTCCATGAAGCATGACATCTTACACCTGCAAACGTGAAATACATACACAGGGAGAAAACATGAGATAAAGAGGCACAGAGAAACAAAAAAACAATGCCAAGGGTTGAAAGACGCCACAAAACAAGATTTTATTGCTCTATAAGGTGCACAGACTATTACATGGGTGCTCAGAGGCACAAATACACTCGCCAGGTGTAGGAGAAGGCTTACAACTCAAATGGAGTTGGGAAACAACTTGACAGAGTTTCCCCACATCCCAGAATGTCTCCCCCTTCTCAAATGAGAAGTGTTACAATATATAGATGATGAAAATTAGAGGGAAAGAAAAGAAACTCGACTCCTTATCTTAAAGCTCAACCACCAACCATCAATTCTTATTGTGGATCCACCCAAAATCTATCAAGTCTACCTATATGTCTGTCTAGCGTGTTGAAGAAGGAAGAATGAACGATCAAATCAAATCTGATCTTGTAGCTGAAGCAATCAGGTTCTGCATTAATGGCCTGAAAGATGTTTTCCCATTTTTCACCCACCTAACCTCATCAAAATTAAATTTTCAGGCTCTCATGGCATAGACGAGGTCGAGACCTTTCCAAAAAATTTTTCCCACAAATTTTGGGCACTGGATCGAAAGATATGTCCATTTGAATGTTTGAGTCATGGTCGTACAAAAATGGTGAAAACCAGTTTAGCAGAATGGGTCCACGGGCCCAAAACTCACTTTGAAGCCTTTTGGCACTAAAAATTTCAATGCAAAAAATGTTCCCCGCATTCACAATTCATTTTTATGGGCTCCATCTTCGTGCCCGTTGTTTGTATTTTCCATTTGGGTAAAAAGTCCTCCTGTTGGCAGAGACACTGTGTAATTGATTTTGACACGTGGCTCCTTGGGCATCAGAAAACTGCCCTCAGATTTTATACTTTGAAGTTTCACAGCCAAAAAGTTTCACTTGCCTTTGATGACTTTCCTTCCTGAATTTACCTTGGAACATGGCCACGTGTAGAGTTGGCACTAGTTTGGGAACTTCTTTTGGATTTTTCTTTTGAAGTTGCGCCAAAGAGACATGTGGCCCCTTCCGCTGGCTTGCTCCTTCCTTTGTATTTTGGCTAAGTCCCTTTTTTGCTTGGTGGGGGGGATAAGTCTAACCCTAGGACACATGGAGGCTTCACGCACATTTGGAAACCCCCCAAATTTTACTTTTGAAGTAGCGTCGGGCTGACACTTGGATCCTTCCATTGGATTGCCCCTTTTGACTATTAATTTAGTGACTCTATTCCCTTTTGGACCTTGACACATGTGGAAGGTCTGCACTTGTCTGAGTCTCCACTTTGGGTCACAGCTTTTTGAATTTCATTGATGCAACACGTGGAGGCATCCGCTGGCTCTCTATACTTAGCTGATTCGAGTCGATGCCTTTCTCAAACCCTTTTTTGACTCTGTTGGACCCTAGACATGTGGAAACCTCACACTCATTTGGAAACCCACTCAGGATTTTACCTTTGAAGTAGCACCAAGTCGACATGTGGCTTCTTCCACTGACACCTTTATACTTAGTCATTTTAGGCCCGCTCTGTCCCCCTTTTGAATTTTTAGTTGTTGACTCTGCCCCTCCTTAAGACCTGGGACATGTGGAGGCCTGGCTTGTTTGGGTCTCCAGCTTTGGCTTCGACCCTTGAAGGTGTGGCATTTGGACACCTGGTAGCTTCTGTTGGCCTGTGAATTTTCAATTGCCAATTTGGGCCTGCTTTGTCCCACTTTTTAACTTGGACTATGTGGTGAAGCCTATGCTCATTTTGGAGCTACTCTTTGGATGCATCTTTTGGAATTGTACCGAGCTGACACATGGCACCTTCTGTGAGTCTTTATACTTGGGTAGGTTTGGCCTTGAGTTGAATCGTATGCTAAAGTCTGAAACTTTAAGCCCCTTGATTCAATCTTCTACTATCAAGCTCTGATCTCTCTTGACACCGTTTGATCCCATTTTCTGACCCTGCTCCTCCATTTTAGAGTCTTCCTTTTCCTTGGATTCAGGATCAATTGTTGGATTTGAAATGTGGCTCACATGATAGAGCTGACCCTTAGATTTTTCTGTGCAGGGTCATGTTTGACCAATTTTACCGGGGGGGAAAATTGAGATAACAATTTGGTGACTCACGGGGACATCTTCCTGCTAGATGAAGAGACCAGTAGCCTTGAAGCATCCATTGGGCATGGAGTCAAGAATGATAGCCTGATACTGATCCTTTTTGTTTGAAACTTCTCCCCAATTTCCTGCATCCTGCTGACCTGAACTCACCCCACTGGGGCTTTACCTATTCCTGAGAATGGACTGTCTCGAATCTGATTTTAGTTGCTTTGTATTTGTGTTTTATTTGAAACTAGCAACTGTTACAGGAAACTATGGGTCTCTCTATCATGAATACTGAAGGGCCTAGCCTCTGCACCTCTGGAGCAATATGAACAAAACTTATGTACAAAGACAAAAATCATACATGCCTCAAATGAGACATGTAGAGTGTGCACAAGCACTTCTTCTGCTGAAAATAAAATCTACTCCTACTCCTATACTAACCCTAACAAATAAAATCTTAAACAAAGCCTACCATAGGCAAGGGAGAAATAACTTCCCTTCCTCAAAAGGGGCAGCCATGTAAATGGTTTGATGTTGAATATGGCTGCTTGTATGAGTGAAAAAATGACCTTAAGGGGTCGATCCTCCACCCATATCATCAAGGTATCAACATTAACAAGAAAATACCTCCTCCAGATGATTTGCATTGGAATCTGAAGAGGTATTGTTGTTGATCCTTGGCACTTTGAGGCTCTCCTCATGCTTAGAAGCAAACATGACTGGTTGTGGCTTCTCCCTTGGCTCCAATGAAGCCAAGTATTTGATTGGGAAAGGTATGGTCCTTTGGATGTACCCCTTTCTCTGAATTTCAACTCCAAGAATGGAGTCTTCTTGCTGACCTTCCTGGATGGATGGTGTGAGAGAGATGATGACATCCTCTTTCTATTTCCCTTCCTTCTCCTGTGAAGAACATGGAAGACTCATATCTTCCAACCTTGGTTCCAGAGGGATGTTATGAGGTGTAGGATTGTTGTACTTGAATTCTCTCCTTCATGGTGTCATGTCTTGGAATGGATGATGGAGGAGTAAATGATGTTATCTTGCTCACCAAAGAAATGTTCCCCTCTGACAGACAGTCTACCTTTAAACATGAAGTTGTGAAATCTCAAACTCCTTCCTCTCAACATGAATTTTGAAAGCTCAGAGCTTTCAAGGGAATGAAAGTGGGAGGAAGAACTGAAGGTTCTTCTATGCCTGCTCCACACTTGGAGCCTCTGAAACTGTATGGTCCTCCTCCATCATGGGTTCATCAATCAAATCAGGCCCTTGAAATGAAAGCAAAAAATCTTCAATGATGCTTTCTTCATTGAGTGGTTTCAACTCTGATTTGATCTCTCATAGCTGCTCCTCTTCAATGGGACTTGGAGCTGGTTGTTCTTCCTCCTTCACTGGTTGTGTAGCTTGGGTTAGATCAGCATCCTCTTTCAGATAGAGTGCCATCATGGACACTGCTATTCAGAGAAACCAAATTTTTGATCTTCTCCTTCTTGTTCTTATTTTTTTCTGCTGCAAACTCAGCCTCAGCCACCACTGGCTCTTCAACTCTTGACCTCCTCTATTGGCTTAACCATCAAGGGGATCTTTGTAAACCCAAATTTAGTAGCCCAACTCTTCAGATTTTCTATCATTTCTTCTCTGTTGGGTTCCTCTTCTTGCTGTTCTCCTTGACTGGATTCTTGAGTCTCTTCCCAACATGGACTTGGGAAAGCAAGAGGAGTGGCAGGTTGGGGTTCAACCAATTTTGCTATTGTTTGTGGTGGAGAGGGAAGTGGAACTTCTTTTTTTTTGGAGGGAATGACTGCTTGGGAAGGGAAAAGGGGAGAAGAATTGAGATGAGATGGAAGACTAGGAGATGGAGAAGGGAAATCAACACTTGGGGCAGTAACTGAGGGGCTTGACTCTTGATCATGCTGAAATGATAAAGTTTGAGAAAGAGAAAATGAAGGATAGGGAGCTGGTGATTGACTTACCCATTGACAAGGTTGTCTCACACTTTGTCTCATATGCCTCAATATCCTTAATCCACTGTGTAAGTTGAGGAAACACTTCAACCATGAAGTCAAGCTTCTCCTGAGGGCTGTAATGTCTTGGAAAAGGGCCTCCCCATGGACAAGGTGCCCTGAAACCAATCCTAAATGCCTTCATCTTGTGTTGTAGCCCTAGACTGCACCATGCTAGCCTCCATCCCTTGAATCTTCTCCAGCAGATCAACATTTTCCATGTAGCTGTTATCCATTATATGCATCCCTTGTTCTTGATAAGCTCCATAGCCAAACTAGTTTTGACCCTGCTCATATGGGTAAGCATAATGGTTCTGAATCTGTATCATAATGCTGATCTGGAGGAGTTGGGAAATTCATTGGAGGTGGACTGCACTGTTGTTGCTGCAAGTGTGAGTTCCAAGAAGGAAATGAAGTCATGATTGCACAACTTCATGGAATGGAAGAAAATGGGAGATATGGAAATAAAAGTGGGTGGAAATGGATGGGAGAAGGTATGTAACTTCAGAGATGGGTTATTGACCAGATGGAGTCGCCAGATGTGCTTGCATGTGCCTCAAAAGGCTGAACCTTAACAGGAACACACCAACCTGCTAAGATGAAGTGGTAAGGTGCTTCAGACTTCCCACTGGGCATGCCAAAACTATTAGTGTAGAATCACAATACACCCAAATGGCCTTGTTCTGAGTGGGCATTCAGTGTGATTGCACAACATTGGACCATCTCTCAAGCTGTGGGACTTGCAAAACTTGAGATGGACCTCTGGAGAAAGTCTGGTTCTTGCTTCCTAATCTACCTGCCATGAGCTACTCCAGTGTAGGAAGAATCTAACTAATCCTAATCTAACCATTCCAAGGGGACAAGGAGAGAGAGAGAGGGTGAAAGAGAGCCTACACTAAGTGGTGATACACCAGAAAAGGAAGTGGTGAGATACTCTGCTTGAGGGAGAATGAAATAGGGAAAAGGGGAACTGAGGGAGGTCAGACATAAGTGACACACACCCAGATCCAAATCCTCCATTGAAACTCCACGAAGCACGACATCTTACACCTACAAACATGAAATACATACACAAGGAGAAAACATGAGATAGAGAGGCACAAAGAAACAAAAAAACAATGCCAAGGGTTGAAAGATGCCACAAAACAAGATTTTATTGCTCTATAAGGTGCACAAACTATTACATGGGTGCTCAGAGGCACAAATATGCACTCGCCAGGCATAGGAGAAGGCTTACAATTCAAATGGAGTTAGGAAACAACTTTGAAAAGAGTTTCCCCACATCCCAGAATGTCTCTCCCTTCTCAAATGAGAAGTGTTACAATATATAGATGATGAAAATCAGAGGGAAAGAAGAGAAACTCGACTCTGCTCTTAAAGCTCAACCACCAACCATCAATTCCCACTAAGGATCCACCCATAATCTGTCAAGTCTACCTGCTATGTCTGTCTAGCATGTTGAAGAAGGAAGAATGACAGATCAGATCAAATATGATCTGGTAGTTGAAGCAATTGGATTCTACATTAATGGCCTGAAAGATGTTTTCCCATTTTTTACCCACCTAACCTCATCAAAATTAAAGTTTCAGGCTCCCATGGCATAGACGAGGTTGAGACCTTTCCAATGGTGCCAAATTTGTTGGATTTCGGGAACTGGATCAAAAGATATGTCCATTTGAATGTTTGAGTCAGGTCGTACAAAAATGGTAAAAACCAGTTTAGCAGAATGGGTCCATGGGCCCAAAACTCACTTTGCTCCTTTTGGCACCAAAAATACAAAATGCAAAAAATTCCCCACAGCCCCGCAATTCATTTTTGCCAAAAAACCATCTTCAGGCCCGTCGATCTGCATTTTCCATTTGGGTAAAAATTCCTCCCTGGGCCCACCTTCCCGCATGTAATTTAGGCTTGACACGTGGCTCCTTGGGCATCAGTGGAGGTGTGGTTCATTTTTATACTTTACAGCCTTTCGAGCCAAAAAGTTTGAATTTCCTCCGACGACCCACCTTCCCACTTTGACTTGGAACATGGCCACGTGTAGAGCTAGCTGCTAGTTTGGGGACCACTTTTGGATTTTTCTTTTGAAATGTTGCCCGAAGAGACACGTGGCACCTTCCATGGCTTGCTCCATTCCTTTGTATTTTAGGCTAAGTCCCTTTTGTTTGGCAGGGGGCATACGTCTGACTCAAGACATGTGGAGGCTTCAGCGCTTGTTTGGAAACTCACTCCAAATTTTACTTTTGAAGTAGCGTCGTGTTGACACTTGGCTCCTTCCACTGGCCTTGCCTCTGCTTTGACTATTCAACCCATGAATCTGTCCCCTTTTGAACCTGGGACACGTGGAAGAGCCCGCACTCATTGAGTCTCTGCTTTGGGTCATTTTCCTTTTGAAATTATGCTGATGCAACATGTGGCACGTCCACTGGCTCTCTATACTTAGCTTTTGAGTCGATGCCTTTCTTGGACCCCTTTTTTGACTCTGTTGGACCCTAGACATGTGGAAGCCTCACGCTCATTTGGAAACCCACTCAGGATTTTACCTTTGAAGTAGCGCCGAGTTGACACGTGGCTTCTTCTGCAGATACCTTTATACTTAGTCATTTTAGGCCTACTCTATTGCCCACTTTTGAACTTTTCAGCTGTTGAATCTACCCCTCCTTAGACCTAGGACACGTGGAGCCTTGACGATTTTTTGAGTCTCTTGCTTTGGCTTTGACCCTTGAAGGTGCGTCATTTAGACAAGTGGCAGCTTCCGCTGGCCTGTGACTTTTCAATTACCGATTTGGACCTACTCTGTCCCACTTTTTAACTTGGACTACATGGCAAGCCCACACTCATTTAGGGAGCTGATCTTTGGATGCATCTTTTGGAATTACACTGAGCTGACACATGGTGCCTTTCGTGAGTCCTTTTACACTTGTAGATGATAATAACATGCTCCGATGCCAAATACAAAGAAAAGTAGATTTACACAAACAATATTTATTGATTCAATATGATTATCAATTATACACACACACACACACACACACACACACACACACACACACAAGAAATACCTTATTAACAAATTACCAACATTACTCACATATTTCTATTCTATGCAAGTTATTAGAAAAACCCTCACTTGTACATTTAACAAAATATTAACCCACTTAACAATAAGCTATGTTAGCACTATTAATAATTCTAACGAAAAGTTTTAGCAGACGCATAATCAAAGAGGGAGGGTTAAAACACGGGGACAATACAAAAATACATTATAAAAGGATATTTTTGAGAGTTTTTACTCCATTTCCATTGATGTCAATGGGGGAGAGTTAAAGCAAGGGGAAACAATACAACAAGACATTACATAAAATGAGAGTTTTGTAGAAAGGGGGGCAATATGCATTCACAATTTATTCCTATTCAAGGTAATTGGTTATGGTTAGTTTTCATCAAAGACAAATGGGGATACTGTTGGAATAATTTTTCGTGATATCAAAAGATACTCAAGAAGCCAACAGAAAAATATATTATTAGAAGAGTTGTCATTGATTAATGTCTATCGTTTGTAGCTTTGGAGTCTCCTCATGTAGCTTCAGAGTCTCTTCCTAAAGCTTTGGAGTCTCTTCGTGTAGCTTTGTAGTCTCTTCCTATAGCTTTGGATTCTCTTCATGTAGCTTTGGAGTCTACTCCTATAGCTTAAAAAGTCTCTTTTTGTAGTTTTAGAGTCTGACCTGGTCTTAAAGTCGTCATTGATGTAAATGATAAAGGTGCTTTAAGTATAGTGGTTCGAATTTTGAATTGTTTGTGATCCGTATCTTGCAACATGTTTGGTCTGTAGATAGTAGAAGAATGTTTTTGGAAATGGTTGTAGAGTTGGTTTGGAGCCAACAATATTGAGCCTTCTATAGTAATACATTCCTGAGATACAATTATGAATGTTTTAGAGCATCTTTGACCAATATTACTAGAGTAATTAAAATGTAGGACTGTGTGAATAGAAATAAGTTTATTTATGTTCTAGAGACCACTTATTGTTGTCCAAACATAATCAATTTTGAATCTCCATTATTCATGAAAAACTATAGCATTCCATGATTGAGAAGACAAATTTTATGATTATGTTTTGGCTGACCTCCTTTGTTTTTGTACTAGATTTTTTTTATGCTTTTATATTCAATTGAAAGGACAACCAATATTATGTTTTTTCATTGATTTGTTTTTTTGATAACTATGGCTGACATTTATATTGTCTTCATGTCAATGTTTAAGAGAGTGCACATTTATAAGAAATGATGTAGAATCGTTATATGTGGGAGTTAAGGAGAGAATGAAATATGACTAGAGTGAAGTTGTGAAGGGAGTGTTCCTGCATGGAGAAAATGGAAAAATAGAAGGAGGTTGTGGAGCTATGTCACAAAGATAAATTATTAAAGCTTATATTTTTTTTTTATAGACAATGAAGTAACTAGAATGTGCAACGAGTGTGTAGCAAGTGTGCAACGTGTGTGCAACATGTGTGTGAAGTATGAGGAGAAGGTATTTGCAGTTAATAATGAATACATTCTATTGAGTCTCAAGAAGATTTCTAGGTATGGAGTAATGGTGACTTGTTGAATAGGAGAAAGAGAAAACTCAAGTAGAGTAGAAATGGTAAATAAGGTATGAGGTAGATAAGTGTTAATTATCTTATGTGAACAAGCACACAGAGGCTAACAAGTTATGTAGTGACCATGGAAAATTGATAAGTGAAAAATGGAGCAAGATATGGGCTTGAGTAGATGAGGAGAAACATTATTAAGATATCATTCAGATCATAATTTAGAGTGGAAGCACAATGCAATTGGAGCAAGTGAATGAAAGTGTTAACAACAGAGAAGAGTAGAAATATAAAGTGATTTGATTGTATTAATTATACTAATGTCTATATTTGAAATATGGTCTAATCTCTTCCATGGAAGATTTTAGTAGTGAATATTCATTAATTCATGAATATTCAAGGTTTTTGAAATTTGAAATTGGTGAATTTTTAGGGTACCAGTTATGACCAGTTCGCAAAGTGTTTCTGGGTATAAGTCAATTTTAGGGGTTGGTTTTGCCGAGGAGTTTACAACCAATAGCCGATTGTTATCATTAAAATCACCCTTAACACAAAATTAAAATATGCCAAATTTTTCTCATATATGTATACCATTAATTATTAATAATTCATTACTCATAGTTCCAACTTCCATTTCTGTATTGAAATTGGGATTATAAAATATTTCTCACAATTCCTTTCTGCTTTAAAGATTATCATCGACCGATCACTAGATATTTTCTTTCTAATTTAAATTTACTTTTTTGTTTCATTATTCATTAGCATTTATTACAGGTCAGTAGCATGTATACCGTGTTTACTGACCGATAGTATAGAATATGCTACCGACCGGTAGCATACATTATGCCGCAAGCTAGTTACACAACGTATGGTACCAGACCGGTAGCATGGATGGTAGCGACCGGGTAGCATGGATGGTAGCATACTATATGCTACCAACCAACTTTGCATGCATACAATATGCTATAAGACATGTAGCATAGTGTATGCTACCAGTCATGTAGCATATTTTATGTTACCAGTTGATAACATATTATACGCTAACGGTCGGTATAATACGGTACGATACCGGTAGGTAGCATACTGTATGCTACTGGCCGACAACATACTTTATATATGCTATCAGTTGGTAGCATACTATATGCTACTTGATGAAAACATACTTTATATATGCTAGCAGGTAGTAGCATACTTTTATATATGTTACTGGTCAGTAACATACTAAATGTTATTGGTCGGTTAGTATACTGTATGGTACCAGTCGATAACATATTGTATACTATCTTTCTAAAGCGTATTGTATAGTATCAGTCAAACTAGCATATAATATGGTGCCAATCGGTAGCATAAAGTATATTTTTGCTTTTGCTTGCATTTACAAATTGTTAAATATATTGTTTAGATTTAAAAATTTTTTTTATCTATTTTAAAATTTCTTATGGATAGATACAATGGATTCTGTGAATAATGAACAAAAGACAGATAAACTCAAAATAAAAGTAGCATATTAATTTTTTTCAGATAAACATAAAAATAAATACCCAACTTGCACCCACTAGAAATAGTAACATGGGTACCAGTAAGTTGTAACAGATTAACATAAAATGTTTCCTTTTTTCATCAATTCAGTGTAATTTTTTTTATAACTTTGTAACAATCCAAAAGTTTTTCATGTTTGAATATAGAAACCCCTATTATTAATTTTATTTAGCATGAAATAGTAAACCAAAACATAATCCGTAAAGAAACAATTATTTCAGTATATGATCAAGATATAATTTACCCAGACATGCCATAGCTAGAAGACATTCGTCAAGACAAAATGCCTTGAATAGATGAATATTCTAATGAAAATATTTAAACAGAAGATGATGATGACAAAACCCTTCATAAAAATAAATATGTGAGAAGGAAGAAAACATCTTGGACAATTAGAAGGTATTTTTGAGGTAGATTGGGTAACAAAATACCCATTCATTAAACTTGTAATCTAGATAACGATAGTGATACTCCAAAAGAATATATATGCACTTTTTGTGGTTAGAAATTAGGAAAAGAACATAAAATACAACTTAAATTGGACATTATTGTGGCAAACTATATTTCACAGTAAAGGAAAATGATGGAAAAATAACAAAGTCTCATAGATGGAAAACTACTAAAGAGTGCATGCATGGAAGATATAAGGATGAATAACGACAATAAGATGAAACAATCTCGAAAAATTGAGGAGAAAGGAGGAACCATTAATGCAAATTTTTGAAAAGTTGCAAATGAAAATCTGAAGGAAAAAGCTACACAATTTTCAACCATATTCTTTAGTCTTAAAATAGGAAGACTTGTTTCATATTTTACAAAATATAAAAAATTGTTCAAGTTCACTATGTTTCCAAACCTTCCACATTCACATTGGTTAGAGAGTAGTGATTGGGAGATGGTGAGATGTCTTGCAATGATTGAAAAGAAATGTCAAGAATGCAAGTTTCATCTGCCTTTCCATTTATGAGGTTATAACTGTTGAAAACACTTCTTATGTTTGTATGCATGTATATAATTTCCAAAACCACAAAAGGACACCTCATCTTCTAGTTGTTCATAAAATGCAAGAAAATTGCAATGCTGAAAATATTTTCAAATTGGTTATATCTAATTTGAAGGATATAGGAGGAATTGGATGATTATTCTATAGCTAAAAATCTTATTTGTGTTGGTGTTGATGGCGCATCAGTGATGCAGGGTCATACAAAAGGTCTATGTGTGTTCCTCCAAACATCAGTTTCTCCTTGTATGATTCCTATCCATTGCATGGATCACATGATGAATCTTGTACATAGGATATTAAGCACATTTAAATGTGTTGAAAAATTTGAAGAGCTTATCTGGGAAATGCATGTCTATATGTCAAGCAGTTCAAAAATATTTCTAGAGTTTTAAAAGTTTTCAATTTCAGTCATAGATGGAAAGGAACTTCTTAAAAATGTCGATACAAGATAAATTTCAATGTATGATCCTGCACGCAGAGTTGTTGATGAATATCCATCGTTAACTAGTTTCATGTTTATGAATTGTATGTAAGTTGACAAGGTAAAAATATTTTCTTTAACCACTTAACAGACTTGAAAACACTGTTTACACTTTACAGGATTATTCCAATGTTGTGTGATATCAATTTCTTAACAAAGTGTGCTCAAGAAAGATCCATCTACATAGTGGACTTCATTAAGTTCACGAAAAAGGGGTGTGTTAGACTCCAAATATGTTTATACAAACTTCGATGAAGTATTTCAAGGACATGTATTCAGTAAATGGAAAATTATGAAAAATTTAAAGGATCCTAAAAAGCTATTTCAGATTCAATATATGTGGTCATCTTTGTATCCTTGTTAACAAGAAAGAGATTTAAATGCACACAATCCATAAATGAATGGATATTACTGAATCTGATATTGAATAAGTACATATTACAAATAATTTATATGAATCCATTATATTTCAAACAAGAATAAAATTGCAAAAAATTTCACAATGTTTATCCAGTGAGATCAGAGATCACTTTAAAAAGGGTGAGATTTTGGAGGCCATTGAGGTGGTCAATCCTATCTTTTGGAATCCTATAGGAGGTAGGTTATAGCTGATTCATTTAAAAGACACATGGGTACTATCATCAAGTATTTAGGAAAATCCATTGAATGTAATGGATTTTAAATTAATGGTGTTCTTCATAAGGAATCAATTTTATTGCAATCGATTTATTTCAGTTAGGTAATGAGAGAAAAAAATTGACTTACTGAGTTACCCAATAGAGAACGAAATAATTACACTTCTATGGAAAAATTTGTATCCTAGTACCATCCTTCGTGAAAGCATTAGTGAATATTTCCAATTGTATGAATTGTGTCAAATAGTGATATTAGTATTAGTTGAAGATGAAAGAGTTTTCAGCACATTAACATTTAGAAAATCAAAATATCGAAACTGAGAGGATAAAAATATTGAGACTTACTTGATATTGTATATTTCATGATACAATGTGGATACATTTCCTTATGAACGGGTAATAGGTAGTATGAAATTCACTTAAAGAGAGAAGAGGGATCAGTAATTCTAATACAGGGATTGTAGATAATAATGAAATTGTGAACGAAAATCACAATTGAAAGATTAGATAACAATGTTGGGAACCAAAGTTTTCAAGATATGTTTTAGTTTGATCTAGCTGATATTGAATAAAGAAGAATGCATGTACATTTTAATTCTTAAAAGAAAATTTCATATAAGATTATAAGTATGTATCTTGTTATTTTCATTATTGAATAATATTTCAATGTTGCAATTTGTTTAGAGTTTTTAATTGAGAAATTTCATAGTTGTTTTTTCTGTTGTCTTTTAAATGAAAATAATATCATTCCATTTATGGGAGAACTTACCCATAAATATAGTACAAAAAAAATCACCATATAATTTTTTAAGTGCCAATATTTTTAGATAATTTTAGTGTTTGTTCTTTGAAAAATAATTTCAAAGTTTCGAAACGTAACTTGTAGTTCTGTCCACATAAAGTATTTGAAAACGATAATAACCAGTAATGTATTATGTAATAGTAATATCAAACACAATTAAGAATAATAATCACATTAATCTGAGTCTATTTGAATAACTTATGCACTAATATAAAAAAAAGTAAAAGTAAAATGCCACGTCGATTAAAATTTGAAACTTTCAATGTTTTCATTAAAAAGTATAGATATTTATATGCTGAATTTGAAACAGTTTTACATAAATATTTTTAAACGCCAATTACAATTTCATGATTTCTTTTTGTAGCTTCATCCTTAAGAATATTCTTCTCTATGTTTTTCAATTTCTGTCTCTTGCGCACCCCAAAATTTCTTTTACAACACTTGAATGAACAAGATCCTTTGCTACATCTTTGATAATCAAAACAATTTATCATTCTGGATTTGTTCCATCACTAGTAGACAATAATGTTGTATCATGTTTTGTTTGATTCTTCAACAATGTCTCTAGATCCATTCCATTTGTATTTATTAGGTATTATTCTTCTTTTTAAGATAACAAGCTTCTGCTTCAATTTAATTGTTGTAATTAAGATTTTCCTGGCTCTTTTTAAATGCACATAAAACACTATAGTCTCATATTTCATATTTTCATACGTTTACTGTATTTCAAAATAGAAAAATAATTTATTAAGTTTCAAAAAATTGTAAAGAATATTTGAAAAATTAGTAAGACTTACCAATACCTTATCTCATTCTGCATTTGAAATAATTGTAAGGCCCTTGTTTCTCGACCACATATTGTGGTAGGCTTTTCTTCTGCATTTATATTCTTAATTCTTTTCAACATAATGTCTAACACTTCATCATCTTATTTATTTTCAAAATATACATAATCAAACATAGCTCAATTCAACAAAATATCAATCTTTGTTGGCTCTTTTTGAACTGAAGAATACAATATATGTATTTGGGAATGATTATTAAATCAAGAATTTATTTATTTAAGTACAAATTTATCCCTAAAATACCATAATTTTAATTATTTAATATCCTTCAATAAAACATCATTAACATTGGCTTCACAACTGTCAGCTAAAAGAGCATCAAGTGATAAATTAGTTTTTTTAGTCATTAGTTAAGGCAGTCCATACTGGAGTAGGTGTGCTTGATCTATCCACTCTTATCAGAAAATAATTGCCTTGCCCCATGAATTGTATGTTTTGGATTGAAAGTTCCATAGGTCTGAACCCCATTTCCAATCCCTAGAATTCCTCATCCAAATCAATTTTATTCAAAACTAAAACACCTCGTCCACTATGAATATCTCCCAAAGAAAACGTTGGAAACTTAGCTATAAAATTGAGGGTGTCCTGCTTGAAGCTAGAGGAAAAAATGAAACATGCTTCCCACAACACATGGTCTTGATATTTTGTGGTTGAGGTGGTGGAGGTGAAATATTCCTCTTTATAGTAACAGATGGATTTTTGAATTGGATGTGGAGGAGGCCTTGCAGTAATCAATTGTAATTTTAGAAATAACATGAGAAAAGTCAAACGAAAAACATATTAGGATAAAAATAATAATAAATATAATGGTATATCATATATGATTAAAAAATTTACTTAGGAGTGGATTCCAACTGAGGTGTAATTGCAAATTGGGCCTATTGCAGTTGATGTGGTTGTTGTAGAAAAGTAGGCTAAAAAGTATGGGAGTTGTATTAGTAGGTTTGATCTTAACATAATTAAACATCAATGATTGATGAGATTGTTGAATTTTTATTTAACAAAATATAAGAAAAAATTACAAAAAAAAGATTCATACCTAGAGTCAAAGAAAGAGGCACCGAAGATATTTCTACCTCCTGTGTTTGATCAAATTCATATACATTTTTTACTGGGCTATCATGAGCCCAACGATATAATCCTATGGTAATTGAGGTTTTTGTAGAAAAGGAGTATAAGTTACAAGAAATATTGAAACATATACAAGTCTTAAATAATTAATTACATTTATTTTCAAACATATTGAAACATATATACATCATAAATTAGAATACATGTGATTAATGTCGATGGTATGGTGGATGTGTCAGTTTGAGGGTTCAAATAACTCCTTATCAATTTGATAGATTGTGGAGGGGTGTCCTCCTCTATGTGTTAATCGTCTGAAAAAATAACTGAATCTCTTGAACCTAGTGGGAAATGACCTCTGATAGCAGCTTCCCTTCGTGATGCAGTCGTAACAAATATCTTGTGTGATAATTCAACAATAAACTATTTATTAATCCCAATTATTAATTATAATAAATAAATATTAGAAAAATAAATAATAATAATTAAAAACCAAATAATTAAATATTGGGACTCACCTCTTTGTCTAGAACTGTTAACGAAAAATATGATAGATTTGCATGCATTATTGTCAGAGGAGTCGAGCCATGTAAATTATAGAGAGATTCATAATATATAAACCAAAAAAAAAATTGTTGAGCTGATGGTAGCATTGTCATTCAAATGAATGTTAGCCAAATCAGATCTTATCTTGGAGGATAAGAAACTACACTAGTCAACTTTCTACCCACTAAGGGTGCAAAAGATATATGTCAAAGCCCACCACGGAATATTTGTATATTGACCTTATAATATAACTTTGGCCTAGAAAAACTGCACCACGACCTGCAGAAATGGGTGATTGAAATGCTTGAGTTAAATTCCTCTTTTTGAAGGGTTTTGGGAAGTTGTAAGTGTAAATGCAAGGAGACACATTTTTTTAATACTCAATTAAAAACATAATCAAAGTTTGTAAAATTGAAAATAATCAAAATCAAATGTTGTAAAATTGAAAATAAAATTACAAGTAGTAGAAACTGTAATTCCATGAATAGATAATTGAAAAATGAGACTCCAAATACTTGCAATCTTCATATGATAAAACAACCTTCATTGTGACACGATCCACATCCTTATGTGGTAGTCTTGTAAGACACTCAATGTCGTCATAGTTAAATATCTAAATTACTATGCATGAGATGGGAGTTAAATATGAAAGGTGAAAGTGGAAGTGTCATAGTTGAGTAGAATATTGTTAAGTGTTTTCTAGTTGTCTGAAATTGAGGCATATACACTAGCCTTGTGAAACTGGACACTTCGATCCATTGGGATAACATATTAGTATCTTCTATAAATGTGTACAGTTGAGGAAAGACTAGTATCTTGAATAAAAAATTCCGCATAGTTGTTATTGACACATTTAAGCTAATAGGATGTGTGGAAATTGTGTTTATAAAAAAATCTTACTTCCTTTTTGTAGATATCCTTGGTGTTCTAGTTTCTTCATGTCTGGATTCTGTAGATCACCTTATTTTCTGAGGTTTTTTCCTCATATTCTCTAGCTACTATCATTTGTGTAAATTGAAAATGAATATTGTCCATATATACATAGGAATTATTAATACTACTATTGGTCGGCTACATAGGAAACAACACCCTCTATCCTAGTCAATATTTTAGCATGTCTATCAGCCAATAACATTCGGTATAATGCTACCAACCTAACAACCGTTAGGATGTAGAATGCTACCAGCTAGTACCCTTCTGTATGCTACTAGCCAATAGCATTATTCATGATACCATCGTAGTAGCATTCTGAGTGCTACTAGCCGTCATCCTGGAGAACTCTACTGGCCAGGTATCATTCTACATGCTACTAGTTGGTAGCATTTTTCCATGCTACCTAAATGATAGCATTCATGCATGCTACCGGTTAGAAGCATATAGTCTAGAATTCTACCATCATGTAGCATGTACCATGGTATTGGTTGTTAGCATGGATAATGCTTCCAACTGGTAGCATGTGAGAATGCTACCGGCTGGGACCATGGAAAATGTTGCTGGTCGGTAGCATGCCAAATGCTTCCGGTCGGTAGTATTCTCTATACTACCAACCAGTAGCATACCAAAATTTATTCCTCCTGTTGTACTAACCTTTCCCAAAATGATGCTAAAAAAATTGCCATCTCGCACGAAACAACTTTTCTTGTCGATTCGTCATACATGTGAAAGTTATTTTACCAAAATTCGCCCAATATTTTCTAAGGATTTTTTTTAGGGACTCTCACCTTGGTCTGTGTAAGAGGCGCAGATGGGATGAGGGGTCTTTTCACAAAGAATCTAGACTTACCACCACCAGATCATGCTATAGTAGCCATCCTATCCCAGATTTTGTAGACTCTTCAGGATGTTAATGCCACTCTACACTGAGGATCACTAGGAGGACATGCAGCCATACATGATAGAGTCACTTCCATTGAGGGTCATGTATCTCCTCAACCCAGCGAGGAGCATGGAGGAGAGAAATTCCATGCAGAGTCAGAAAGAGCAAAGTAACCACAAAGGGAATAGGGTGACTAAGTTTTGGGACACAAGGATAGGTCTCGGAGCCCTACGATTAGGGATGAGCATACAGAGAGGCCTAGAGGATATCAGACCATAGCTGCAAATCACATCAGGGAGATCTTGAAGCTTCGGCCATCACATTATTCTAGTGACACAAGTGGATTTCAGGCAGAGGCCTGGTTGGTGAGCTTGATCAGATGCTTTAAGATCTATCCTTGTTCTAGTAACACGAAAGCTCATGTTGCGATACTTCTACTGAGGGATGGAGCTGGTGTCAGGTGGTGGATAGAGGAGAAGAAGCTCCATGTTGATTTTGAGATAGTTACCTAAGAGCTCTTTGAGTAGCGTTTCTAGAGAAGATATTTGTCACAAAGGTTCATTCAGTAGTGGATAGATGAGTTCCATGACCTCCGATAGGAATCTCTTACAATGGCTAAGCATAAGAGTAGATTTTTGGATCTACTCCAGTATGTTGATTACATGTAGGATGAGCAAGTGTGGATCCACAGGTTCATTCGGGGCCTGAACCTAGACATTGGAGGTGTAGTGCAGATCCATTGTCCAAAGACATTAGCTAAGGCCATTGAGAAGGCCTATATAGTAGAGGAGACTCGGGGAAAGACCCAACAGGCTAGAGACCGAGTCTGGAGCCGCATATAGGCAGATGCAGGACAACAAATCGAGGGGGTTAGTACCCTCTTTCTCTTTGTGGGAAGGGTTTAGCAAAGTCATCTTTTAGATCAGAGCAGTAGTAGTCCCGCCCACCTTATAGACCTCCACAGCGGTTTAATGCATGCTGAGGTTAGAGTATGGGACCTCCCCCTATGGGTTCTATCAGGAAACATGGTGCCTAGAGAGCTCACTCAACAGGAGCTCGCTAGTAGAGACCTCAGAAGATTGTAGCCGGATCATCAGGATCCATACCATAGACCTCCAGAGTACCAAATGAAGCTACTACATAGGGGAGAGGATCAGGCGGTTGTTTTGGGTGTGGTGTTACTAGAAATTTTTGAAGAGACTATCCACAGAAACCTAATAACAAGGGTAAGACACAGATTTTAGAGCCTACTGTTGGTGATATGGGATGTAGTCATAGGATGTACACAGTAGTTGAAAATCGTCAGGTAGAACATCAGAGTACATTTATTGAGACTGCAGGTAACATTGGCGTTATTCCTACCACCATTTTGTTTAATTCTGGTTCTTCTAATTCTTTTATTGCACCATCTTTAGTGGAGCAATGCAGGCTGGTGGTAGTTAGGTAGGGTCATAGTTGGGATGTTGAGCTGGCTTCTGGAGCCAAGATCTCTGTAGACTCCTTAGTTAAGGATTGTGTGGTGGATTTGAGACCTTTCACCACAACCTTGGATCTTCCCATCCTTCCATTGAGCTCTTATGGAGTCATCTTCATCTTGGGCATGGACTAGTTATCTATTCACAGGGCCAAGATGGATTGTTACCACAAGATTATATCTTGTGCAGATGATTTGGGAGTTGAGTCGGTGATATCAGGGGTCAGGAGATCCGTTTCTATTCACACCATTTCTACTATGCAGCTTAAGCGATGTGTGCGATGGGGTTGTTAGATGTATGTTGTTACACTCAGAAACATATCAGAGGATGAGTCTAGTGGACCATCGCTAGATGAACATCCCATTTTGAGAGATTTTGTAGATGTCTTTCCAGGGGAGCTACCAGGGTTACCACCCCCACGTGAGATTCATTTTCATATAGATCTAGTTTCGGGAGTAGAGCCTATCTCATGAGCACCTTATAGGATGACTACCCTTGAGCTCTGCGAGCTCAAGTTGAAGCTTGAGGGCCTTCTAGAGAAGGGAATAATTCATCCTAGTGTATCCCCTTGGGGTGCACCGGTGATCTTTGTAAAGAAGAAGGATGGATCTTTATGGTTGTGTATTGATTACCACCAGATGAATAAGGTAACGATCAAGAATCATTATCCCCTTCCACACATTGATGATTTATTTGATCAGATGAAGGGAGCCACCATTTTCTATAAGATAGACCTTAAGTTAGGTTACCATCAATTGAGGATTTTAGAGGCAAACATTCATATGATCGTCTTCCATAAGAGATATGGCCACTATGAGTTTATAGTGGTACCTTTTGGTTTGACTAATGCCCCCGTAGTATTTATGAGTTTGATAAATGGGGAATTTTTGACTTTCATGGATTGCTTCGTGCTCATCTTCCTTGAAGAAATTTTTATTTACTCACATATGCATGAGGAGCACGAGGGGCACCTTTTCCAGGTTCTTCGGTGTCTTCAAGAGTAGAAGCTTTATAGGAACTTGGAGAAGTGTGCATTCTTTCAGATGGACGTGCAGTATTTTGGTCATATCATTTCTAGGGAAGGTATCACCGTCGATCCTTCCAAGATTAGAGCTATTATGGATTTGAAATCACCCATTACTATGACTGAGGTGTGTAGCTTCATGGGACTAGCAAGTTACTACAGGAGATTTGTTCAGGACTTCTCTCAGATTACGCACCCCATCACTTCCCTTTAGAGGAAAGGGAAGAAGCTTGTTTGAGCAGACAAGTGCAAGTAGGCCTTTAATAAATTGAAGGAATGCCTCATTACAAAAACTATTCTTGTAGTACCAGATCCACAGGGTGATTTTTTTTGTTTGCATGGATGCTTCTTTAGCAGGGCTTGGTGGTGTGTTGATGCAGGAGGGAATAGTAGTGGCTTTTGAGTCTCGCAAACTTAAATATTACGAGCTTAATTATTTGACTCATGATCTTGAGCTTACAGCAGTTTTGCAACTTTTGTTTGATGGAGGCACTTTCTTCTTGGTTGGATAGTCACACTCAGAACTGATCATGTGAGTCTTTGCCACCTCTTCATGCAACCCAATCTCAACGCTCGTCAGTGGCATTGGATGGAGTTGCTTTGTGAGTATGATATGGAGATAAAGCATGTGAAAGGGAAGGATAATGTGGTGGCAGACACTCTCAATAGATGGAGACATGTGGTTATGGCCACCTTAGTTAGCATAGATTTACGGAGAAGGATTCTTCAATAGCTTCCTCTTGACAGTTTCTACATTACAGTTCGAGTAAAGATTGAGTGTCAGAGACCCTTCAAGTGGAAGTTTGATGGCTTCTCACTAGAGACAGATGGCCTTCTCAGACATAGAGGTCGGATATATGTTTCCAGAGATGGAGGATTAAGGAAGGACATATTGACAGAGGCACATCGTGCACCCTATTCAGCCCATCCTGGGGTGAAGAAGATGCACGTTACTTTAAGATAGATATATGATTGGAGAGAAATTCAGAGAGACATGGCCCAGTTCATGTCACGTTATTTAGAGTGCTAGAAAGTGAAGGTCGAGCATCAGCATCCAGCTAGCCTTCTCTTTCCTCATGCTATACCGGAGTGGAAATGGGACACCATTTCCATGGACTTCATTGTTGGGCTACCGATTTCAAGATATCACCACGACGCCATCATGGTCACGGTTGATAAACTGACAAAAGTGGCTAAATTTTCTCTGGTGAAGACCACTTATATAGCTAGTGCAGTGGCACAGGTATATTTGGACAAGATTGTCAAGTTGCACAAGGTTCCGCAGAAGATCATAAGTGACCAAAATCCTTTGTATACTTCCCATTTTTTAGACTACCATGCAGCACGCCCTTGGAACAAGAATCAACTTCAGCAAAACATATCACCCTGAGACAGATAGATAGACTAAGCAGGTTAATCAGATTTTAGAGGATATGCTTAGGATGTATGTGATGGATCGACATTCTAGATGGGAGGAGTACATGTACTTGGTGGAGTTTACCTACAATAATAGTTTTCAGATTTCTATAAGCATGGATCCTTTTCAGGATTTTTACTGTAGAGAGTGACTGATGCCTCTCATTTGGGACAGGTTAGAGGACAGGGCTTCTCTTGGACCATCTTTGTTACAATACATGGAGCAGTAGGTGGTTTTAATCAGAAAGAGATTACAGGAGGCACATGACAAGTAAAATAAGTATGCAGATCAATATAGAATGGACAATAGTTTTGATGTGGGCATGGAGGCTTTCCTTCATGTCATGCCACACAATAGCCCTATCCATTATGGAAAAGGTTCTAAGTTAAATCCTAGATTCATGGGTGCTTTTGAGATCTTTGAGCGTATTAGCCCTTTGGCCTAACATCTAGGATTTCCACCAAGCTTTTCTCGCATACATGATGTGTTCCATGTTTTCAGTTCTTAGGAGATATGTTGTAGATCCTTCTCATGTGTTAGATTGGACATCATTGCAGGTGTAGGATTAGGGGCAGGTGATGGTGGAGCCCGTTTGCATCCTAGATCATAGGACCCTAGACCTTCGAGGTAGAGAGGTTGATCATGTTCGAGTGTAGTGGGACAAATATGAAGAGACTATAGCTACATGGGAGGATGCTACTTTGCTACGAGTTTATTTTCCACATTTGTTCCAGTGACTTCCCGAAGGAAGTCGAGTCTACGGGGAGGGAGATGTAGTGCCCACTTCCCTTTGACACTATTTTGATACTAATCATGATACTGCTAATTATATTATGGACATGATTATGGACCTTATTATAATATGATGATAGATGTTAGATCAGAGATTATTGATGACTAGATTCAGTTATGATGCATGATGATTATTAGAGACATTTTGGATATTGATGATGATATATTGTTTGACATGGTTATATTATGGATGTTGTTTGGACATGTGATATTTGGATATTGTGAGTAGACCTAGAAATGGAAATTATTGGATGATGATATAGTTGTTGACAAAACTGTAAATGATATTGTTAGATTGCTTGGATGTTGTTGTGATTCATATATCTAGTATGATTTTGGGAGTTATATTTATATTATTTTGGATGTTCTGATATGGCCATGAGGCCGAAGGAGGTATTTGTGTTTTTCAGGTTAAAATATCACAACAAACATCGGGGGATTGGAGACCAACCACATTGGAATTCTAGATGAATTCAACAAGGTCACCATGGCAACTAGTAGTTTGTTTGTGCGTGTTTGTGTGTGTTAGGGATTTCCATGGGGGGATCACCTTTAAATGTGACCAAGGGGTTATGTGTATTTATATTATTTGACCCTTTTGTTTAATGTTGCATGTGTTTATTTTGTGATGCATTTTCCCCTTTCTTTATTTATTAAATGTTGTATTAATATTGTGGGTAAGCATGTTGTTAATATTAATTAAATAAAATATATCATGAGAAAGTTAATTAATAGAGTTTTTGGCCTATGATTTAAAGTGTTGTAAGAGATGTGTAAGTGATGATGTAAGTTAAATTTTGAGTGTGAAACACTCCACCTTCTTGGAAATTCGAAATTTGTCCTTGGAGGCTGATTTTGGAGGCTTGTGGGACAAGTTAAACTTGTCCCATACCTCTTAAATTTAATTACCAACCATACCTACGGTTGGAGAGTTGAGATTAGACTTTTATAATGGCTTTTTGAGAAGGAAAATTGTAGGTTTTAATTGCACTTTTCTTACATGATTTAATTTCAGTCCTTTGGGGTGTGGGTTGGATTTGAGTGTGTAAGTAAACTGTCATATTATTCACCCACCTATTTATTGTGCATTGGAGAATGAAGTTGACTTTGGGGGTTGGGGTTGAGGATGTGTGATGTGGCATCCTACATGGATCCACCTCATCCTCTTCTCTTCCCTCTTCTATAAAATTCAAACTCCTTGCCTTGTTTTGGGTTGCTTCACCTTGGAGACTTCATTCTTGGGGAGAATTCTTTTGCTATTTTGGAGCTCTTGCTTTGAAGAAGTTTTTGGAAGGTTGTTGCATGCTTGTGCTTGGCTGATTTGGATTGCTTGCATTGGGATAAAGCTTGCTTTTTGGAACTTGGAACAACTCCATCATGGAGAGGTAGGAGCTTGGCTCTTGAAATTTTTCTTTTTGTTTGTTTATGAAAATGTTAATGTGTGAATGTTTTGGCATGTTTTTGGGTTGTTGGGTAGATGGCCTAGGAATGGTGTAGGAGAAGACTATGGGGTTTATTTTGTGGGAGGAACAAGTGTGTTTTAGGGAGGTATAAGGGTGGAGGGAGTTGGGATTTGGGTTCCACCTTACAAAGAAATAGCTTGCATTTCTTTACTCGTTATGGGGTGCCATAAGAGGTTGGGGAGGCATAAGGAAATGTGAGGAATAAGGGGTACTTTGGGGAGGCATAAGGAATGTCAGGGTTATGATATACTATATTTTGGTGGTTTGTAATTCAGGTGGTGATACCCATTTCCCCTTTTAGGAGGCATAAGAAGCATCCCCCATAGTTTCTTGCTCCTTTGGCTTGCTTGATGAAGCCTTAGTATTGTTTGTCATGTTTTAATGTAGTTGTAAACTACATTCTATTTTGGACTGTGTTTTATTGTGAAAATGTTGATTGTGTGTTTGTGGAAGCCTGTTGTTGCCATGAGTTGGATCACATCTTTTATTGCATTATGTGGTTGGGGCTTGGGGGCCAATGAAGAAGGATGGATTCTCCTTTTCATTGGATGTCTTGGTTGGGTGGAGAGCATTGCCTTTCCCCTACTCTTGTTGTGATCAAATTGGAAGAATGAGAAATCTGCATGTTGTTGTTCTAGAGCTGAGATAAAGACATAGTTTGACAGTCCCTTGTGAAATGAAATCTTATTGTAACCTTTCCCACTTGAAGTGGATGAACTTGTATATGTTTGTAATGGAAATATGTTGTAGTGGTTATGGAAGTGTAAATTGGAATGTGAAAGAATGATACGTATTTTGTATGCTGTATTTTGAAATCAAATGGAAAGGAAGTTGTAAGAGTTTCATTTGAATTAATGGAAGTGGTTTTGTCTTGTCCATATGATATTATTCCATTGGAAATTTGTGTTTAGCATGCACTATGAAATCCCTATTTGGAAAGTGGAAAAATGAAACACGTGAGAAGAAAATGTATTATTCTGCCCTGTATATAATATATGATTTTGGAAAGAATAAAAGAAGGAAGTTGTAAAGTTGTCTTTTGGAATAAATAAAGGATTGCATAACCTTCCTCAAATTGTATCATTGTATTGAATTTAATCATCTAGATGTGAGTTGTAATCTCTGTTTGAAAGGAAGAAATGCGTATAAAGGAAGTGTAATACTCTGTCTTTTGAAATATGTGAAAATTGGAAATCAGAGATGTATTTTAGTTTTTGAATAGTTGAATTGAATCAACTAAATGTATTAGATTAGAATTGGAACATATTATAATACTTGGAAGAAGAAAATGGAAAATAAACCCTTTAAAAATTTGATCTTTGTCTTGTATTTTCAAACTGACAATTATTTAATCCAAAATGCACAGACTGAAACCTGCAACAATGAAATAACAAAACTAAACAATTAAATTGAAGTAGTTTTCCCTAAATGAATCCAATTAGACAAAAATACTTAAAGGAAATCTTTCAAAACCTGGCAAAACTGAGTTCAAAGCTTTCACAGTCGTTTTGCTGTCAAAATTGTAAAATTTCAAATTGGAATTCAATCACATAGATCTACCTCACAAAATTATCCTAAATCCACCTAAGAACAATTCTCCATGTCTATTTGACATGTTGAGAGAGGAACAAGAACAAATTGAAAAAATTTAATAAGTTAAAATTTACCAGTTTGCACTGTAAAAGCCTGCAGAACATTTTCTGTAAAATTGGCCCCTTAAAATTTATCAAAATAAAAAACTAATGATTCCTGAGTAAAGAGGAAGATTGAGATATTTCCATAAAGTCCTCGTTTTCCAAAAACCGAGCTCTCTATCAAAGTTATGGCCTTCTAAAGTTTTTCTTCACTTGGCGTCAAAAAAAAATTTGGGAAAAATTTCCTTGGCGGGCCCACGGGCCTGAATTTTTCCCTTAGAGCTTCAAAAAACTTTTGGGAAAATTTTCCAAATTTTCCCCACCTGACCCTATCCAATCATAAGATGCCACAAGGCACAATGAGGCGTTGGCGGAGGGGCGGATAACTTTTTAACTTAGCGCTTCAAAAAATTTTGGGAAAATTTTTTCAAATTTTCCCCACCGTCGACTCGCCGACCCGCAGCCAATCAGCAGCTGCCACGTGGCGTCGTGAGGCAACAGCGGAGGAGCAAGTCCCTTTTTTCCTTTTTATGTTTCAGAAAATTTTTGGAATTTTTTCCAAATTTTCCCCGCCACCCCGCTGGCCGTAGCCAATCAGGAGGTGCCACGTGGCGTCAGCGAGGTGTCGGCGGAGGCACAAAGTGAATGTTATTTTTTTCCCTTCGAGGCGTTAAATAAATTTTCTCCCTACATGACCACTCCGCGGGTGCTTTTCCCCGCGCGGGAAATTGGCCTAGGAGATGCCACGTGTCCCTTGCGGACTCGTGGGAGCACGGGTGCAAAGGTGGATTCTCCCCCACACAGGAAAATTTTTCCAAAATGTCTCCCACCGCCCCAGACCCGCCCTTGGGGAAAATTTTCTCCCCTGCCCCGCCCTTGGGGAAAAATTTCTCATCTGGCCCGCTCTTGGGGAAAATTTTCACCCCAAGGCCCGCCGGCCCATAACTTGAAAAATATGAGGAGTTAGGAGGACTTCTTTATATCAATTGGAAAGGTGAGGAAATTTCCTATCCAATGGGAATGATTTAGGGAAATTTTGAATGCATTAATTTTGAGAAAAATCAGTTGAATCTTTAAGTCTCTTAGAGAGTGGGTATGGTGAGGAATTACCCTCTGAACCTAATTGAACCTTCTAACCCTAAATTTTGGACCTTGTGACCTCTAATAATATGTTAAAAGAAAAGTATACTTCTAGTGGATTAGAATTGATGTGGAACTTTTTTAGTGACAATGTTGTCTTGTAACCTGGTTGTAGACTCTTCTAAACAAAAAAAATTATTCCATAATTTTCCTAACTAATCCTAGGTTGTTCCTGGGTCTCAAGTGGGTTGTTTTAGCAGGGTTACACACTTGGTATCAGAGCATGGTTCAAAACCTATAGGGCCATTGGGCACACTAGAAAATTTGAGACAGGAACCTTAAACCTAGCACACTTTTAAATGTAGAAGTACACAATCCATTAGTTTAGAAATTACATATTTTAGCAAACATAAAAACTAAATAAAACGTTAGAATAAGGAGAATAACTCTCGTGCTTGTCTCTATTTAGGAGGTGCATTACAAGATGAGGAGCCTTTTCACATAGACCTAGGTTTACCACGACCAGATCATGTTGTAGCAATCCTACCCCAGATTTTGTAGACTCTCAGGATGTTAATGCCGCTCTATGCGTCCAGGATCAATAGGAGGACATGCACCACCAAACATGATAGAATCACTTCCATTGAGGGTCCTGTATCACCTCAACCCAGTGAGGAGCATAAAGGAGATTTCATTTCATGTAGAGTCAGCCAAAGCAGAGTCACCATAGAGGGGATAGGGTTTGACCAAGTTTTGGGGCATAGAGAGAGGTCTCGGAGCCCTAGGCTTATATGTGTATGCATTTAAGAAGTTGTCCTAGAGGTATATCATACCACAACTACAAGATCACATCAAAGAGATCCTGAAGCTTCGACCATCACATTATTCTGGTGACATAGGTGGATTTCAGGTAAGGCCTGGTTGGTGTGCTTGAGCGGATGCTTCAAGCTCTATCATTTTTCTATGAACATGTTTAAATCTCGTGTTGTGATCCATCTACTGAGGGATGGAGCTGGTGTCTGTGGCAGACAGATGAGTCAGAAGCTCCATGTTGATTCTAAGACAGTTACTTGGGAGCTCTTTGAGGAGTCATTCCAGAGTATCATATTTTTCATTGAGATTCACCTCAACAACGGATAGATGAGTTCAATGACCTCTGACAGGCATCTCTTACAATGGCTGAGTATGAGAGTAGATTTACTAGATCTACTCCAGTATGTTGATTACATGTCAGGATGAGCAGGTGTGGATCCACAGGCTCATTTTAGGGCCTTTCCTAGACATTGGAGGTGCAATATGGATCCATTGTCAACAAACATTAGTTGAGGCCGTCGAACAAGGTCTGGATATAGTAGAGGAGACTCAGGGAAAGACCCAGAAGGCTAGAGAATGAGTCCGGAGCTGCATACAGCAGATGCAAGACAACAGATCAAGGGGGTTAGTACCTCTTCCTTGTGGTGGATAGGGTTCAACACAGTCATCTTTTAGACCACAACAGTAGCAGATACGTAAGTAGTCCTGCCCACCGTATAGATACCCCACAGAGGTTTGATGCAACGTTTTGAGGTCAGAGTATGGGGCCTCCCCCTATTGGTTCCATCAGGACACATTGGTGCCTAGAGATCTCACTAAGCAGGAGCTCACCAAATGGAGACCTCAGAAGACTGGTAGCCGGATCATCAGGATCCACACCACAAACCTCCAGAGTACTGACATCAGAAGCTTGCTACACAAGGGAGAGGATTAAGTGGTTGTTTTGGGTGTTTTGTTGGCTAGACATTTTTGTGAGAGACTACCCAATAGAAACCTAATAACAAGGAGTTTTGACACAGATCTATTTCAGCCAAACTGTTGGTGATATGGGGCACAGCTCATAGGATTTATGCAGCAGTTGAAAACTACCAGGTAGAGCATCAGAGTACAGTTATTGAGACTACAGGTAACATTGGTGGTATTCCTACCTCCATTCTATTTGATTCTAGTTCTTCTGATTCTTTTATTCGCACCATCTTTAGTAGAGCGATGCAGGCTAGTGGCAGCTAGGCAAGGTCATAGTTGGGATGTTGAGATGGCTTCTAGAGCTAAGATCTCTATAGACTCCTTGTTTTCTATGTAATTGATTTACTCTTGGACCATCAATCTTAGTTTTTACCACAACCTTATACGTTGCTAACCTTGGATATTAGAATTAGGTTCTCATACCGCAGGTACTGTCAAGAGTCAAGGGTAAGAGAAAATTACACAGGATAATCTGTATACTCTATATTCATTCAGGATCAATAACGTAATTATATAGGAGTCATTAATTACCTCGTTATAACAAATATACTAAAGAAGTATGAGTCATTCCAACAACTTGCAACAAATCACAAACCACTTACCCAACAAACTAACACAATTACAATAAATATTACATTACCCACTAATCAATTGTGAGCAATAATATGTATTTTACTAACATTAATCCCCCACTTAGTGCCAACATGGAGAAAACCTATCTTTGTAATTGCACTTGTTTTCATGATTAGTTGATTTTCATAGGACAATCACAAACCTGATGGATGGTTTTACAGGACAACCAACAACCTCAACAGGGATGGTTTTATAGGAGAACCAACAACCTCAATATCATGATGCTGCTTTTCTTTTGTGCTTTCATCTATCCACTATGATTTTCTTTCAGGGAATTATGTAGGAAATGCCACTCACTGATTACAAATATGAAAAGAGAAAATGGAACATTGAGACCATGTTCCCCCCCTCAATGTGAACATTTCACTTATTCAAAACAAAACAGGAACACTGAAAAAGAATCATGCTGCACACAACTGAAATCAACTGCAACTCTGAAAAGAAAGTAAACTCACACACACATTATCACCACAGCTTCATGCAGCCCCGTCGTTGGTGACTGATGAGAGGTCTCTGAATGACCTCCAGCCTCTTGTGCCTCCATCCTCCAGTGGATGCATTCTTTTTAGAATAGAAAGTCTTCTTCACCATCTTGAGCAGCAACTTCTCTGTCATGTGAATGGTTGGATCCTGCTTCCCAATCACTTTTTTCTTATCTATTTTCAGAAATAAAAGCTTTATTATTCAATTTACCATCCAACAGATCCCTAGCTCGTTGTTTACAAAACATTATTCGATGTCTAGACACATTACAATAGTGACAAATAAGCCTTTTCTTTGGATCCTGGGAGGTTGAACCTTGCTTGAAAGAATGACTGTATCTCTTTTTACCATGTGTTCCATATAATACTTTTTCTTCTGTTTCAATTTTATTTCTTCTATTTTTGTCCTCTATCAAAGAAGAAATCAAGTCTTCCAGACTTGGATTGATTTTGCTCAAAGTGAAGACCATATTAGAATAGCTAGGAGGCATGCTATTAAGTAAAACTAATTTTGCATCATCATCAGGAACATCTACTTTGATTCCAGCTAATTGATTTAATACAAAACGAAACTTACTTATGTGTTCCACCATGTTGTCACCTTCCTCCATTTTGAGTCCAAACAAATTTTGTTTTAGTGATACTGTTGTGCTTCCTGCTTGCAATCCAAATAGTTTGTTTAGTGTAGTCCAAATTGTATTTGAGGATTTTGACAAATCTATATGATGCAAATACGCATCAGACAATCCCAATCCAATGATTGCTATGGCTTTTCGATCTTTGATGTCCCATATTGCTGCTTCATTTGCATCTCTTGGTTTCTTTGCTTTTCCATCCACAATCTCCCACAAATCTTTGTTGATTAATAACAACTGAGTTTTCACCTACCATGTGTAAAATATTTTCCTTCGAATTTTTCCATTTGATTCAACTTAGCCATGTTAAAAAAAATGGACGTCGGTTTCAACAGAAAATGCGTCTAAAGACAATATGACAACTGGACTAAATTTTTTAAAAAAGTAATAAACTGAGATTACTTTTTAAATGAAAACGACTATATAATAAATAAAGACAAACAATACACCTTTTGAAACAACATGCTTACTATTGACTGCAACATGTGAAAGGCGTATGCGTGTGGGGAGCCCACGTTTAAGAGAAGACCATCACAACTTTTCTATTAAAAAAAAATGCTTAAAGAGCTTGAATGCATGCATCTCAGATCTGCATGGCATTGATATATGCATTTCGAGAATCATCTTAGTGGCTGCATGGAGAATGAGACATCTTCAGACGTGTTGACTGCAGAGTTACGAGATAGCTTTGTTAGGCTTCTAATGCTCCACATCAGGACAGTCTATGTGTGAATCACATGATTTGAATGCCATTGGATAGAGAAAAGACTCTCCTCAAATATGTTTGGGACAACAAATGCGTGAGCTCTGAATTCTCCAACTATTTGAATGACAATGTCAAATCAGATCTTTCTATTTGGGAAATGAGCTTGATGAATTTTCCACCAATCTGCAAGTGTCAAATCTTTGATAGATTGCAAAAATCTATCAATACACAATGTGAATACATCACACTCAGCCACATTTTTATTTCAATATTCAATATAGCTATAAAACTACTAATCCACTCAAACAGCTACGCCAATATATCTCCTCTCTCATGCTTGGAATACAAACACGCCAAGGTGCAACACATGCAGATCTACAGTCAAATTGCAGATGGAGATATTTACAAATCACCAGGTGTAGACATCATGCAAATGAAAACATGCCTTAGATTTGATCAAACATTCTTTATTGCACATGATAAGGATTGGATGCCTAACTCGTGAGACGAGGAGTGTATCGAAACTCACTTGGTTGGTTGTACATCACATGAGACGAGGAAATAAGGATCAATATCACCACCCTTGCAAACAATTTATTGTTCCACTACACAAACCAAATCTCTGATACCAAATGAAAAACCAATAATGCTTCGTTATAATTCATATCACAGGATTGCATATATATAGGAATATGCATTCCTAAAAACAAGGAGGTTGTTCAACAACACTCCCACAAATCTCTCTTCACAACACCTAAATAGGTGAGCTATTGAAACTCACCAAAACTAATATTGTTATATGAGTTGTTTAATAAACAAATGATATTAACATTTACATTACACACATATATTTACCTCTAAGTAAATATTAAATCATAAATATTAATGGAGCACTAAATGATTGATTTCCTAACAACCACTACCTCGGAATCTTCGTATCCTTCTATTGGGTCTCTTATGGAGTCATCTTGGGCATGGACTGGTTGTCTACTCATAGGGCCTGGATGGATTGTTACCATAAAATTATATCTTGCGCAAAAGATTTGGGAGTTGAGTCAGTGATATCAGGGGTTAGGAGACCTGTTTCTATTCACACCATTTCCGCTATACAGCTTAAGCAGTGTGTGCGACGGGGTGGTCATATTTATGCTGTTACATTCAGTGATAGATTAGAGGATGGTTCTAGTGGACCATTGCTAGATGATCACCCCATTTTAAGAGAGTTTGCAGATGTCTTTCCTGGGGAGCTACCGGGGTTACCACCCCCACGTGAGATTGATTTTCATATAGATCTGGTTCCAGGAGTAGAGCCTATCTCACGAGCACCTTATCAGATGACCACCCTAGAGCTCTGCAAGCTCAAGTTACAACTAGAGGGCCTCCTGGAGAAAGGCCTTATCCATCCTAGTGTATCCTCTTGGGGTGCACCAGTGATTTTTGTGAAGAAGAAGGATGGATCCTTGCGGTTGTGTATTGATTACCACCAGTTGAATAATGTAATGATCAAGAATTGTTATCCCCTTCTGCCCATTGATGATTTGTTTGATCATATGAAGGGAGCCACAAATTTCTCTAAGATAGACCTTAAGTCAGGTTACCATCAGCTGAGGATTTCGGAGGCACACATTCATAAGACCACCTTCCGTATAAGATATGGCCACTATGATTTCACAGTGGAGCCTTTTGGTTTGACGAATGCCCCCATAGTGTTTATGAGTTTGATGAATGGGGTGTTTAGGAATTTATTAGATCACTTCGTGCTCATTTTCCTTGATGAAATTTTTATTTACTCATGTATGCATGAGGATCATGAGGGGAAACTTCTCCAGGTTCTTCAGTGTCTTCGAGAGAAGTAGATTTACGAGAACTTGGAGAAGTGTGCATTCTTTCAGACAAAGGTGAAGTATCTCGGTCATATCATTTCTGTGGAAGGTATAAGCCATCGATCCTTCTAAGATTAGAGCTATCGTGAATTGTACAACACCCACTACTGTAATGGAATTGCGTAGCTTCATGGGATTGGCAGGTTACTATAGGATATTTGTTCAGGAGTTCTCTTGGATTACGCACCTCATCACTTCCTTGAAACAGAAAGGGAAGATGTTTTTTTGATTAGACAGGTGCAAGCAGGCATTCAGTAAACTGAAGGAATGCCTCACTAGAGTACCAATTCTTACGTACCGGATCCATAGGGTGAGTTTTTCATTTACACAGATGCTTCTTTAGTAGGGCTTGGAGGTGTGTTGATGCAAGAGCGCATAGTAGTGGATTTTGAATCTCACAAACTCACACATTACGAGCTTAATTATCCAACTCATGATCTTTAGCTTGCAGAATTTATGAATGCTTTGGTTCGATGGAGGCACTTTCTTCTTCGTTACATATTCACACTCATGACTGATCATTTGAGACTTCGCCACCTCTTCACGTAGCCCAATCTCAATGCTCGTAAGCGGTGTTGGATAGAGTTTCTTTGTGAGTATAATATAGAGATAGATCATCTAAAGGGGAAGGAGATTGTGGTGGCAAATGCTCTCAGTAAATTAAGATATGTGATTATGGATACTTCAGTGGGCACAGATTTACAGAGCAAGATTGTTCAGCAGATTCTTCTTGACAACTTCTACATTGTAGTTTGAGAAAATATTGAGTCTCAGATACCCCTCAAGGTTAAGTTTGATGGTTTCTCACTAGAGGAAGATAGCCTTCTCAGTCATAGAGGTCAGATTTATGTACCCAGAGATGGAGGATTAAAGTAGGACATATTGATAGAGGCACATCCTGCACCCTATTCATCCCATCCTAGGGTGAAGAAGATGCACGCTACTTTGAGACAATTGTATCACTGGAGAGGACTTCACAGAGATGTGACTCAATTTGTGTCACACTATTTAGAGTGCCAGAAATTGAAGGCTCAGCATCAACATCCAGCTTGCCTTCTCTTTCCTCATGCTATACTGAAATGGAAGTGGGAAACCATTTCCGTTTATTTCATTGTTGGTCTACTAATGCCAAGATATCACCACGATGCCATCATGGTCATCATTGATAAACGGAAAAAAGTGGCTCACTTTTCTCTAGTGAAGACCACTTATATGGCTAGTGCATTAGCACAGGTATATCTTGATGAGACTGTCATGGTTATACGAGATTCTGCGCAAGATCATTAGTTACAGCAATCCCTTGTATACTTCCCATTTCTTGACTAAGATGTAGCATGTGCTTGGGATGAGAATCAACTTCAGCCAACATATCATTCAGCTGGATAGACTGAGCATGAATTAGATTTTAGAGGATACTCAAGAGTATATGGATCAATAGTCTAGATGAGATACCTGTACTTGGTAGAGTCTACCTACAATAATAGTTTTCAGAGTTCTATAGGCATGATCATTTTTCAGGATTTATATGGCAGTGCATGAAACCTCTTAGTTGGGACAGGTTAGAGGATAGGGTTTCTCTTAGACCAGCTTGTCATGGAGCAACACAGACACATTGCAGGAGGCACATGACAGGCAGAAGAAGTACACATTCAGCATAGGACCGACCGTAGTTTTGATGTGGGCATGAAGGTGTTCCTTCATGTCAGGCACATAAGAGCCCTATCCGTTATGGAAAAGGTTCTAAGTTAGCTCCTAGATTCATGGGTCCTTTTGAGATCTTGGAGCATATCGGCCCTTTGGCCTACCGTCTAGAATTGCCACCAAGCTTGTCTCGCGTACATGATGTGTTTCATGTTTCAGTTCATAGGAGATATGTTGCAGATCCTTCTCATGTGTTAGATTGGACTTCATTGTAGGTGCAGGATCAAGGGTAGGTGATGGTGGAGCCCATTTTCATCCTAGATCGTAGGACCCTAGGCCTTTGAGGTAGAGAGGTTGATCAGGTCTCGGCTGCAGTGGGACAAATATGATGAGACTGTAGCTACATGGGAGGATGCTACTTTGCTACAAGTTTAGTTTCCACATTTTTTCCAGTGACTTCCAGGAGGAAGTCGAGTCTAAGGGGAGGGGGATGTAGTGCCCACTTCCCTTTGACACCTTTTTGATACTAATCATGATACTACTGATTATATTATAGACATGATTATGGACCTTATTATAGTATGATGTTAGATGTTAGATCATGGATTATTGTTGACTTGATTCAGTTATGATGGATGATGATTATTAGAGGCATTTTGGATATTGATGATGATATACTGTTTGACATGGTTATATTATGGATGTTGTTCAGACATGTGATATTTGGATATTGTGAGTAGACCGAGAAATGGAAATTATTTTATGATGATATAGTTGTTGATAAAACTATAAATGATATTGTTAGATTGCTTTGATGTTGTTGTGATTCATATATCTAAATGATTTTGGGGGTTATATTTATATTATTTTGGATGTTCTGATATGGCCACGAGGCCGAAAGAGGTATTTTTGTTTTGCAGGTTAAAATATCACAACAAACATCGGGGGATTAGAGACCAACCACATTGGAATTCTAGATGAATTCAACAAGGTCACCATGGCAACTTGTTTTGTTTGTGTGTGGTTGTTTTGTTAGGGGTACCCATGGGTGGGAACCACCTTTAAATGTGACCAAGGGGTTATGTGTATTTATTTATTCAACATTTTGTTTAATGTTGCATGTGTTTATTTTGTGATGCATTTGCCCCTTTATTTATTTATTAAATGTTGTATTAATATTGTGGGTAAGCATGTTTTTAATATTAATTAATTAAAAGATATCATGAGAAAGTAATTAATAGAGTTGTTGGCCTTGATTTAAAGTGTTGTAAGAGATGTGTAAGTGATTGTGTAAGTTAACTTTTGAGTATGAAACACTCCACCTTCTTGGAAATTTGAATTTGTCCTTGGAGGCTGATTTTGGAGGCTTGTGGGACAAGTTAAACTTGTCCCATACCTCTTAAATTTAATTACCAACCATACCTACAGTTGGAGAGTTGAGATTAGACTTTTGTAATGCTTTTTGAGAAGGCAAATTGTAGGTTTTAATTGCACTTTTCTTACATGATTTAATTTCAGTCCTTTGGGGTGTGGGTTGGATTTGAGTGTGTAAGTAAATTGTCATATTATTCACCCACCTATTTATTGTTTGGAGAATGAAGTTGACTTTTGGGTTGGGGTTGAGGATGTGTGATGTGGCATCCTACATGGATCCACCTCATCTCCTTCCCTTCCCTCTTCTATAAAATTTGAATTCCTTGCCTTGTTTTGGGTTGCTTCACCTTGGAGACTTCATTCTTGGGGGCGAATTCATTTACTGTCTTGGAGCTCTTTCTTTGAAGAAGTTTTTGGAAGGTTGTTGCATGCTTGTGCTTGGATGATTTGGATTGCTTGCATTGGGATAAAATTTGTTGTTTTGGAACTTGGAACAACTCCATCATGGAGAGGTAGGAGCTTTGGTCTTGAAATGCTTCTTTTTGTGTGTTTATGAAGATGTTAATGTGTGAATGTTTTGGCATGTTTGTGGGTTGTTGGGTAGATGGCCTAGGAATGGTGTAGGAGAAGACTATGGGGTTTATTTTTTGGGAGGTACAAGTGTGTTTTAGGGAGGTATAAGGGTGGAGGGAGTTGGGATTTGCGTTCCACCTTACAAAGAAATAGCTTGCATTTATTTACTCATTATGGGGTACCATAAGAGGTTGGGGAGGCATAAGGAAATGTGAGGAATAAGGGGTACTTTAGGGAGGCATATGGAATGTCAAGGCTTGTTATATACTATATTTTGGTGGTTTTTAATTCAGGTGGTGATACCCATTTCCCCTTTTGGGAGGCATAAGAATAATCCCCCATAGTTTCTTGCTCCTTTGGCTTGATTGATAAAGCCTTAGTATATTTAATCATGTTTTAATGTAGTTGTAAACTACATTCTATTTTGGGACTATGTTTTATTGTGAAAATACTGCTTGTGTGTTTGTGGAAGCCTGTTGTTGCCATGAGTTGGATCACATCTTTTATTGACATTGTGGTTGGGGCTCGGGGGCCAATGAAGAAGGATGAATTCTCCTTTTCATTGGATGTCTTGGTTGGGTGGAGAGCATTGCCTTTCCCCTGCTCTTGTTGCAATCAAATTCGAAGAATGAGAAATATGCATGTTGTTGTTCTGGAGCTGAGATAAAGACAGTTTGACTATCCCTTGTGTAATGAAATCTTATTGTAACCTTTCCCACTTGAAGTGGATGAACTTGTATATGTTTGTAATGGAAAGATGTTGTAGTAATGGAAGTGTAAATTGGAATGTGAAAGAATGATACGTATTTTGTATGTTTATTTTGAAATCAAATGGAAAGGAAGTTGTAAGAGTTTCATTTGAATAAAGGAATTGGTCCATATGATATTATTCCATTGGAAATATGTGTTTAGCATACACTATGAAATCCCTGTTTGGAAAGTGGAAAAGTGAAACACGTGAGAAGAAAATGTATTATTCTGCCCTATATATAATATATGATTTTGGAAAGAATAAAAGAAGGAAGTTGTAAAGTTGTCTTTTGGAATAAATAAAGGATTGCATAACCTTCCTCAAATTGTATCATTGTATTGAATTTAATCATCTAGATGTGAGTTGTAATCTCTTTTTGAAAGGAAGAAATGCGTATAAAGGAAGTGTAATACTTTGTATTTCGAAATATGTATAAATTGGAAATCAGAGATGCATTTTAGTCTTTGAATAGTTGAATTGAATCGACTAAATGTATTATATTATAATTGGAACATATTATAATACTTGGAAGAAGAAAATGACAAATAAACCCTTTAAAAATTTGATCTCTATCTTGTAGTTTCAAACTGACAATTATTTAATCCAAAATTCACAGACCAAACCTGCAACAATGAAATAACAAACTAAATGATTAAATTGAAGTATTTTTCTCTAAAAGAATCCAATTAGACAAAAAATACTTAAAGGAAATCTTTCAAAACTTGGTAAAACCGAGTTCAAAGCTTTCACAGTCGTTTTGTTGTCAAAATTGTAAAATTTTTAATTGGAATTCAATCACATAGATCTACCTCACAAAATTATCCTAAATCCACCTAAGAAAAATTTTCCATGTCTATTTGACATGTTGAGAGAGGAACAAGAAGAAATTGAGCAAATTTAATAAGTTCAGTTTTTACCAGTTTGCACTGTAAAAGCCTGCAGATCATTTTCTTGAAATTAACCCCTTAAACTTTATCAAAATAAAAAATTAATGATTATTAAGTAAAGGAGGATGTTGAGAGCTTTCCAGAAAGTCCTTGTTTTCCCAAAACTGAGCTCTTTATCTAAAGTTATGGCCTTCTGAAGTTTTTCTTCACTTGGTGTGAAAAAAATTTTTGGGAAAAATTTTCTTGGCGGGCCCGCGGGCCCGAATTTTTCCCTTAGAGCTTTGGAAAATTTTTGGGAAAATTTTCCAAATTTTCCCCGCCGGCCCGCCGACCAAGTCAATCAGAGGTTGCCATGTGGCACAACGAGGCGTTGGCGGAGGGGTGGATCCCTTTTTAACTTAGCACTTCGAAAAAAATTTGGGAAAATTTTCCAAATTTTCCCCGTCCTGCAACCAATCAGGAGCTGCCACGTGGCGTCGCGAGGCAACGACAGAGGAGCGTGTCCCTTTTTTCCTTTTTGCATTTCAGAAAATTTTTGGGAAAATTTTCAAAATTTTCCCCACCACTACCATCGGCTGCAGCCAATCAAGAGCTGCCACGTGGCATCGTGAGGTGTCGGTGGAGGCGCATGGGTGAATGTTACCCTTTTTGCCCTTCGGGGCGTTAAAAAATTTTCTCCCCACCGCCCCGCTTTCCCCACGTTGACCTAGGAGATGCCACGTGTCCCTTGCGGACTTTTGGGAGCGCAAGTGCAAGCTTGGCTTCTCACCCACGTAGGGAAAAGTTCCAAAATTTCTCCCACTACCCCGCAGACCCGCCCTTGGGACAAAGTTTCTCCCCTATGGCCCCACAGGCCCACTCTTGGGGAAAATTTTCACCCCAAGGCCCGCCGGCCCATAACTTGAGAAATATGAGGAGTTAGGAGGACTTCTTTATATCACTGGAAAGGTGAGGAAATTTTTTATCTAATGGGAATTATTTACAGAAATTTTGAATGTGTTAATTTTGAGAAAAACCAAGCTGAATCTTTAAGCCTGTAAGAGAGTGGGTAAGGTGAGGAATTACCCTCTGACCCTAATTGAACATTCTAACCCTAAATTTTGGACCTTGTGACCTCTAATGATTGTTTTTGAAAGAAAAGTATACTCTTGTGGATTAGAATTGATCTGGAACTTGTTAGTGACAACTGTTGTCTTGTAACCTAGTTGTAGACTCTTCTAAACAAAAAAAAATTATTCCATAATTTTCCTAACTAATCCTAGGTTGTTCCTGGGTCTCAAGTGGATTGTTTTAGCGGGTGTTACAAGTATAGTATGGAGAGATACAACTTCAGTATTGCAAATCGAAGTAATAGCTTGTGAGTGTTTTTGCTAAACCGTTTTCATAGAATAGTTTTGAGCACCTAATAGAAATATTGGGTCTCACAAATGTGTAGAAGAAATATCCAAAGTAGCTCTAGACTCATACAATCATCTCTGGGGCTAGCTCCAAAACTATCACATCCAACTTCAGAACCATAAAAGAGCTACCAAATTATTACAGATAACCATATACTATCTCTAGAAAACAATGTATCTATATATAGAAAACTACGTAATTGCAAAGTAAACGCTGGACTCATATGGTCAACTCGATAATTTATTTAGACTCATGTAGAAATTTTCGGGCTGTTTGCCAAAAACTACGGACTCTCACGGTCAGCTCTGGAATTTCTCTCGACTTGGGTAGAAAACTATAGACTTACACAGTCAGCTCTGGAATTTCACCGGACATGGGGAGAAAATTACACACTCATATTCAGGTACGAAATTTTTCTGTACTAACATAGAAACCTGGAGACTATCTACAACAAGCGGTGGACTACTATTTTACATTTGAAAATGCATGAAAGTAGCAGTTTTGATTAAGGGGGAGTGTTGTTTATTTTAGTTTCAAAGTTTCTTATTGAATCTTGATAAATGGTATCATTTAAGATACATTAATATTGTATCCTACTACTCCTAAACAAAATTCATGGATCAAAATATAGGTTCCAAAATACAATTTATGGTCGAGACATTATAATATCATAATTGAATTCTCTTATTTATTTATTTTTTAAAAGAGAAACTTATTAGCAAAAATTAAAACATCTAATTCAAGATCAAAATAATAAATAAACACATTTATAAACATTACAGACAACCGCCACCGGTAGGCTGCCAGTATATAACTCCTTTACCTACAATGCCCTTTTCCAATGGATTTTAAATCAGCATTCTGTCAGAATATGGAAATATTCTACCGGGCACCAGCATTAGTAGTTACGTCAACGGCAATGTGGGGTAACGGCCTTTCACCATTTATTGCCTGGTTCATCACATTCTCATTCACCCACCATATATTCACTGATTCGTTCTGATACGGCATTCCAGAAGTTCTTTCGCCGTTCTGCAGATGCCCATGAACATCTGATTCATTAGATATATCAATATTTGATGTAATGGGTTCTTGTGCCACTGGATTGTTTGCAGGAATTCCTTCATAATGAGTTCCCGACTTGATTGCTTTTGGAGGAGTGGGAACTCGCTGCACTCTTGTTCTACAAAGAGGACAAGTAGTGTGAGAATGCAACCACATATTAATGCATTCTGTATGAAAGTTGTGATTGCAGTTTGGCAACACCCTGATTTTCTCATTCTCTTCAAATTCAGACAGACAGACAGAACATTCTAGCCCCTCTTTGAGGTTCTGTGAATTGTATTGAAATACTGGCAGAGCATTCATACTTTCTTTATCCAAACCGATTGTAACCACGGTTAAGAAATCAGTTTGTGAATGATCAAATCCATTGCTGCTTCTGGAGGCCAAACTTCTTCTATAACAAGCTTTAGAAACAAGTAGAATAGCTATAAGAATAGATATGATTCCAGCTGCTGACATATCAGATATGAATGTGAAATTACCCAAATGGTCCATGGCTACAAACAAGTTTAATATGACAATGGGCATTGATATTTTGTGTTAGCCTCAATTTGAGATTTATATTTCTCTTCAGAGGGAGATTTAGTGGAATTCTTAGTGGTTTTGTAACAGTAGAAGAGCTTTTATTAGCCTGTTGGACAATTTTGAGCGTGTGCAAAACATCCTCTGCTTATTATTCCCTTTGTCATGCTGATGTGTTTGTTCCCTTTTTGGAAAGCTGTGTTCATTAGCCTCTTTCATTCCGAGTCATGTTTATTGGGTAGAGGTAGAATATAGAAATATCTTACTGGATTCCATCATGGAATCCAAGAGGGAAGTAAGGTGGATTATAAGACTACACTACCTAAACTACACCTCTAACTCTTCTGTTCGAAAAAACGTTTTGTTTGCAGCTAAAAGAATGGAGAAGTTATTGAAAGAAGATTTATACGCTAACTTACCAGAACCAAACCCTTAACTCTTCTGTTAGAAAAGAATAAATAAATAAACATTCTTGGCCAAAAGAATCTGGGAGCTATTAATCTATGGCTTATATGGCTTTGCATCTCGTTGGTAAAATGTCTACTGTTATGACATTTCACTATTTTATGAAGATGGTGGTTTGGCTGAAACGTCTACCAAAGGAAGTATGTTTTTTTGTTTTTGTGGTTGCCTCACTTTGACAATTACCCTTGACTCGAGGACAGAATATGTAATAATACCAGCATTAAAATTCATAACAAGAATTTTTGTTCGTCGCCAATAATTTAACATTTAATGTGACAACGTAGCATCTAAGGTTTTTGTTTTGGAATTATCTTTTACATTGAATAATAAACATTTCGATCGACATAGAACCTTTAACTTACACATATTTTATCCACAATTCAGCTTGATACATATTTTTGAGCATTAAATTAAAATGATATTTTTTATTTGTATAACTATAGGGTTGGTTAAGTCTTTGTGTTTATACATTAAATTGATTATGAATTGAATTGAAGGTAATGATAGAGATTTATATTAATGATTATATTATATACTAGCAATCACACGTGAGCAGTGCGATGTGAATGCTGAAAGGGATGCAGTGGAAGAAAGAAATGTGCAAAGGGGAAGTAAACACAAAAATGTAGTTTTATTTGTTAAGGTATTTTCAGTTATATGGAGGAAGAGAGTGTGGAATAGAAGTCAAATTTAGTACGGAGGGTGGTGGTGTAATATGTGGTAATGTTAGAGAGGACTAATTATATATGATGAGTGTTTAAAGGAAAGTACCTAAAAAGCGAGTGAAGAGAATGGGAAAAATTTACAGAAAATGTAGTTGACATGAGGAAATAGTTTTATGCAAAATATCAAAAATATCGGGGAACAAGACAACAAAATGGCCGCAATATGGACACAAAGAAGAACATCTTTACAATGGGGATTTGAAGGACGATCGAAAGCAAGAGATGAGGGAGAGTCTATATAGTATTCTCTCTTGTAGATCTATAGGCATCTGGTCATACTCAACAGAGAAATATGAGCTATTTTCCCTCAATGTCCATTTTATTCCTTTGTTGCACTAATATCAGTATTAATTTAGGCCACCTGACTCATTTGTGTTCATAGCTATTAAATTCATGAACATATATTCAAAATTGCACTTCTGTAAATTATGGACAATTAATTTTGTTTATGTAAACCTTGGCATTATCCTTTCTTCAAGACTTGAAAAAGGGGTTATTCCAAGGTGGTCAAGCTTTATGAGCCCCACTCTCTGTGTAGAGATATGTACATTGAAAACTCCCAAGAGGTCTTAAACTGATGTACATGTAAGTTCACCTTTCAATCAAGTGTGTGAGAACATATGATTCAATGTATAAACTACATGACATTCCCTACTCTTAGTGGTAAAAGATGTAATAATGATCATTCAAATTTCACAAATAAGATCAATCAATTTTCTTACTTGTGCATATACCCAATATTTACATAATAGCAAGGTAAAATGTTTTGTAATAAAGTCTCGTGCAAAATGACTTTAGGTAATTTTTTATGTAGTGTTTAAACGTGGAAGTTGGAACCTATTTTTGTGAAATTCACTTGATTTTAAATTTTAAATATATTGAAGACTGATCTAAAGTGATTTTTTTTTTTCACAAATTTAAATGAAAATGAAGGAAAGTCAAAAACATTTACCCAAGGTACAAATGTTGGGAATTTCTATCTAGAAAACTATAAAATGAAAATTGATGAAAACCAAAAGATGGAAATCCTTAGAAAACACACGAAAAAAGAAGAATCAGGAACAAGAAATTTTATGAGAAGTATTACATATGAAAAGAGTACAAAGAGATGGCTTTACACACCAAACAATTCATTTGTTTTAGTGACTAAAATTGTATGACAACATCACTTAAAAGTCATTATAAAAGATCATATGCTATTTAAGGTATCTATAATGACCTACCTATGTTGTTGAGATCAGTATGACAATTTCATTCCAGTACAACATGAAGCATTTGAAATGTTTAGTTGACATAGTTATTTTTTATGGCAATAAATTGGCCAAACATATTGTAATACATGTTACATGATAAGGGCATAAAACTTCCATCCTCTTAAAAATAAGAATTGCCCATAATTATGATTATGTGTGGATTTTACTCGATGAAATATTTTTCATCCTAAATCACATCCTCTCTGAAAAATTTATTCCACTTGATAATATACTCTATGATTTGAAAATGCATGAAATGAGCTGTGTTCATTGGCCTCTCTCATTCCGAGTCATGTTTATTGGGTAGAGGCAGGATATAGAAATATCTTACTGGATTCCATCATGGAATCCAACAGGGAAGTGATGTGGTTTATAAGACTACTTTACCTAAACCACACCTCGTAGTCATCCGTTCTAAAAGAAGCGTTTTGTTTGCAGCTAAAAACATCAAACGATGATTGATACGCCTAACTTACCAGAACCAAACCCTTAACTCTTCTGTTTCAAAAAAGAAAAAAAAGAAAAAAGAAACAAATATCTTCGCGGCCAAAAGAATCATGGAGTTATTAATCTATGGTTTATACGGCTTTGCGTCTCGTTGGTGAAATGTCTACTGTGATGTCTTCAGCTTATCATTATTTTATGAAGAGGGTGGTTTTGCTGAAACGTCTACGAAAGAAAGAATGTTTTTTTTTTTGTGGTTACCTCACTTTCACAATTACCCTCGACTCGAGGACACAATATGTAATAAAACCAGCATTAAAATTCATAACAAGAATTGCGTGGGTCACCAATATATTAACACTTTAAGTGACAACGAAGAATCAAAGGTTTTGGTTTTGGAATTATCTTTTACATTCAAAATAAACATTTCAAGATAGTCACTTAAGTATAAAAGGTTTTGGTTTTGGAATTATCTTTTACATTCAAAACTAAATATTTCGAGATAGAACATTTCAGCCCATAAATATTGATCAATTATATCGACAATTTAACTTAATACATATGTTTTTTTTTTTTTTTTTCAATTTTTGTTTTTAAATTTAGGGGTAAAGGTCTTTTCACTAGGGTCCTATCCAAGTACAAAAAGGCTAGGAGCCAAGATACAACAATGAAGATCTAGAGAAACAAAATAGGAACTGGATGTCATGAATCAATTGCAACGCCTGAGTAACACCAAGATCAAAGAACCACAATCAACTCAAAGTCGAAGAATGTGATTTGAGTGTCATATGTGATGGGTTTGGTTGCAGTTTATAAGATATTTTTTTTTTTCTAGACCACCGTCCGCTCCTCTTTGTTATGCTTAGCATTAGAACCAGGGATCGCATGGGAGACGAATATTAAAAGAGGTAATAGGTTGAAAAGGAGACCTAACCAGAGAAGAGGGAATTACCCTCTCCATGACCTCCTCAAAAAGGGACTATGGGATATGAGTCCTTGGTTCACTATGATACGAATGAGAGGGTTCAGTACAATAGGGGATGAGACAACTAGAGGAGAGCTCGAACATGAATAAGAAACAAGATCTTCCAAGGCATTGATAGTGAAGTGAGAGGGCTATGAACCAACCCGTCAGGGTGGATGGGACCACTTTTTTTATTTTCACATCCACAATCCTCCTACACATGCCCTGTTTCGAAGCAGATATGACAAATAAATACAAATCTTTCATAGTTAAGTCTTTGGGTCCATATTCTATCTATGATCTGGAGGTTAATGTTCTTAGGAAGGTCCTTGGAGATGTCTAAATCCACTAGTATCCGAGCATAAGTAGTATGCAGCTATAGGGAAGTAGTATTGTAAGTTTTTTCAAAGACCCCCAAATTACTACTTATAGCTTCGAAACAAGATTCATCCCAAAATTGTAAGGGGAGTCTGGGGAGTCTAACCCATATGAGTATTGTGTCAAATGAGTCTTTCAATGGATTGAATAAGGGATACAAAGGTTTAGTCATGGGACTATATTGATCCCCTCAAACCCAATACACATTGTTTATGAATTCATGGTCCTCATTAGATTCAAAAGCACCAATGAAATAAGCTTTGGAATAGGGGCAAAGTTCAATCTTACCCTTGATTTGGTGCATCCATTTTTCAGTGATCCATTCATGCAACTGTGAGAGCTTGGGCCAAAAATTATTGAACCTACACATGAGAGGGTGGCTGTTATATGCATCTTACAAATCTCAAACTTTTAGAAGAGCTTCATCACAAAATTTCAAGATAGGGTTGTCAATAGCGGGATTGTAGGGAAGTAGTATTGTAAGTTTTTTCAAAGACCCCCATCTTATTACTTATAGCTTCCAAAAACGATTCATCCCAAAATTGTAAGGGTAGTCCAGGGAGTCTAACCCATATGAGTATTGTGTCAAATGAGTCTTTCAATGGATCGAATAAGGGATACTAAGGTTTAGTCATGGTATTTTATTGATGCCCCCAGACCCAATACACATTGTTTATGAATTCATGGTCCTCATTAGATTCAAAAAAATCAATGAAATAAGATTTGGAATAGGGGTAGAGTTCAATCTTACCTTTGATTTTGGTGCTCCATTTTTCAGTGATCCATTTATGCACTTGTGAGAGATTGGGCGAAAAATTATTTAACTTGCACATGAGAGGGTGGTTGACATATGCATCTTTCAAATCTCGAACTTTGAGAAGAGCTTCGTCATAAAATTTCAAGACATGGGTGTCAATAATGGGCTTGTAGGGAAGTAGTATTGTAAGTTTTTTCAAAGACCCCCAACTTATTACTTATAGCTTCAAAACAAGATTCATCCCAAAATTGCAAGGGGTGTCTGGGGAGTCCAACCCATATGAGTATTGTGTCAAATGAGTCTTTCAATGGATCAAATAAGGGATATCAAGGTTTAGTCATTGGATTGTATTGGTCCCCCCAAACCCAATAAACATTGTTTATGAACTCATGGTCCTCATTATATTTAAAAACATCAATGTAATAATCTTTGGAACAAGGGTAGAGTTCAATCTTACCCTTGATTTTGGATCTCCATTTTTTAGTGATCCATTCATCCAACTGTGAGAGCTTGGGCCAAAAATTATTGAACCTGCACATGAGAGGGTGGTTGTTATATGCATCTTCCATATCTCAAACTTTGAGAAGAGCTTCATCATAAAATTTCAAGACAAGGGTGTCAATAGCGGGCTTCAAGGGTTTTTTCTTTCAAATCAACACCATTGACCCTAGTAGTAATAGTATCTACAACAAAAGATAGACAATTGTTGCCCCCTCCCCCCATGAACAGGTGCGATCAAGGGAGCAACCCTTGTTCCCACCCCTGAAGACATCTTCACCAGATGAGGAGGAGGATAAACATGTGTTTCTCCCTTTTATAGATTTTTACATGAGCTTTGGTCTTAAAGAAACCCTCCCTTAACTAGATATCCACTAGAAACAAGTTTTTTTGGGCGAGTTTCTCCTTTCCCTATTGTATCACCTCGTCCACCTCTATTCGACCCACCGCCTCTGTCATTGAATTTTCTCAGGTGTCTATCCTCTGTGTCATATCCATTGTTGTTGCTTGGGTATCCATCACCAACACTAGTACCTCAATTTTTTATGACGCCTGCAAGCATGCTAGGGTTAGGGCATGAGCTCGACATGGTTCCAGATAATGCCAAATGAGCATTCAATTAAATTAATATTTTTAAAATTTGGATAAGTATATGGTTGGCTAAGTCCTTGTGTTTGTATATTTTAAAGTAATTTTGTGTTCAATTGAAGCTAATGATCGAGATTTGTATTAATGATTACAATATATATATATATATATATATATATATATATATATATATATATATATATATATATATATGTATATATATATATATAATGATGGATGTCTTGGAGTCGGAAATTGTTTTTTGTTAATAAGTTGTATTTTTTTATTAATAAGATAATAATATTTGTGTTTGGTTGATCATTTTTTATTTTTTATTAAAATTTTAACAAGTCACTGGTGTTAAGTATTATAATATTATTTTGATTCAAATTCCACTTAAACATTAAAATAAACATTTATACTTATGCTAGTAATGCCTTTCTTCTTTTTTAGTATTTCAAATGACTTCTTTCATGAATATTGTGGACCATAATTTTCTTCTTAAATCTAAATTATTTTTTAAAACATGAGACCCTTGATATCCATGGCATAACTATATATCCTCTAACCGAAAGGGAACTAGTTATGATTGGAGTAATATGAAAAATGAACACATTGTCGTTCATGTCCTTATTCAAGTTCTAACATGTGATGCCAAAAATATAATTGTTGTCAAACTTAATGTTTCCTTTAGATCACATTTTTGGATATCCCACACATTACATGATGAGCTATAAGATAAACTCGTTATGGGGTTTCTTGATAAGTGAGGAACTAAAACAATGGTTCCTCTAGATTTATCACATGGTTGAGTATGAATTTATTTAAATATCGAGATATAAAATCCATATGTTACACAAGATGGTGAGTATGATTTTCTTAGCTCTCTAACATATTTTAAATTGATATATAAGTAGAATACCATATTAGAGCCAACACACAAGTCAAAGATAAATCTTAGGGTTATAATGGTTATCGATCTAGAAGAGAGTAATCCACACTATTAGAAAATACTAAAATTTCATAATCCTATATCTAAGAAATAGGGTTGGGGTCTTAGTAGAAGCCTAATGGTGGTAAGAGTTAAGGTAATAAGCTAGCACTAATTCTGAATAATGAGTAGTAATGTGCTCATATGTAAATTTTCCATGCTAAAACAAAGCTAAAACCTAGTAGCTTCTAATCAATCAATCAAACCTACTATAGAACCATCAAGATAAGAGCTTGTGAGAAATAAATTCTTCAATACATGAACAATCTCAAATCAAACGCTAAGCTATTTCTTACTCTATGTATTGCTAATCTAACAAATGAACATATTTAGATCACTTTAGCAATCAAAATGGAGGGATTTGTCAAGACTTGGAAGATGATATCTCATCAAAACATAGCTACAAGGCCATTTTTGGATCTTCCCAAGCTCTTCAATTTGAGAGAATGGATGCAAGATGGAGAATCTATTTCCTTCAATGGAGAATGGCTCAAGATCAAAATTCCTATAGTTTAATCTAGGGTGAATGAGGTGTAAGAAGAAAAGAAAGGAGGACCATTTGTTATATAGCTTTCTTGAACTAGCAAGACTAGCAAACTGATTAATGTGGGATAAACCCCAAAGAGGAAATACAAAGTCCATGTATGTTTAATAAAGTGTGTGCACTTTGTGGGAGTTGAAAGGGGGGTTTAATTAATCAAAGGTGATTAATTAATTAGAAGGGAGGTATTCCTAGAGAGGCTTTAGAAGAAAGTTAGTATGATTCAGGAGATTTTAAGAGAGGAAATTGTTCGATAAATGAATATTCATTGATTTAGATTAGTGGTAGTAATTGATTAAGAATAATTAATTAACCTAGGTAGAAGTGAACATTAATTAATGAATGGTTGTTAATCGACATCCTAAATGATAGGATAACTAATTAATTAGTGAAATGTTATTAATTAACAACGATAGAGGGACAATGGTGGTTCATTGACGAAGAGTTACCAATTTGTGAGAAAGGGGAAAGTTAGTGCAATTTGAGTATTAAAATTTCTTGACCAAATTCTAAGTGTCTACCTTTTCCCCTCTTTGGGATGGCGTAAGTGTCGCCATTTCAAAGATAGTAGACAAGTATAAATAAGTGAATTTAGAAGGGATAGAACAAAAATTAGTAGAGTGAAGATGCCCCCTCAAGTGTTGATGGGGTGATGAAAGAGGTCCATTGATGATCGAAAAGATGAAGGAAAAGTGATAGACCAATAGGAGAGGGAGGTGGGATAAAAGATGATCCCTATTGACCCAAGCGAGTTGGAAGAATGGGGTGGATAAAAGATACTGATAATGAATAAAAATGAAGATGAGGTGGGATGGAAACAAATTTCATCGAGTGTTCATTCAAAACAACTTTATTCCATCATATTGCATGTGATCTATGTCATCGGTCCTTATTAAAATATATGCATACAACAAAATTGTATAATAACATGAAAAGCTATAATACGAACATTTGTTCATTGCTAAAACACTAACTCAATGTAACATACAAAATCTAATGTAATATGAGAAAGTAAACAAGATAACCTAACAGGAAAATAAGTACAAACACACATACTCAAACAAACAGCATTCAAGACAATTTCACCAATGTTTTTGTTATCAACCTTTAGTACCCAAATGTTTGATTTAATGACAAAAGTTAAAAATGGTGTCCCAAACAAGGATAAATGTGAGGGTAATACACAAAGGACATATGGGTCCTATGAAAAAATAATCGTGTAGTATGAAACATTACCAAACAACTCATTGTGTAAGGAAGTACGAACATAGTAAGTAAACTATCTTTGTTAAAGGAGGTGGATCCAGATGATCTGTGAGTCCTTTATGAGAACAATTGAGGACCAAAGAAAGATGTTTTGCAGGACAACTTTTAATGTTTGAGTACAATGAATTTGACACAAGATTCAAATCCATACTTGCTTTTTACAATTTTTTTAATTTTAAAAGTTTTTTTTAAAAATGTTTTGGATTTTTTTTTGAAATATACCAATTTTTGTGGATTTCTGATGTTTTACCAGTGTTTTTGGACTTTTTTTTATTTTACCAATTTTTGGGTTTTTTTTTTAAAATTTTACCAATGTTTTGCATTTTTTTGAAGATTTTATGAATTTTTAATGATTTTTGACTATTTTAATTGTTAGGGTTTTTTGAAAGTTTTTTGAAGCTATGTATAGGAAAATGATGAAATGTGGATGCCCCAATGTTAAATGGGATGTACAAGGGTAAATTACACATGTATATACAAGAGGAATATAATTTGGATCAAAGTTAAGACATATAGGTTCAACCTGATGATGAACACAAACCAATGAAGCACAAAAAAGGAGCAAGGATGACCCCGCGTGTAAGTTGGCCAAGAAGTTGATGGTAGATAGAAGTAGAATATTTTTTATTGTAAGGAGAAACAAAGTTTCCTTCAAAAATAGAAAAAAAGGAATCTTACACACATGAATGTTTTGAGTGAAGTAGAAGATTCATAACATAACACATTGATGTGCAATCCATAATATAACACATGAAGATGTAGCCTTGAGACTTCTAGTTGTATCCTTTAAAGGGAAAGCCTTGCAATGGTATATAAATTTAGATATTGGAAGTATAAGAACTTGGGATGAGTTAGGTGCTAAATTGCTAAAACAATTTCAAGATAACTCACATCATTTATCTCTCATAGAACAACTGTCTACAATTAAAAGAGCCCCTCATGAATTTATGGCCAGTTTTAATATCCATTTTACTAGAACTTGGGAAAGAATTCCAGCAAGTATCAAGCCTCAAGTTGACCATACTTTTCTATACTACCTCAGAGCCTTAAATAGTGATATTTAACCTATGATCCAATCCATGGAAGGTGACACTCTCACAATAGCTTATGATATTGCTATAAAAGCTGAAAACAATTTTATTTAAGCCAGAAAGTTAGCACCAAGGTCCTTAATGCCTTTTTTTAGCATACTTGGCACCTATCCCATAGCCTATCACCATTATAAAACCTGTTATTGTAGCCCCATTAGATGATGTGTTTAAATATTTGCAGACTATGGGAAACAAGTTAAGTTCGATTGAAAATAGACTTGCATTACCTAGTAGGACTTATTAGGCTCATTATCAGCAAAACCAACAAAATAGGCAGCCTTATGAACAAAATCAAAATTATAGATAGCCATATCAACAAAGGTTGTTTGATCCAAAGGCTCCTAGTTCATCTAACACTTTAGTCCCAGTTAATATGGCTATAGAATAATGGTGTCAATCTTGCAATCAACCTCATTTAGCTACAAGTTGCCCAAATTATTTCATGAATATAAGCCTTGTTGCACAACCTCAACCTGAGACATTGTTCATGCCTTAAATGGAGTGTGGGTAGCAAGAAACTCATGTATAGAAAGCACCTAAACATAACTTGGTCAGTTTTAGTGAAGATGATTCTATTGCAGTTACTACTAGGGACCAAGAAAAGGTCCAAGAAAATCAAAAGCTTCAAAATAGACCTGTTCTGCCCATAGACACAGATAAAACTGCAACTACAGGCCAAAAATCAGCTAACAGTTCTGCTGTTCCTTAAAAAAAAGAAGGTGTTTCAGCTGGTAAAAAACAAAAAAAATAGCTACAGCCTGATTCAAGAAGATTATTTATACCTTAGTTATCTAAAGCAACTTAAGCAGAGTCAGTTTTCTCTAAAGCCTATGCTAAAACAGTAGAGTCTGTTTCTAAAACTGTTGTTTCTTTTAACATTGTTGATGTAATGAAAAATCATAATGTTAATATCTCGATGTGGGATGCTCTATGTATTCCATGACAATAGGATCTACTTTCTCATGAACTTTCCAAGTTACAAATTTCTTTGAAAACAACAGAAAAAGAATTTTAAAAAATAGACATGGTCCTTGGAACAATGGAACAAGACTGCACTAAAGAAGTTAAATGGATGGTTCAAAAGGTATTAAATACTCATGATATCAAGAAACCAAAACCATTTTACTCATCTTTAATTATTGGAGAGAATCTTGTTCATAACTACATGGTCGATAGTAGTGCAAGTAGCACAGTTATGCCAAAAGCAATTATAGAAAAGTTGGGTTTATAGTTTGAACCTACAAAGAAGAGTATGCTATAGCTTGATGGGATTGCAACTAATACAGTTGGTGTCATCAAATATCTAGAGGTAACATTACATGCTTTTCGGAATGTTTCCATTTTGCAAGATGTTATTGTTGTATATTTACCTCCTTACTTTGCTTTATGCTTATCTAAAGATTTCACAACAAAAATAGGAGGTTATCTCTCTTCAGATTGGTCCTTTTTGTTCTTCACTACACATTATGGGACAAAATTTACTATCAATTCTTAACCATTGGTCAGATTTCATATCGAGCCTCATGCTTCTAATACATTAGCTAATTATGTAGCCTTAGACTAGTCTTATTTCGATAATACAAATCGTGTTTCAACACTAGATGGTCTTTCTAATTTGTTCATGGATGAAAAGACACATGAAGAACATGCTCATGATCCATTCAAAGAAGTTGAAGAATATCTATTTGGTGTGTATTGCTTGCATGAGGAAAACACACCAATTCCCTTGCTGTCCAAAACAAAAAATGTAGTAGAAGGGATTTGGAAGCTTCATTTTTATGGAGCTAAGAACAACAAATGACAAGGAGTAGGTTTGATGTTCACTTCCCCCAAAAATGAAAGGTATTTCTCATCTTTTGAGTCTCCAATTATCATGCACTTGTAATGTAGCTGAATACTAAGCATTAATTCATGGATTACTTTTGGCCAGAAAGAGAGGTATTTACATGTTACAAATTTTTGGTGATTTTGAGTTGGTTATCAATCAAGTAAGAAATTTCAATGTTTGTAAGAATCCATTAATGAAGTCCTATAGACATAGATTTCCAAACTTAATGCAAGATTTTTATGATATTAATATCCACTCCATTCCAAGAATAGAAAACAATCATGCACATAGACTTGCAAAAATTGGTGCTAGTTTTGAAGTGTTAGAACAGATTAAAAATAGTGAGATTCAGCCTCATATAGAGATTATTGTTAAGCCTTCTATACCTGATAATGATTTGAATTGGTAGGTTTTTGAAAATGATGAACAAATTTATAGGTTTTTACAGCAAGAAGCTAAATTTTCTACAGTAAATCAAGAGAAATTACAACACGTATATGGTGACTAGATTGTTCAATCAAAGAAGAATAAAATACCTCAAGGTCTGGTCACATTAGAAGACATTTTCAACATTGATGATCAGTTAAGGAACGATAAAAAAAAGATGTCAACACATGCAGACAACTATGAAGAGATCTCAGTTGATGATGGGAAGAATTTATTTCTCAGAAGGGTATGTTCCTTAGCTAAGAAACTTTCCTTTATCAATCTTTGTAAAGAATTTAAGGATGTTTTCACTTGGAAATACCAAGATCTGAAAGGTTGTGATCCAATTCCGGCACAACATACCATTGAATTACAACCAAATTCCAAGCTAGTTAGGCAAAAACAGAGGCCTGTAAATCCCAAGATAGAGCCTTTAATGAAAAAAGAGTTATCTAAGTTGATCGAATAAGGTATCATTTTTCTAGTTAAGCATTCAAGTTGGGTAGCCAACCTTGTTCCGGTTCGGATAATAATGTAGAAATCAGATTATGTGTGGATTTTAGATATCTTAAAAAATCTTCACCAAAAGATAATTACCCATTGTCCAATATGAATAAGAGTTTGAGAATAGTTTTTGGTTCTGATAGACTATCTCTTCTGGACGGTTATAATGGATACAGTCAAATTCTAGTCCAAGAAGAAGATAGGCACAAAAAAAACTTTTACCACCAAGTGGGGTACTTATGCTTACAAAAGAATGCCTTTTGGCCTTTCAAATGATGGTGCAACATTTCAATGTGCAATGAACATGGATTTTCACAGCTTATTAAATAAATGCATACTAGTTTATTTGGATGATGTTACCGTATTTTCAAAAAAAATAGATGAACATCTAATACATTTAAGGAAGAAATTTTAGTTATGCAGAAAATTCAGAATATCATTAAATCCTAGAAAATCTATTTTTTCAGTACATCAAGGTAAATTGCTTGGTCATATTGTTTCTAAACAAGGTTTAGCAATTGACGCTTTCAAAATTGAAGCCATATGAGAGATAGCATTGCCTCATCACAAAAAGGCATTAGAGAGCCATCTCGGAAAAATCAACTTTGTTAGAATATTTGTTCCAGATTTTTCAGCATTGGTTAAACCATTGACATCTATGTTGAAGAAAGAGAAGACTTTATTTTGGACCAGTGAAGGGAGAGAAGGGTTTGAAGTAATTAAAACAACCATTTCTCAAGCTCATACTATTGCAAAATCTAAATTTTGATAAAGATTTTACAATGTACATGCACTTGTAGGAGTTGAAACAATTTTAGCTATATTAACTCAAGTTAATGATGAAAATATTGAGAAGCCAATTGCTTTCTTTGGACAAAGTTTGCATGACTACGAAACAAGGTACACATTTCTTGAAAAATGAATACTTTAAGTAGTAAGAGGACTAAAGAATTTTAAAAATATGATGTCAAACATTAAGATACATGTTCTTTTTTCTCATCCAAGTGTAAAAGATTTCTTGTTAAATAAAGAATTGAATGAGAGGAGAGTAGGCTGGATAACAAAGGTTATGGAATATGACGTTGATATCCATGTTGCGAAAATAATTCGAGGCAAAGGTTTATATGAACACCTGATTGATGATATGGAAAAACAACAGGATTTCAAATCAAAAGATCCAGAACAACATGCTGAAGTTACGTATTAGCAACTAGATTTCATGGTGCAACCAGAAAATCAGCAACCTAAACTTATTCCAAAATTTTAGGAGTCAGGATGGATGACTAATTTAGTTAATTACCTTTAACATGACACTTATCCGGAAGGTATGGACAAGAAAAAATGAAGGTATTTTAGGTTATAAGTTGTACCTTATGTTTTCATCGATGGCGTGTTATTTAAAAGAGATATAAATGAAATCTTGCTACGATGTGTTGATTATGATAGAATTTAGAAATTATTGTCTAAATTCCATGAAGGACCTACAGGAGGTCACTTTTCAGCATGTACTATAAACTTGAAAATAATGAAACTTGGTTACTATTGGCCTAACATATTCAAATATTGTTTTGAATGAATCAAAAAATGTAAAAAATGGGAAGTCAAAAATGGACTAGATTTTTACCTTTTGAAAGAGTAGTGGTCATTAAAGATCAAACAGAGCTCAAAATCTCAAAATACATCCATGACTCAAGTCACAAGAAGACTCAAAAGTTTCAAGCAGTGGAAACTTGCCTTTGACAATGAACCTAGATGTGGGGTTTTCCAGTTTTAAATAGACAAAGCATATAAAATATAAAACTTACCAGCTCAAAATATTTTCTTCACACCCTCGAAAATTTAAATTGTAGATAATAATGGAAACCCCAGTTACATATGAGATCTTGAGAGCATAAGTCGTACACAGGAACATAAAGATAAAAATAAGTATTCCAAAAAATATCATTGCATTTTGAAAACATGTCACCAAAATAAACTGTCATGATGCTCGAAGAAACAGAAGCTTACCAGTCTTTCATATATAGGAAATGTAGAGATCACAAAATAGCAAAGAAATTGAGCTCCAAATCTCTTAAAAATGGCAACCGATAAATTACAGGCCAGAAAGGTTGAAAATCAAAATCTTGAAAGGTCCAAATAATGGATAATCCAGATGTTCAAGCTTAGAAAACTTGAGAAGGCCAATGATGGCGGCCATATAACTTCAGAAAGATCTTGAAGAGAGTGAAAATCAAAGAAAGATCAAATATTTTCAGTCACAGAGCTTCTTAGAGCCTTAAAGTGAAAAATACAAGGAAATGAGCTTCAGATCATCAAAAATGGTGGTTGAGCCAAAATTTTGCCATAGCTTCGCCGCTTAGGAGAGCGAAATCAAAATGAAAAAATGATAAGGCTCTGAATGTATTTTCCATGCAAACCCGAGGGTAGAGTTAGGTTAACTCACCCAAATCAAAGGTACACAGATCAACGGTTCATATGGAAGGAGACAAAAGATCAACGGTCAGAAACCCTTACCAAATCCTATGCAAACTACCTTAGTTATAGTGTCTCCAGCCATCTTAATTACAGGGTTAGAACCCTAACCGAGGGTCAGAGAGATCGACGTTTAAAATGGAACATGTACAACAATCAACGATCAAGAAATAGTTATCAAGATCAATGCAACTAACAGAATAACCATAGTTATAGAAGCATCCAAGTATCAACCAATGATGAAACCCTAATTAAGTTGTAATTGAGTAATCCATCACCGACTTACAAAGGGGTGAGTCACTGTGGGAAGGGGGAAAACCCACATCATTCAAATAATTATTGCATTGTCCTTGGTTAAGGTCATATAACATATGCCAAAATAATCAAATAGTGATAACAAATCACAATGAAATAATAATAAAAAAGGTGGTTGAACATAATATGCAATGATATCCAAAAAGGTGCCAAATATATACTATGCAATGGTAACCAAAAGGTGGCTGAATGTATAGGATGACATTCCTTTTAAAAGTGACCTTTATTATCTTAACACATAATAATGTGCCAATTCTAAAGGGGTGGTCAATCCAAAATAAAGACAAGTGCTCACATCTCATAGTGGTCCCCCACAGTGGGAGATTTTAAAAGGGAAACAATAGCATGGTGCATTCTTCATGTGACCACTAGAAGACAAATAGGAGGTTGACATCAGAGGACAAGGATCCTTTTTGAAAGGCTTATTACTTTATTTTCCATAAAAAAAGAGTAGAATATTATTGCACATATGCTCACAGTGGTCCTTAGAATGGGTGATGTGGAATTGATCAAATTTTGCAAACATTATTTTATTGGCAGGGAGATTATTTTTTGCATGTGCATCCAAGAGGTAGTCTAAAATTCTATTTTTGTAATTGCAAGTGTATTAAAATTGTAGATGTCACATCAAGCACAAGAAGACAGAGATTGCATGCATTGGAGAAGACTTACTCATCAGGCAAGGTTTATTATTAACAGAATTATTCACCCAACTTTATTAAAAATAGAATAGTCAACTGTAGTTTGACTGAGTTGTATTTTTGTAACCAAGGCTATCAATGCCTCATTGCATTAGCATACTTATTTTTATTCCTTTATTTATTTGAATGATTAAGGATTAAAATAGGGTGCATGGGTGAGTATAATTTTTAGTCTATTTTTAGGATGGGTGAGATGGATAATTTTGCTATATATTGTGTGCATTGGCAAAGCAACATGGGGGGAAATTTTGGATATAGGAGTGTTGAAGCATATTTTTGCTAGTTATTGCCCTTTGAATGAGAATTATTTTCTACCTTTCCAATAAATTGTAATCTTCTGTATGTCTTATTAATCCTTGTGAATGTCAAATTCCCTGGTTAAACATTTTACCTTATTGCAAATTTAGTAATTTTTGCATGATATTAGTGTGCATGTGTAGCTTAACAGTATTATTGTGAATTCTCCCTCAATACATTAATTTTCTGCCTTAATATTCTACTGAAAACTATTGGTTTGTGTATCCAGAATCCATTCGTAGATATTTATGCATATACTCAGTCAAAGCACTCAACAATTTTTGTGTATCACCTAGTTCTCAATTCATTTACAATTATCTTATTACCCTCAAAACCCCACAAAATTAGTTTAGGATACATCAAGAAGGAACCGACCTTGATACCAGAGACTCACCTCAAAAATAGGTATACCCATATATCTGAGTTGTTTCCATTGTATCTACAAAAGAGAGATATCTAGAGCAAGCTTAGAACATATGTAGCCATCTCTCTACATGATGCAATTTCAAGAGATAAAAATTTTTGGCATGAAAGGTGGGACCATGAATCAAATATGTGAGAAAATTACAACAATTTACAGTATATTCATAGCAAAAAGTTACTTTTGGATCAACGAGCTGCAACAATTTATTCTAAAGATTTATTTGGTGATTCCGTAAGGCTGATTCAAACCATTTTTGCAGCATGTTTCATGCCTAAAGTGACTACAATATCATCAATAAGAGGAATTCCTTCTGAGTTTGTTTCTTTACCTTTGAATTTTGTAAGAAGAAGAAGAGTTGGTAACACCCTACCTTATAATAGGACTGGTTTTAATAACCCTCCTCCTAATCCTCCTTCACCAAGTATCAATTTATTTGTTCAGATCCCAGTTTTTCCAATGGCTATTCAACCACGTAGGAATTTTGTGACCTTTGCTAATGGTATCCCATCGTAATCCCAGTCTATCATGATATCCCCTAATTCTACCATGAAAAGTTTACCTACATTCACTAGTGAAAATCAGGTTACACCTACAGAACATGTTAAAGATGTTGCAGCCCTATGTGCAGTCCATAATATAACACATGAAGATGTAGCCTTGAGACTTCTAGATGCATCCTTTAAATTTAAATCCTTGCTACGGTATAGAAATTTAGAGATTGGAAGTATGAGAACTTGTGATAAGTTAGGTGCTAAATTGCTGAAACAATTTCAAGATAACTCAGATCATTTATCTCTCATAGAAAAATATCTACAATTAAAAGAGCCCCTCATGAATTTATAACAAGTTTTAATATCCATTTTTCTAGAACTTGGGAAAGAATTCCAGCAAGTGTCAAGCCTCAATTTGACCATGTTTTTCTATATTTCCTCAGATCCTTAAACAATGATATTTCAACTATGATCCAGTCCATGGGAGGTGAAACTCTCCCGACAAGTTTAAGATATTGCTATAAATATGTAAACAATATTATTCAAGCCGCAAAGTTAGCACCAAGGCCCTCAATACCTTTTTTATAAGACTTGACACCTATCCCACAACCTATCAGCATTATATAACTTGTTATTGCAGCCCCATCAGATGATGTGTTTAAAGCTTTGCAGACTATGAGAAACAAGCTAACTTCGATTGAAAATAAACTCACCTTACCTAGCAAGCCTTATCAAGCTCCTTATCAACAAAACCAACAAAATAGGTAGCCTTATGAACAAAATCAGAATTATAGACAACCATATCAACAAAGGTAGTTTGACCCAAAGGCTTGTAGTTCATCTAACACTTTAGTCCCAGTTAATATGGCTACAGAAGAATGGTGTCAACCTTGCAATCAACCTCATTCAGCTACAAGTTTCTGAAATGATTTCCTAAATATAATCCTTGCTGCACAACCTCAACCCAAGACATTGTTCATGCCTCAAATGGAGGGTGGGCAACAATAAAATCATGTTCAGAAAGCACCTAAACATAACTCGGTAAATTTTAGTGAATATGATTTTATTTCAGTTACTACTAGGGCCCAAGAAAAGGCCAGGAAAGTCAAAAGCTTCAAAACAGACTTGTTCTGCCTACAAGTGACTAGATAAAACTGCAACTACAGGCCAAAAATCAGCTAACAATTCTAATGTTCCACAAAAAACAAAAGGTGTTTTAGCTGGTAAAGAACAAAAACTACAACCTAATCCAAGAAGATTATTTATACCTCAGATATCAAAAGCAACTTAAGCAGAGTCAATTTTCACTAAAGCCTATGCTAAAACAATATAGTCTGTTTCTAAAACTATTACTTCTTTTAACATTGTTGATGCAATGAAAATGCATAATGTTAACATCTCAATGTGGGATGCTCTAAGTATTCTAGGATAGCTAGGAGCTGCTTTCTCATGAAATTTACAAGCTCCAAATTTCTTCAAAAACATAAGAAAAGGAAGTTCAAAAAATAGACATGGTCCTTAGAACAATAGAATATGACCGCATTAAATAAGTTAAATGGATGGTTCAGAAGTTCTCAAACACTCATGATATCAAGAAACCAAAACCATTTTACTTATCTCTAGTTAGTGGAGAACATCTTGTTCATAACTACATGGTCGATACTGGTGTAAGTAGCACAGTTATGCCGAAAGCAATTGCAGAAAAGTTGGGTTTGCAATATGAACCTACAGAGAAGAGTGTGCTACAACTTGATGGGAATGCAACTAATACAGTTGGTGTCATCAGATATCTGGAGGTAACATTACATGCTTTTACGAACGTTTCCATTTTGCAAGATGTTACTGTTGTATATTTACCTCCTTAATTTGTTATATGCTTATCTATAGATTTCACAACAAAAATAGGACGTTATCTCTCTTCAGATTGGTCCTTTTTGTTCTTCACTACACCTTATGGGACAAAATTTACTATCAATTCTAAACCATTAGCTAGATTTCATATCGAGCCTCATGCTTCTAATGTATTAGCTAATTATCTAGCCTTAGACCAATCTTATTTAGATAATACAACTCATGTTTCAACACTAGATGGTCTTTCTAATCCGTTCATGGATGAAAAGACACATGAAGAACATGCTCATGATCCTTTCAAAGACCCTCTCCTTGTTTTCATATTTATGTGGTGTGTATGTTAGAGTTTTGGGGGTTACACACTAGTTCCCTTATTTTACAAAATAGCATAGATATAGCAGAATTTGGCTTCGATTTCTAGCTTAGGAGCTTGCATTTTGGATTGACCTTGGATTGGAAGATAGGAGAAGTTGTAGCTTGAAGATTGCTGGAATCTTCCCCCATAATTGCAATGTAAGGTCCTACACCATTGTATTCTTGTTTTATTTTGCATTGCATTTGTAAAATGAATGCTTGAGGTACGATTTGTATGGGTTTGGTAGATTCTTGAATATAGGGTGGTGTTGGGAGAGACAAGTGGAGTTATTTTTTAGGAGGTAAAAGGGAGTATGTGAGGATTATTGTAAAGGGATAATGGGAGTGGTGTTCCACCTATGTCAGAGGTAAAATGGATTACAATCATTTATAAGCATTTTGCATTAATGCGAGTCCTAGAGAGATATAGGAGTTCAAACTTAATACAATATTTGAATGCTGCACTTAATAGGTCTTGGGTGGACCCTCTTCAAGAACTTGGGAGGCATAAGGATGTTGACTCCATGTTCTTGTCTCCAATTGGTGATTATTTTTGATGCCCTTGTTTTGGTTGGACAAATTATAAATGGATTCTTCAAGATTGTAGTTCTTTTCATATATGTGCTAGTTATTGTTTGTGTGTTCTATTGTGTTGATGGAATGCATTTTTTAAGTTTCCATGGTTTCTTGAAAATGTCCCTTATTGCTCTATTATTGCGGACTTGGGGTCCAATGATGAATGTTTCATCCCCTTCTCATTGGAATAGTGATTCAATAGCAGAATGTTGCCTACTCCCCTTTCCTATGTTGACCAAATTGTTTATTTGGAGATGAAGAAAGCTACCTGGAGGTTTGGTCACATTTTATCAAGAGATTCAAGGCACTGATGATCATTTGAGGATCAAGACAAATAACCCCATTGTTGTAAATTGTATCATGTTGTTTCCACATTGAGTGGATGGTTTGTATATTCTTGTATTTGAAGATGGGTTCTTTTAGAATTGATTGCTCAAACAATGGTATTGTAATGGTATAGCTGAAGAAACTTACAAGTTATATTAAAATGCGCTTCTTGTAAATGAAAATTTTAAGCCATGTGTTTTACTTAGTTCAATACCAAGGAATTTTTAAGTTGTATTTTAAATGGAATTGTATCTCAACATTCAAATATGAAAATTACATCCAAATGGTACATTGCTGACTTCTTTTTTAACAGATGGTTCTTGTAAATCCCATAGGATAGATGCCTATATAATGTTGAAAGGAGCAATTTAAGTTGGAATTTCGATTATTTGTTGGTAGTTCATTTAAATCTGAAACTTAACTGTAGTGTACATGTTATTTTTCAAGTGAACCTTGTTCTTATGTTCAGAACTAGAAGCACAAGGATAATATACATATCTATGTGTGGATTCCCTTAAATGACCTTGCATAAAGTCTTCACTAAAAGAATGGATGTACCCATTGCCCAATAAGGATCATACTTGTTGAGAGTAGTTTATAGACTATCCTCTATCAAATGGACAGTTGCAAAGTAGTGATTTTTTTGTATTTTAGTCTAAGAAGCTATATTACTTGCAAAACAAAAATGATGTATGTATTATACCTGTCCTTTAAATGCTTACAAAAGGAAGCTAGTCTCTCTCTATGTTGTAATTATTAAATGCTGAGAAGCAATATTGGTTCAATAATCTTTACATATAGACATGGATATGTTCATACCTATATTTAAAAACACTTAGTTGTATACTCCTTTATATTTAGAAATATAAGTGAACTTGATACAATATTGTTGAAAATATAACAAAAAAAAGAAACCCAAATATAAATAAATATATACTTATATAAATTAGAATTATATATATATATATATATATATATATATATATATATATATATATATATATATATATATATATATATATATCAAATAAGATATATTCTAATAATATATATGGGTAAGTGCAGCAAGTTGGTGGACAAAAAAGGGGTCATAAGTGGACGTTATATTGCAAAAAAATAGCGAAATTTCAACTTGTAGGGATTATTATCAATACGCGTAATAAAAATTAGAAATATTTATATAAATATGAATCGTTGCATCTAGAATCTAGCTTCTAAACTACTAATTTAATTTAAAAAAAACAGAACAATTTTAGCTATATTAAACACTCAAAATTATATGACTTGGCTTTTTCTTTGGAAAAAAACCTATAACGATTGTAGTATCGTTTGCCCGCGATTTGGATGACCAAATATTGTTATTTTTTTTTTTTCATTTGGTGAAAAGTTAGATGTCGTTTTCTATCTTGGGATGGATTTTATTTTGTATTTTTTTAAGCAATATTTTTTTTATGATTTTTTTTCATGAAAATGGTTTAAAAAAATTTAGAAAACGTTGCGCTTTCCATTCACCCGCCATAACTATATACAAAAAATATTGAAATCAAATATATATTTTTAATGTGTATAAAATTTCTGCATGTTTGGGATGGTATAAGTTTTATCACATTTTGATAAGCTAAACATAAAGTTTCAGTCTTAAACTTAGACATAAACATTCTTAGGAAAAAATGTCTAAAATACCTACTGTTAGTAAAAAATTATAAAATAATATTTATCCTATTTTATTTACTTTAAAATTAATATTTCTATGAAGCTAACAGTCTCCCCTACGCGCTTGCACCATTTTTGTGAAAAAAAATCAGTTTTTCAACATGGCTCAAGTCTGCGGAAGAGAAAAATTGAAGTTTTTTGACCTTTTACACTTCTATAATGACCTGCCATATCTTTGATTAGGAAAAAACAAAGATTTTCCAAGCCTTAGGTTTAGACTTGATGATATAGATAGAACCACGATCACAGTTTGTAAAACTGTGATCGCAGGTTTTTAGCAACAAGCACTGCAATCGCAAGCTTTATAAACTGTGATTGCAGATTTATAAAACATCATCATGGTTCTTAAATCATATTTACACATATCCCAATGTTCATAATTACCATGTGATTTTTACTTTTTGACCTTACAATATGAGTTATTGCGAAATTATGTCACTTTTCTACACATTTTTCTTATCACCGGAAGCAAAATATCATGGGAGACAAGAAACAAAGTCAAAAAAGGAATTCATTAAGTAAAAAACACTCTAGATGAATTATAGGTAAACAAATTTGAAAATGATGATCGAAAATGCAAAATATTTGTGAATCAAGAAGAGGTTAATCTTTAATCCTTACCATTGTAAGCAATGAGGAACCAAGTAATGTTTCTACTATCAATGTTGAAGTTGAATTAAATACTTGTGATAAAGATGTTTTTACCATGTCAATATTTAAGAATAATTAATTACTCATGATGTAGTTGAATGTTGAAATTGAAGGAGACAATAAAAATGTGAATAAGGAAATTCACGTTGAAACTGTAGACAAGACAAAATTTGAAAAAAACACCTCCTAGGATTTTACTGTAAGAAACCTAATTATTTTATTGAAATTGATGAAAAAAATTCAAAACAATTGTCTGACAGACTTTCTGAATGGATAAATTAGAAGAAAATCCACCGAAATTTGGGATAATCATTGTTAAATTTTAAATGATTCCCAAAGATGTCAGTTTTTGGTTGGTTTGATGAAATTGATTAGAAATGAGACCTAGATTAAACACCGTAGGATTGACAACATATAATATACGTGGTCAAACCTTTAAAATTATTGAAAACCTTCATGATGCATATCACATTATTGGCAGTGTCAAGAGACACACTAGGGATAGCAATATTGTGCGTCATGTACTTGTTACTAGTGTTGTAAGTGAATCAATAAAAAAAACAACATTTGATTATGCAAACAAGTCGAATGTTGAAAGTTAATAAAAAAAATCTAATGAAAGAAATTGAAAGACGTAATATCCTTTAATCACTCAATAACACCAATTTTTGGGCATTTTCTGCTAGAGCACTACTTTAAGGAAAAAGATAAATTTTGATGATATAAGAGAAGTTGTTATTCAATTTCGGTACGATAACACTAGAGTTTCACCTAATACAAGAGATGTTGTAAAACAGAGAGTTGGTTATACTAATCTTGAACCACATCTAAATCATTTCTTAGATATGACATCAAACTCAATTTTTTCGTAAGTTTGAACAAGAGTCATCTAGAAATTAAAATTAGTCAACTGTTTTTTTGAAAATATTGAAACCATTCTATGTGAAAATCAACCACACTCGCACTACTTGTTGTTGTAGGTAACATGTTGAATTTGTGATACATTATGTTAAATTTTTACGTATTCATTCTAATTTTCATTTTGAAACTATGTTATCGGAATGTGGTGTTCAATTTCCACCAATATCTTCTAGTGATTTCATGCCTATGATATTTTGTGAAAGAGTAGTTGGACTATTTTTTTTAGACGGGATTGTTTAGATGGAACGTTTTGGTACATGCGGTGGATTACCTAAATTGGAAAGTTGCATCCATGAGAAAATTGAAGGTGCAATAGAAAAAAAATTAGTTGAATTTAATAAATATAAATCAGTTACCATACCAGTTGAAAGATGGAAAGGAGTCTAAACGATGTGAGCTATTTACAAAACATATCCCTGTTTTTAAATTTATGAGAAAATTGAAGGATGAGATTGTTGTATGAGTATGCTAGGCATACACATAGATCTTGATGGTTGGATGAATAGATCAAGATATGCAAGGACACATTTCCTATTGATATTATTGTTTCAGTGCCCAATTTTGCAGAGAATTACACATTGCAACCACAAATGGAGGTTTAATCGCAATATTACAACTCAGTACAAGTTACCATTTTTGTGCATATATCATTTATACATTATCCTGAAAGTACAGAGAATGATCAAATTTTTTTAAGATAGTACCAATTTTATATCAGTGATGATCATACTCATTCTACTTAATTTGTGCAAGGGTATTTCTATTTATTTTATGGAAACTTGTCTGATAGGGACATCCACTTAAAAAAATATTATATATGGTTAGATAATTACACGTCTCAATTTAAAAATGTGCGAATGTTTTATTGGATGATCAGGATGCATGTCAAGATGGGTGCGTAACATATCTTGAGTTTTTCTAAGGTTGGACATGGAAAAGGAGAGCATGACGGTGCAGGGGCATGTGTGAAAAGAGCTCTTGCAAGAGAAGATTTGAAGTAAAAATATGGTGCTAAATTGAAAGATGAAAAGAGCATAGTGGAATGGTGTCTTGACAACATGGCCCGAGGTTCTCAAGAAAATTCCACAGTTTGCAAATATTTTTAGTTGATAGAAGAACAACAAATTACTAACTACGAGGATTATATGACACTCACTAGGTCCAATGATATGCACTCATTTTGTAGCTCATATGCTACTTCGTGGGCCACATGGACAAGAAAGTTGACATGTTTTTGTGCATCTTGTATCGAATTTGTCACTGTTGAGTGTGATTCACAAGAATGGGTGGATGGATGGATTTGTAGGTCTCTAACTCTGCTTCCTAGTTATCAACCTCCGCAAGCATTATGACTTGTTTCTACTGATGAAGTTACAACATCCTAGGACTTTGAAGAAATTTTGATTTTGGTACGACAAGGTATTTAAGGTTATTTACAATTTTTGTATTGAGTTATGTCCATTGAAATTTTAATATGTACAATTTAAATTTGAGTTGAAACCTTTGTTTTTTTGTAGGACATGTGTTTGCAGTTATTGCGACAAAAGATAATGAAGAAGGAACATACTATGTCTTATGTCGTTGCATCGAGGAAATAAAGAATTTGGCTTCTCATGTTATATATGGAGAAGATATTAAGTACCCTACAGGGTCAGTGGTAGTTACGAGAACTTGGATTCGATGGTATCCATTAAAAAAATCATCTGTTTGGGTGTTTGAATACTTTAAGACACACAGAAAAATAATATTATATTCGTATCTAGTTCTAGCGACAAATATTCAGTTGTATAGATATCAAGGAAGGACTAATAACAAGATTCTTTGGAAGGTTTGAGAGTCAGATCATGAAGTAATCATGTCTGCTATTTAGAGTAGATCCGATCCTGATGGTTCATTGGAATGAATTTACAATGCTCATGTCTGGTATATATAATTTATTTGATAGAATTTCTTTGGTATATATAAATTTGTTAGTTAGATAGATTTAAGTTCATATATTTTATTAAATTTGTGTATTTTGTATATATCTAGTATGGTTTTGATTTAAAACTTGATTTTCTTTAACTAACACTATTATGTGCAAGTTAGTGGTGCTAGAAACAATTCCACCTTCACATGGTTGGAACTGTTAGTAGAGAATTGTAAATTTTCAAAGCTAAGAGAAGCTTTCATTGTTTTACAAGAAAAGAGAAGCAATTAACAATGATTTATGTACCTGTGGAGGGGGTTCTTGGCTCTAGAGGAGGTATCCCAGAAGCTCCTGGAGCATAGAGAACTAAAACGACACCTCCCCAAGTGTTTACAAGACCATCCCTACATGTGTGCACATTTGGTTCGGTGCCATGACCCACCGTTTATAAAATATAGTGTTTGATAGCCTTACACTGGTTCAAATTGTACTATTTCATGCATTTGCAAATAATAGGGCAGCGAGACCACTGATTGGAGAAGGAAAAAACCAAGATAGGATATTGTAGAGGGTCCCTACACCTTGGTTTAGGATTGGACGAGACGTCTCTAGGTTCTATGGAGTCTGAGTAGTCACCCGTTAAAGTTGAATGATTTTTTGGTCTTAGGGATCTTAAGGGACTACGCCTGAACGAAGTAGCCCAGAAGCAATGACATTTTTAGACACCAAAATGATACCTCCTCTAGCATACACCTGGTCACTTAGATGTGTCGGTGTAATTGGTTCGGTGCCACAACCCACCGTTTGTAAAATATAGTGTTTGACAGCCTTACACTAGCTCAAACTACACTATTTCACGCATTTGTAAACAATAGGGCAATGACATCACCAATTCGAGAAGGAAAAAACTAAGACAAGATATTATATAGGGACCCTACATCGAGGTGTATGATCAGACGAGATTTCTATAGGTGCCACAGAGTTTGAGTAGTCACCCATCGAAGTTGAATGATTTGTTGGTCTCAGGGCTCTTAAGGGACTACTCTTAAACAAAGTATCCTAGAAGCAACGACATTGTTACACAGTGAAAAAATGCATCCTCTAGTGTTAACTTGGCTAATCGGATGTGTCGGCATAGTCGATTCGGTGCCACGATCAACCATTTGCAAAATATAGCATTTGACAGCCTTACACTGGCTCAAACTACACTATTTCATGCATTTACAAATAAGAGGGAAATGAAAGCACCGATTAGAGAAGGAAAAAACTGAGAATCACTATTGTAGAGGGTCCCTACACTGAGGTGCAGGACTGGACAAGACATCTCTAGGTGCCATGGAGTCCGTGTAGTCACCCGTTGAAGTTGAACAATTTTTTGGTCTTAGGGCTCTTAAGGGACTACGCTTGAGTGAAGTATCCTAGAAGCAACGACGTTGTTGTACACCGAAATGAAACCTCTTGTAGCATTCACCTTACCACCTGGAGGTTTCAGCGTAGTCGTTTTGGTGCCACAACCCACCGTTTGCAAAATATAGTGTTTGAAAGCCTTATATTGGCTCGAACTGCACTATTTCACGCATTTGCAAACAATATGGCAGCAAGAGTGCCGATTGGAGAAGGAAAAAACCGAGACAATATATTTTAGAGGGTCCTTACTCTAAGGTGTAGGATTAGATGAGATGTCTCTAGGTGCCACAGTGTTTGAGTAGTCACCCGTCAAAGTTGAATGATTTTTTGGTCTTAGGGCTTTTAAGGGACTACACCTGAACAAAGTATCCCAGAAGCAATGACATTTTCACGCACAAAAATGAAACCTCCTCTATCATTCACCTGGACACCCAGACATTTCAGTGTAGTCAGTTTTTTGCGATGACCCACCATTTGCAAAATATAGCATTTGACATCCTTACAGTAGCTCAAACTGCACTATTTCATGCATTTGCAAACAATAGGGCAATGAGACTACCGATTGGAGAAGGAAAAACTTGAGATAGACTATTATAGAGGTTCCTTACACCGAGGTGTAGGATTACATGAGACATCTCTAGGTGAAATGAAGTCCGCATAGTCACCCACCAAAGTTGAATGATTTTTTTGTCTCAGGGCTCTTAAGGGACTACTCCCGAATATAGTAGCCCGAAAGAAACTAAATTGTCAAGAACTAAAATGACACCTCCTATATCATTCACCTGGCCTCCTAGACATTTCAACGTAGTAGGTTTGGTTCCATGACCCACTGTTTGCAAAATATAGCATTTGACAGCCTTACACTGGCTCAAACTACACTATTTCACGTGTTTGCAAACAATAAGGCAATGAAAGCACCGATTGGAGAAGGAAAAAAATGAAACAGTCTAGAATGAGGTGTAGGATTAGATGAGACGTATCTAGGTACCATGAAGTCTGCGTAGTCATCCGTCGAAGTTGAACAATTTTTTGGTCTTAGGGATCTTAAGGGACTACGCCCAAACGAAGTAGCTAGGAAATAACGACATTGTCATGCACCGAAACCATGCCTTCTATATCTTTCACCTTGCCACCTGGATGTGTCGGTGTATTCAGTTTGGTGCCATGATGTCCCGAGGCATGAATTCTCACTACTCACCTCCGTTCATTTCCTAGGACTGTCTAGAAAAGGTAGTTTGTAAACATTTATGCCATGAAGGCTCAAGGACTGCTAGGAAGGCTCCAGATCAAGTGGTTTGACTCTAATATGGGCCTCCCTTGATCCCGCCATAGCACCTGAAGGCATATACCCCTAAATCGAAAGCATTGGCAGTGACAGTTTACTGGACCACGATGTCCTGGGGCATGACTTCTTGTGCTACTCGGATAGCATCAATGAGATTGCAACAAGGTTAGCACATTACCATGTAAATACTCTAATGATTGTTAAATGATATCTTTTTAAGCATGTTACTACACAATAGAACTTGTTAAGAATATTTTTTTCATATCTTTTACCAACTAAATTAAGAACCTTCAATTTACTATTATATAACATATAACATCATATATGATATATGTCGATTGTTATATCTTAGTTTCAAAATTAATTGTTAAAAAAATAGATTTTTATTAGATGTTAGGGTTTCAAATAAATATGACAAGGATACCTACTAGAATTTGAAATGCCTAAAAAATTGTCAGTGTATCATCTTTAAAATGCAAGGATGTGAATTATTTGACAATATACATTACATACATATTTATGTGTTCTTATCTAGATTGATATGTCATAACATATGTACAAACATCATAAATAAATATGTAAAGAATGCTCAAAAATTCCTTGGTATATCATTTTAAAATTCATTGAAGAACCTTGAATTTTTTTCAAATAACTTGGAATGGTAAGGATGTGAATTATTTGGCAAAACCCCCAAGAAAAATGTGTATTTTGGACTAGAAGGATTGTAGGGTATACAAAAAATGGGGTTTTTAAAGTGTGTGCTTGAATACAAAAACATATAGGACTTAATAGGGAAGTGAATCTACTTACGATAATCAAATTGTGTGTAACTTCTTAGTTGATTGACATAGCACCAAACTATAAAGAGATAAGGTGTATCTATTGATCAATGGGATAAGCCCTATTAATGGGATAATCTCTAAAACAATGTAAATGCTTCCCTTAATTTCTTAACAATTGTACCATGCAATGTTGCACCATAGTAACATTATATTCATATAGTTGAAGATGAACTCTAACTCACTTATTTCTAACAATGTTCACATTAGTTGATATGCAACAGATGAGTGTTATCTTTAAAAGAAAAAATGTTAGTTATAGAAATTCCCTCACAACCTTTCTTTCAAAGATGTGCACATTGTTAGGAGGCAGGAAAATAATTAGAGTTGCACATACACCCTACATAATTACTATGAAAAAAGTAATTACATATTGCCATTTTGTAGTTCACATAAGATGGTTATCATAGGTTTTGCTTAATGGAATAGGTTTTCTTAACAATTGTACCATGTAGTGCTCTGGGACGTGGTTTTTAATTTTAAATCAATCATACATATAGAATTAATATACATAGAAAGATAACATGTGCATTGAAATTGAATCAAACATAGAAGTAATATCGTTATGAAAACCAAAATGTGGATATATAATGTATCAAACTAAGTGTGTTGGATGCACATCTCTAAAAATATAAGTTCATAACATGTGTACATCTTGAACTAAGTGTGTTGGACACATGTCTCTGAAAATATATATCTATGTACATCTAGGTCCTATGAATCTAATCATGAAACATATTCCCTCACTTCTCCCTACTAGAAGTAGCATGTACACAACCTAGGGATGTAGTGGAGGGAGATGCCACTACATATTTCACCTGTGTGGTCCTAGGCATCTCTAATCAGGCCTGCAAACTAACCTGCACATTCATAAACAAGTTTTTAACACCCAAATTTTTAAAACAAATTCAAAATTCAAAAACTTAGAATTTAGTTAAAATGCATGTGAAATCTTACCACAATGTCATGATGTTTCACCAAGTTTTTTCTTAGATTGTTTCTTTGAATTGTTGATGAAACATATAGGGTAACGGGCATAGGAGGAATACCTATTCAAATGTCAATTGATGGGTTGTTGTGCATGTATGACTTCTGAATCCACAGCTAACCATGAGAGCTTCCTTTTGGCTAAGAGGAACTACCTGTAATGAATAGAATCCATAGGTTAAATGGTTGGTTCTGGGTTCTACAGGTTTGTTAAAGGTCTCAGGTAGGTCACAGGTAAATGAAGGTGAGGTGGAATTGGGTGGATAGGTCTTTTTTTCAGGCCATTTGGGAAAAAATAGAGACTGGTGTCGGTCAGAGGTGATTGACGGCGGTTAGGTATAACCGGCGCCGGTTACTGTGAGATCTGAAAATGTCATAGAATGGTGTTTTGGTCTCCTTTGTGGCTACACAAAGGATTTGGTTTGTCAGGACGAGGTATCGGGTGATTGGAATAGGTTTTTATGAGGTTTTGATGGGTCTATGGAGGTAAAAAAATGTTGGAGATGGTCAATAGGGAGCAAGATAAGTAATGGATGATAAAATAATGATGGAATGAAATAACTAGGAAAGTATGATGTTGTACTTACTTCGATTTTGTTCCTGAAGGTCTCTGTATAAAGGATGGAGGTGCTGATAATGGGTTTGAAGACTGCAAGTGATCACCGACTGAAGAAAAGCTTCTACATGGGCTGCATGCACACTCCTCTTTTGCTTGGATAGGTTAGAATGTGGTTGGGATGGCTGCACAGGAGAAGATCCTCAATCTCCTTCCTTGGATATCAGTTCTTGCTGGAATTGGCTCTCTGAAGATGCATTATCTCTTTGAGATTTAGTTCTTGCTTGTCAATTTTTGTTTTTGCTTCTCACTTCCAATGTCCAAGTTCTAACGTTGAGAATAAGGTTGTTTTGGGTTAAAAGGGGTAACAGATGGTGGTCTAGGTTAACTGGCGACGATTAGGGGAAACTGACATCGGTCAAGGTGGGATTTTCAAGGTTTACCAAACTTAGGGAGATCCTCTTGATTTCCTCGGATCTTGTGTCATTGTCTCGTGGATTAGACTGGGAGCTTCTTGTGAGCATGCGGGAATGTGGTTAGAGGGAATGTAGGCATTGATTTTTAGGGTTTGAGTAAGTCTTAGTTAGTTATGGATACTTGCTAAGAATAGTTCTTAGGGTGAGTTGGCTTGGTGAGGTGTCTAAGTGAACTACATGTGTGGATATTATTCAAATTAAGATATTTAAATAATAAATATGGTGGGGATAATGAATTAATTTAATTATATTAATTGAATTAATATTAGTGAGGTGAAGGGGGTCATGGCTAGGTTAATGTGATGAAGGGTGTTTATATGTTGAGGGATGAAAGGGGAGTGTGACCTAATTTTAGTGTCTACATTTTTCCCCTTTTTGTTGTGTATCTTGTATTGGTAAGCGACGCTAACAAAAATAAGATGTGGTTGCCCCATGTGTGGGTGAAGTTGATCCCCCTTAAACAAGGAATTGACGAGGCAACAGGCTGAAGTGGTGAGTGATTTGAAAAAAAAAGTAAATGTGAGGAAAAGGTAAGTGGGTGTAGGGGAAGATTGTGAAAGGTCTAGTCGGGTGATCTAGGTAATGGGTCAGGGTCAAAGGTAGCAACAGTCAAACGCACGCACATGTGTAAACTGTAGCACGTTACTAGGTTAAAGAGTAGGAAAACTCTACATTGTCTAAGGTCGATAGGTTTATCCAAACAAGGGTGAAGTGAATCCGGCATCCAATCTATAGGATAAGGTCAGGAAACACAACGTAGGTTGGGTGCAGGAACATTTAGGTACGTTCCAGTACACCAAAGGTAGGGTCAGGATAAACAGTCATGGTAATAGGCTAGGTAAGGTCATTAGGTCAATCAACATAGGTAACACTTCCAAAAGGTAAAACAAACACATGAGGTCAAAGGTCACTAGCGAGGGTTAGGGTCTAAATATTGAGATCACAACATGAGTAAGGCTAAGGTAGGGGTAAAATAAGGAGGCCTCAACAACAGAGACAGTGAGGTTGAAGAAGGTGGAGGGCCAGAAGTGAAGGTAAATTGGTCTAGGTTGGGGTATGGGAGGGCAATGAGTATGCAGGGTAATTGACACCGGTCAGGATGAACCGATGACGGTGTATGGGAACTGACGACAATTAGATAGGGCAACAGACTGGCAGTGGTCAAGGGTAAACGATGTCATTTGAATCAGGTAGGGTATAAAAATCAGAAAACCCATGGTGTGAAATTCTTTTGTGCATTGTGAAAAGGAGAAAAGGAAAAGAAGAGAGAAAAGTGGAAGAGCACAAAAGAGAACATCAGATAGCTTGGTTGGCGAGCCACATAGGCGAGAGTGGTTGAGTGAGAGGTGGGGTCACGAGATCAGGTGGCACGATTCATGTGGCTGAGGATTGGCTGTTCAGTTAAGATGGCATAGGTAGGAGAGGGATTGGGTGGTCCACCCATACAGTGGCCAGATATACTGCCACAACGTCAGTAGAGGGATGAGGTAAGATCCACACCATAGCTTAATGATTTGATTGATTAAGGAGGTTAAAATATGGGTTATAATAAAAATGTGGGGGGGGCATTTTGAAGTTTGAATTGGGAGTTAAATTGGATATAATTGGGTTGGGGGAGGTTGGAATGTAGGTCAATAGGAGTGAGAAGGGAAGTAGGGAAGGTGTAAGTAGGTTTGGTTGGGTAGTTAGGTTGATGTGGTAAAAAAATAAAAAATTTGGTCAGGGGTTTCAGCGTCGTTCGTCACCACAGTGACTGACGTCGGTCATTGTCGTCTGATGTTGGTCATGTAGAAGTGGCATCGATCACGAAATAGGTGACCAATGATAGTTAAAGGCTACCGATGACGGTTATGGGTAACTGGAGTCGCTGTGAAAATAATGAAATGGGGCTAGAAATAGGAACAAATGGGTTAGGTAGTGGAAATAGATGATCAATAGGAAGGGTAAGATATGTAAAGGTGTGGGTTAAGAGAGAGGGGATGGGTTGTGGGTGGGTTGGGTAAGGATTAGGCTAGAGGGGTTTTAGGAAGAATAGGTGGTTTGGGGGTGAACACAGGGTAAGTTGGGAAAGTGTATTAATACATAGTGTTGGTTGGATGCAAGCCTAAGATGAGCTACAGATAAGGGACCAGGAGCCGCTTATATTGCTAGAGCTACATGAGCAGGTGACTTTTGAGGAGTGGAATCACTTTGATGATGTTGGCCTGATTGGGATCCACCATTATGGGTGGGTTGTGAGAGAGTAGAGTCTGATGGTCGCACTCATCAAGAGATGTGATTCTGCGACAAACACCTTCCACTTTCTGACAGGGGAGATGACCATCACTCTAGAGGATATATATAGGATATTGAGGCTTCCGATTAGTGGGGCCCAGGTTTACTCAGTGACATCATAGGTCATGGTGAGGTGCATAGATGAGGTGTTTGGAGAGAGAGCGAGTGAGTTGCACTACCATAGCGCCAGCCTGATTTATCGAGAGGTTTATGTTGCCCATCCTGAGGAGATGAGGTTGATAGTGTTGATGATGGAGGTGATCGGGTTCTACACATTTCAAGATTTAGAGGGTGGGAGATTCCCACGGTCGCTGATGGGAGTCCTCTAGGACATGATGATTGATCATACCAATTTTTCATGGGCACCGGTTTTTTGATGCATTTATATAGAGAGTTGTGGGCCTACGGGTGATTGCGGAGATTCAGTTTGTGTTGCATTTTCCTTCTGCACTATTGGGCCTATGAGCACACTGTGTGTGTGTGAACAACATGCCTGCCCCGGGAAGATGCATTTGAGCGGGGAGTCATTCGAGTTGGTTATAGGCACTGGGTTCCGGAGGGTGGTGTATAGAGATCCCGGGTGACATACGACATAGCGTATTATAGATAGAGACTGGAGAGCCTGTCCAGTGTGGATATAGTCTAGAGACCCTATGTGAGCTATCCCTCTTATAAAGTGATGTATGCAGAGTTGGAGGGACTATAGTTACAGAGATGGATAGAGGGACGTCATGCCAAGAAGCACGAGATGATACCTGTTGAATGAGTGAGGTGATGGTTTAGTTTAGTGTAGGATGTGCCCCTACCCGTTCCACAATATAGGAGAGAGGAGGTGGAGAGACCTTTGTCTCCACCCCATCTGGCAGAGTTGACAGGGGAGAAGGAGGAGCCTGTGGACCATCGTACAGATGATGCAAGAATGAAAGATGGATACAGGAAGTGGTGGGTGGTACAGAGGCAGGTTCAGGCAGGGATAGCTGGGTGGTAGGGGTCACAAGTACAGGCTGAGAGGCCAGAGCTGAAGATACAGGTAGAGAGGCGAGAGCCTCAAGCATAGGTATAGGAGGAGTAGCCCGAGCTACAGATATTAGTGGATGGTGTAATGATACCACCACATAAAGTCTCGAGTGAGCAAACATAGTCTCACATGTATAGTGCTGAGAGTGTATGTGGCTGGAGAGCCCAAAGGAGAGAGTAGAGGACATCTATCAGTGCACAACGGTCAACATTAGATGCTGGGTTGTCTAGTGGTAGATTGAGAGTAGCAAGTCGCCACTGTAGGTTGGAGGGGATTGTTAACACTACAGAGGAGGAAGATATGTTATAGCAGATGTGAGACAATATATCACCTATTTTTGTATTGTTATATTTTGTATGTATACCGGCCTATGAGTTGAAGAGATATTGTAGTTATTTTTTGTACATGATACTAGCCTGCGAGCCGAAGACATTTTTGTATTTGATAGCATCCTGTAAGCCGATGATGATTATTTTGGAGATACACATTTATGTGATATGGGTGTACATTGTATTGATACACACATGTATATATGAGGAGATACATGGTATTTGGTGATGTGTTGATGTGTTTATGAGATATTGGTTTATGGCTTGTGTTAGATGAGATATGGATTTGTGACTTTGTATTAGATGAGATATGGGTTTTTTGGTTTGACATGGATGGAAATTAGGTGAGTTAGGAATGATGGAGTTAGGTCAGTTTAGGCATGGATCGAGTCAGGTTGGTATAGGCATGGATCGAGTTAGGTTAGTTTAGGCATGGATTGAGTCAAGTCGGTATAGGCATGGATTGAGTCAGGTCAGTTTAGGCATGGATTGAGTCAGGTAATAGGCATGGCGGAGTCAGGTTATAGGCCTGGATGTTCATTTCATTATTTTGATAACAAATGGTAATATAAATGCATGAGATGGTGTAAAATGTGGAAAATACTGGTTATGTATGAAAATGTGAAATAATGTAAGTGGTAAAAGTCATGTGGTATATGGTATAGATGTCAAGATTTTTGATATGAACAAGAAATCAGGTAAAAAGGGGAGGAAAATGGTTAGGGTAAAGAATGGCTGAGCCAACCTTCCAGGGCCCCATGTCCTAGAAGTGCTACCTACATAGTCCTGGTGAAAAGGGACCTCAGACTGATGTAGTTCTCTCATAAGCTAGGGAAGAAGATGAAAATGAGTTGTTAGGTTTGTGGTCATGTTGTGGGTTTTGTGTTTAATAGGTCGGGGTAGATGATAGTAAAAATGTTGCAGGTTAGGAAAACTATGGCGAAATGGGAGGATGACCCCAAAAGGTAAGCATTGAGGACCAAGTCCTGTATAAGAAGATCAAAAGGTAACGAAGAAGAGAAAAGATAAGAGGGGGCAAGAAAGCCACCTGATTGGCAAGGATCAAAACGTATGAAACACATCTACAGATAGGCTAGTGAACATAAGACCCCAAAGACATTACATGATTGAAAATTATAAGAGTGATGAATAGTCACATGATCACCACATGTCATAGGTTTAGCAGGTCCCTTGAGGTATGAAGTTGAACGACAAAAGGTGAGGAGATGCAGGTAATTGGGTCATAAAATGGGAAGTAGAATGCCTTGGGCAATAGAGCCAAGATCACAATAGGCAAGTCCATGATGAAAAAGCTTATTTTTCTTTTTCATTTCTTTTCTTTTTGACTTTGTAGATAGACTAATCAATGCAGGAAGTCTATATGGGAGGAATATATGTCTCCTTGAGGTCTACACAAAGCTGATCGATGCAGGAAGCTTCTGAATTTTGATTTTTGAGAAAATAGTCCTCTTTTTGGAAAGACTATGTAGAGAGTTGCGAGCTTTTTATAGCTGTCCTTTGAGGGAGTAGTCTACTCATAGCAACAATTAAAGGTGGAAGATGTCCTTTTGAGGGATTCATCTTTATATTGGAAGTTTGACTCAAGGAGTTGATCCCTTATTTGGAAGATGTCCTTCTGAGGGATTCATCTTCATTTCTTTTGTTTTGGCTTTTAAGTCATGGACGAGACTATAACGAAGCATTTGGTTCTTGTTGAGAAGGAAAGGGTGAGTGACCATGGGATCTCATCTAAAATAAGAGGAAAAGTATCCATGAGAATCATGCCATGTGCAGAGCCGTGGTACACATATTTAAGATAGGGCAAAAGGGTGACGGGTAATCACATGATTCTTGTTTAATCATTAGGGAGATGGATGTAGTAGATAGCGCTCAAGGGACGAGCCTGTAAAGAGACATAGGGTGAGGTAGGACAATGAGTCAACAATAGAATGGTCAAAGATGTAATGCGTTAAGGGGTTCACGTTTGGGTTTACCCTCAAATGAGGACAAACGATAGGCACCTGATCCATAGGTATGAGTTACGATGTATGGTCCAAGCCAATTAGGAGTGAATTTTCCCCATTTAATTTTTTTTGCTTTGGTTACATGTTGATTTTCCTTCAAAACCAAGTCACCAACTTGGAAGGTTCGTTCATGAACACGTTTTTTATAAGCATGTTTGATACGTTGTTGACAAACTTGAAGGTGATCCAGAGTGTTAAGACAACATTCATCTAATAACTCTAGTTGTGCTAGGTGGTCCTAATGAAAGTCATTATCAGTAAGCATGTCATGGAGAGAAATGTGAAGTGAGGGGATCTAGACTTCAAGATGTAGAACAGCCTCGGTACCGTAGACCAGTGAAAAGGGTGTAGCCGCAGTGGAAGTGTGAATACTAGTGTGGTATGCCCATAGAGAAAAAGGACTGTGCGTATTCCAATCCTTCCCAGTATCATCAACCACTTTCATGAGAATTTTATTGAGGGTTTCATTAGTGGATTTGGCCTGGCCATTGGTTTATGGGTAATAAGGTGAGGAGAAACTAAGTTGAATGTCAAAGGCATCGCAAAGTTTTTGCAGTGTTTTGTTTTTGAATTGTTTTCCATTGTCAGTGATGAGGTGATGAGGGACACCAAAGTGACAAATGATGTGATGGTTAATGAACTCACATATTTTCTTAGATTTCATGGAGATGAGTGGTATGGCTTCCACCCATTTTGTGTAGTATTCGGTAGTAGTTATGATCTATTGATGGCATTGAGAAGAATAAGGATTGATTTCTCTGACAAGATCCAAACCCCATTGAGAGAAGGGCCAAAGGTCCCGAGTGACCTGTCAGGCATGACTGGGTGTATGATGAAGGTTGGAATGTTGTTGAAATTTCACGCAACATTTGACATAGTTGTAATAATCATGGTTAAGGGTCGGCCAGTAATAGCCTAGGTGAAGAATACGCTTAGCAACAACAAGGCCACTAAAGTGACCTCCACATATGCCATCATGAACCTCCTTGATGGTATAAGGAATTTCAGAAATTGTGAGGCATCGTAAGAGAATACCATCAAATCCGTTCTTATAGAGGAGTCCCTCTAGGATAACGAAATGGAAGACCTTCTTAAGGAAGGCGCGTTTTCCGTTACGGGTGAGATCAGGAGGTAAGATGGAGACGGAAAGGTAGTCGGAGTATTATTTATACCAAAGGTCACTTAGGTCAGGGGTTTCAGTTCTGATTGAGTAAACACTGTGAGGTAAATAAGAAGGTGAATGGAGGCATTGTAAAGTGACAAATATTTTGGAATCAGCAAGGGAAGCGGGTATTTGGGAAGCTAAGTAGGCCATGGTGTCTACAAATTTCTTGGTTAATAGTGGGATGGTTTAAAGGGTGTAACGATAAAAGGTGGTTAAAAGTATGTCTACGTGATGTTTATACTTTTGAAGTATCTCGTTACAACATTGTTACATACCATTTACTAAAGTATGTCTACGTGATGTTTATACTTTTGAAGTATCTCGTTACAACATTGTTACATACCATTTACTTGGTTTATGACCAATTGTGAATCACCAAAGATGTGGATTGATTTGACATCGAGGGCATAGGTGGTTCGAAGACCTAGTACAAGCGCTTCGTACTCGGCAATATTGTTGGTGCATTCAAAGTCTAGTTTGAAAGACAAAGGCATGGGTTCTCGATCCAGAGGGACGAGGATAACACTAGCTCCACCCCCACGCTAACACTTGGAACCGTTGAAGAACAATGTCATTTGTAAGGGGGTTCATCCAGGGAAATGGTAGCAATGGATTCATCAGGAAAGTCAAAATTAGAGGGTTGGTCCCTTGAAATAGGCCCGTCAGCTAGTTTTCCAGTAATAGCCTGGCCCTTAATGGACTTTTGGTGAATGAATTCGAGGTCAAGATCAACTAAAAGCATAAGCCATCGCACAGTGCACTGATTTTGATATGGTTTGATGTTGGTCATAACATAGGTTTTGTGGGTGATTAGGTAATGGTGGAGTTTGGTGGCAACAAAAACTAAGGCTAAGCAAAGCTTTTTTGGGTGGTTGTATCAGGTTTCATAGTCCAAAAGAGTATAGCTTATGTAATAAACTGCATGCTCCCTATGTTGTTCATCGTGGTGAGTGAGCATGGCTCCCAATGAATGATTAGTAGCTGATATGTAGAGGTAAAAAGATTGATCATCTTTCGGTGGAATGAGTATGGGTGGTTGGAGTAGGTATTGTTTTAGGGCCTCAAAAGCTTTGTGACAATCATCATCCTATTTGAAGAAGACATCCTTCCTAAGCAGATGATGAAATGGTTGACACAAATCTGATAATTTTGAAATGAAATGGTGAATGGACTGAAATTTACCTTATAGGCTACAAAGTTGTTTGAGGTTAGTGGGTGGAGGCATTTCCAAAGTGGCCTTGACTTTAGTGGTGTCAGCTTATATACCACAGAGGGAAACAATAAATCCCAGGAGTTTTCCTAAGAGAACTGCGAAGACGCACTTTTTAGGTTGAAGGCAGACACAATATTTAATGAGGTGACCAAAGATGGTTTCGAGGACAGCGAGGTGCTTAGCACAACATTTAGATTTAGCCAAGAGGTCATCCACATAATATTCCAATATGCGATGCATGATATCATGGAAGATGTAAGTCATAGCACGCTGATATGTAGCACTAGCATTTTTAAGGCCAAAAGGCATGGCTCGATAGCAAAAGGTTCCCCAAGGGGTAATGAATGCAGTCTTATGTTGATCCTCTAGAGCAAGCAATATTTGGTTATAACCCAAGAAACCATCCATGAGTGAGAGCATCTCGTGACCCACGGTAAGGTCAACTAGTTGATTGATAACGGGAAAAGGAAAGTCATCTTTCGGGTAGGTGAGTTTGAGGTCACGGAAGTCTATGCAAATGAGGAGTCCCCTTGTTTCTTTAGTAATAGGGGAAATGTTATAAATCCAACGAGGATAATCAATGGGTAAGATAAAGGAAATGGAAAAAAGATGCTGAAGTTCTTCTTTGATGAGAAGAGCAATGCAAGGGTGCATTTTCCTCAGCTTTTGTTTGATAGGTTTGGCATCGGGAACGGTTACGATATTGTGGACCACTATGGTTAGGTCAATACCGGGCATGTCTGCATAAGACCATGTAAAAGCATGGTTATGATCTCAGAGAAAGGAAGTGATGGCTTTCTGTTCAGCAGCATCTAAAGATTGTCTGATCTTTAGGATGTGTGGGTCGTCCTGAGTATGAATGTTGATCTCAATAGTCGATATATTCAACATAGTTTACGGCTCAGAGGGTAATGACCGATGAATATATGAGTCTTCTGCACCACGGTAGGTGAGTATGGATTCATCATCCTGACATTAATGGTTGGTGTGTCATCATCGATCATCTCAGGATACAGGAATGGGAGAGTGGAAGGGGCCTTGCCTTCATGTTGATAAGTTAAAGGCCCCAGGGAAATGGTGTTTATTAAAAAAAAAATTTAGGAGGGATAGATTCAGGATCCGTCAACTGCGTTAGTGAGGGTGGTGATGAAGGTGGAGGAGGGCTAAGGTCTTCAATGAGTTCAATGTGGGTCTGTTTGGTAGGAGGTTTGGGGAAGCCGATACCACTACGATCATTATGTTTGCGGGTGGTACATGGAATAATGGTATAGCAGCCTTGCTCATAAAATCCAAAACCAAAACCCTTTCATGCAAAAGGGTGCAGGAAGGGGTGGGCAATACGGCGATTGGTAAGTGATTGGAAGTTTGCGGAAAATGATCGAGGTTGTGATGGTGGTTCAGGTGTGCAAGTGGGTAGTATCAAGTCCCCCATAGGTGAGACTAGTACGAAGATGAGGACCATAAAGGAGGTGTTCTCCTATACGGTGATCATAGCGAGGGTGTTGGTGAAGGCTTCTATACTCGTGTGGAGTAAGGAAGGTGTTGACACTATATAGGTAGTACTCCACCAGAGTGAGGCATTGGAAAACACCTTCTAAGGGATCAATGGTTGGTATGTGGGTAGTTGGTATGGATGATGTGTTGGAGGTTGATGCGGAGGTGGTGTTAATAGATTGGGAAGCTAATGGGTCAGCCGTGGAGGTTATAGCAGCGGTAGGCGTGAAGGAGGTATGTATGGTAAAAGTAGTGGTGTTACTGGTAGGTGTGAGGTGTAGGTGTAGGTGAAGTGGTATTGGTTACGGAAGTAGATGGCTTCACCGGTATGAGTACATCCTTTAGTCGGTAAAGCATGTTGCATGTTTTGAAAGGTGGTGGGCTCAGCTGGAATGGTATAAGTATGTCCTTCGTGTTCAAACTTTACACAACGATGCAAAGTGAAGGGAACACAACCCATGACACAGATCTAGGGTCTACCAAGAAACAAGTTATATTGGAATTCCCCCTTCCAAAACATAAAACAATTCTGGAATAGTGTGGGGGCCCACACGAATGTGAAGGATGAAAGTTCCTAGTGTGGAGGTGATAGCATCATTGAATGAACACAACATTACCAGATGTTTATGCATGTAATTTTCAGGTATGCACATTTGAGAAAATGCATGGGATGAAATGATGTTAATGCTAGTGCCTCCATCAATCATCACATGGTGTACTCATATGTCATCAATGTGTATAGAGATGAAGAGGGATGGGTCCGGGTCATTGGTTTGGTATGGAGCAATCTCTGTCTCTAAGAAGCTGATTGAGACTACTTGGTGAACAATGTAAGGTGAGGATGAAGGTTGTAATTTGGTGAGAGAGGCTACATGATGGGGTGTGATAATGGAGGCTATGCAGTGTAGGGTCATTAGGTAAAACCTCAATAGATTGAAGAACCTCCATGAGGGCTTGATGATGGGATTCTGAGGTTTAGATGAGGTCGTATAAGGACATTTTGAGTGGATATTGGTGTAATTGTTTGAGCATGGTGCGATGTGTGATGCCATTAGAAATGGGGTATGTGGGGCTGCAGATAGTTATTTTAGGTGTGGGGGTAGATGGTATGTTGGGTATAGGATTGGTTTGTGGGTTAGCTACCTTTTCTTTACCCTTATGCACATGCGTAGTGATGTGTACCCTATTGATTTGAGGGAATTTTTCAAATGGAGAAGGTGTAGGGTAAGTGGTATAACGACATGAAGAGCAAAAATCCTACTAGAGGAGAAAATCCCTATAAGGTTAGTTGGGTGTAACGACATTTGGGGTGGTGGCATGGCAAGTTCTCTAATGCAAACCATATTAATTTCAAACTTTGTGTGTGGTTCCAGGAGCTTTGAGGATGGAGGTTGTGGTTGTTGAGTGGGTACTATGGGAATGGGTGTAGGTGAAGTAGGATCCTCGTCCAGAAGTTCATCTTCATCAAAGTTGGTTTCGGGTGGACAAAATTGGATAAGGACGGTTTTCAAGGCCTTGCGAGTTCTCCACATCATGTCCTGGCACACGATGGTATGCACAAATTTTGGTATCATCAAACCCCTTTGGCTTGGGTTTGAGGGGGTCATAAGATCGGAGTGGCGGTAATGTGATTAACCTAAGTCTCAAGGAGGTTGGTTAAAATTTTGGCATAGTACCCTGCTAGTGGGTCACAATGGGAAGTGAATGTGGGTTTAGGTGTAGGTGTGGTTGGTTGTCGGGGAATTGTTTTTGGAAGAGTAGGAATAGGTCAAGGTATGCGTTTAGGCACCAGTGTGGTTTGAGGTATCGGTCGGGTTCCTCTGGGTAGGGGTATAGTAGATAGATGGGTAGGAGGATGTGGGGTTATTTTAACTACCTTGTTGTGGGGTAGTGGAGGTTTTGTTTTTACGTTGCAACTTCTTGGGTAAAGGTGATGTGCGTATACACGATATAGAAGGAAAAGCAGATTGAGGAAGAGGGTGAGTTACCCATGAGGATAATGGGGGTGCTATGAAGGTAGATGATGCAGGTCATGCTTGGGGTGTGAGAGACAATGACCGAAGTGTAGTAGGTAGTGAAGTAATGGCTGAAGTTATTGAGAGGTATTGGTGGTAAAGAGATTGTAAGTGTGGGTATGAGTTGTGTTGTGTGCTTGGGTAGGTTAGAGATTTGTGAGGTAGGAGTGGGTGTTTTTGTTATTATGTTTATGGATGAGTAAAGGGTACTTGACCATGTTTGGTAGATGGGGTCGTAAGGAAGACGAGACAAGTGCGGGTGTGATTGGTGTGGTAGCGGTATGAGGTTGATGAGTTTGTTTCTTTAGTTTGGGTGTCAGAGTAGGTGTGGTATTGACATTGGAAGATGTAGCTAAATCCAGTTTAATAGGTGGATGAGTAGGGTTGGTGGTCGTGGTGACCCCTAAGGTGGTAATAGGTTTAGTGGAGGTGAATGTTGTGGGTGTGGGTTTGGATTTAGGTATATGTCAGGTTATGGGTAAGGGTGTGGTGTGAGTGCTAGTGGGTATTGTGGAAGGGGTTGTGACAACAATGGTTGTATTTGGTTTGATGGGTGGAAATGTGTTTAGGTAGATAGTGGAGGTTTCATCGAGGGATCTCTGCATTTGTGTTGAGATAGGGAGTAAGAGGCACCCCCATAATAAATCCCTATCCACATAATCCAAGTGAGCAAGCCAAACATGAGAATGACATGTCTTTGGGTGGAGTTGGTGAGGTCCTAATGGGAATTCCTATAAAACACATCTTAGAGATGGGGAATTGGCCAGCTTCAGCTTTCGTGGGTAAGAGAGCTGAAAATTAGGTCTATTGGATGTTGGGTAGCTGATGGAGAATGTTCGCCAAGAGGCAAAGGTATCTCCATTGGGTCTATGATGGGTGGAAGAGATGATGGGAGTTCCTCAATAAGTGGAGGAATGGATAGGTGTTCCTATGTGGGTGGAGGCAGCAATAGGTTCTCCTCTACGGGGGAGAAGATATTAGGTGCTCCTCTATGGGTGGAAGAGGTAAGGGGCGCTCCTCTATCGGTTGAGGAGGTATGGTAGGCAAAGATTCTCTAAGTGGAGAAGCTAGGGGTGAGATGGTCTCAATGTTAGTAGCAGACTCCTCCGTATGTGATGTAGGAGATGAAGGGTGTTCTTTTATTGGTGAAGGAACAACGACAGTTGGTTCCAATGCGGAAGGAGGATTTCAGGCCAAGATTTCCTCTATGGAAGGGATGTGAGGTAATTGAGAGGCAATAGGTACCTCGTTAAAGATTACATGAACCTCACGAGTATGGGTATCGTGAGTGGATGTCTCACTTGTTTGAATGGATGAAGGGGCATGATCGGGAAATGGTCTTTTAAATATTTGTAGATTTTGGTTGGGGGTGGCATTGGGATTATCCATAGTCAACTCACCTTTCTCGAGCATTTCTTGGACAATATTCTTAAAAGTGATGCAGTTGCCATCACTATGACCCTTCACTCGGTGATAGTTACAGAAATATTGTTCCTTATACCATGTGGGCATGGGGCGAGCAGGGTCAAAAACAGTGTGTGGTTTTATGGGTGGAAGGGTGATGGCGCCAGTTTTGATCAACTTTTATAAAATAGAAGAGTAAGGTTCCCCAATTGGGGTATATTTTCGTTGCTCTTGTCTGAGTCAAAAATCCTGGATGAGTGATAGATTAGATGAGGGTGTAGCCTAATTGGATAGATGAGCTGGGCCGGCCTTAAGTACCACTGCATTAGCGGTACCTTTAGCCTTTGAGTAATTGGTTAGAGGTTTGGAAGAAGAGGAGGTTTCATTAAACTTGAATTCTGAATTCTTATTTCGTAATTGGATTTTCTTCTCTTCCATGGCCTAAATATCTAACTTTCATGCCATAGTGAATGCCTCATCGAATGTTCTAAATTTTTGGACCTGCAAGGTCGGGGAGATATGTCTAGCACAAGCTTGGGTGAAGAGCTCGATGAGTTCAGTTTGTGGAAATTGAAAGGTAAGTTGATTGATTAGGCTGCGCCAACGAGCGACAAAATCTACGATAGATTCATCCTCGTACTAATGTGTGGAATATAGATTAGTCATGGTGACTTTCTTAGCAATATTGATAGAAAAATGATCCAAAAAATCTTGAGCTACCTGATTGAATGAAAATATGGAGTGTTTGGGTAACCCGCTATACCAGTCTATTGCAGGTCCAGTGAGGGACATGGGAAAAGTTCTCAAAAGTAAGGCATCATCATGAGCAATCAGATAACACCCGTGTTTGAACGAGCGCAAATGCTGTTGTGGGTCTTCCTTACTATTGAAGCGGTTGAATTTAGGCATTTCCCAATGCACAGGGTATGAACGGATGGGAATGGATGGGTGAATAGGCTCATTGCAAATCTCATCATAAGTGAGAGTGTTGTGGGAGCTAGAAACTGATGCCTCCAATGTTTGCATCTTGTCCATCATTAAATTAATTAGGTCATTGGTGGGTTGTGATGATTGGATGCCTCTTATAATGTGAGAATGTTGGTTTTGGGTGTATAATGGGTGTGGCATTCTAGTGTATGGGACTACCATGTAAGGTGGTAGAGAAGAAGGTAATGAAATAGGGGTTATGTACCTGGAATGAATGATAGATGAAACAGGAAGTTGTTGGTAGTATGTATATGGGGGTGGAAGGGTTGTGGTAATTCTAGTAGCAATAGGGGTTAATGATTGTGGAATGGAAAGAACTACATTCTCGAAATGGGGTATAGGTCACCGACACTGGAGGTGGTAATGTAGCTACGAGTATGTATGAGACATTAGGGGTGGATGAGGTCATGTTTGGGGTAGTCACAAAGGATATGGTGGATGTAATGGGTGCTGCAGAGGTAACAGACATGCGACAGTCATAGCGAGGTATAGGACCTAACTATGCGAAACGACTTGGGGGTAAAGTGGAAGTGGGCAAGCACTGAACCAAATGGAGCCGACGCATAAGTGGGTGTGAGAGTTGGGGGGATAGATATGGACATGACTTATATCAATTGACCCAAGAGTGTCTCGAGTGGACGAATGGGAGAGGTAAAACTACAAGGCAGAAGGATTTTGGTCAAGGAGTCATGTCCAAACTCCTTGTCTCTAGTAGTGATATTAGTGGGATGGATAGGATCCATGGCTGGTGATAAAATAGAAGGTGGTGAAAGACTAAGTGGGAGCAGTTGGAAAATGGCATGGAACATGAGGGCATTCACTTGTCTTCAGGTCAATACCATATGAACAAGTACTAATCAGGTCGGGCTTCTTCTCTTGTAAATGGTACAGAGAACAACTGAAAAAGAATGGATGATGTAACAAATGATGGGCGGAATGTGAAACAGGATAACTGATGCCGGTTAGGAAAAATTGACGGTTGTCAAGAGTAACCACTGTTTCTGGTCACTGTGGAAAATAGGTAATGAGTAATCAGTGAGGCAGAAAGCAAAATATCTAACAAGTATGCCAAATCTAGGGATGTGTAAAATGTCAATGGGAAAAATGACAATAACAGAGGCTGTGGAAAGTAGAAAAAAGTGAAGTGAGAATGTCCTTTTGAGTATGTTAGCAAAAGGACTTGGAAATCGATGTCGGTTGGGTTTAACCGATGGCAGTCAGATGTAACCGATGATGGTTACTGTGAAATTAAAACAGTGATGAAAAAAAAGTGGTTGTGAATTAGAATTTGATGTGGAATCAAACCCAGAATTCTAGGAATGATGGTGAAATGGCCCAGGCACACTCAGAAGAAGTCCGAATACACCGAATATGATTGGGAGTGTGCAAGGAAAGACAAAAATAATGATTGAAAGCTCTCACCTCAACACGCAAATCGAGCAGAACACTAAGAAAGAACATTCCTAAAGTGTATATTCTATTATGTTTGTTCAGCTTATGCTATTTTTGTGGACTGACTATTATGAACAGAAAAATAGAGTTTTTTTTGGTGAGGAAGGCTTCCTATGAAGAAAGAGTTCTAAAGGGTTAGGTTTCAGGAATGTTATGGTGGGGGCGGGCTTCACTCTGAAGTATGACTCGACAGAGTAGCGAGCTAGGTACCCATTGTGTCTGTGATCGTGTGATCACCTATAACTTCTTCTAGGTAAGATGTTGTTTAAGAATGTATGTATTTTGAATTTTTGTGTGGTTTGGTAAGACTCAGAGAAAGAGAAAAGGATAGAAGTGATTTTTCTGATGACTCATTTGCTCAACCATCAACTTGGTAATGAATTCCAATGTATAGGTTGCCCTCATTTGATGTGAGCTAATGCAGAAAATCAGAATGAAATACAATGATTTTAGAACCCAAACCGAAAAATGTGAAATTGGATGACAGAATAAGATGAAGAGGAAGAGGGATGCTCTTTCACTAAAATGTAGAAAGCATGGAGAAATGATTCTTTTTAAAATACACCAAAAGAAAAGTTTCCTTTAGAGAAAATAGAAAGAAGGAGTGGATTACCAGGGAAGAAAATTAGTGTGTATGCTTTTAGAAGGGAAACAAACACACAATTTTGTCCTAGGAATGAATGAAATGCAAGGAACCCTTGGATGCGTCCCACCGTGGCATGCCAAAATGTTGGCACCTTTTTTTCTTAGATTGTTTCTTTGAATTGTTGACAAAATAGATATGGTAACGGGTAGTAGGAGGAATACCTGTTCAAATGTTAGTTGATGGATTGTTGTGTGCATATGACTTCTGAATCCATAGCTAACCGTGAGAGCTTCCTTTTGGCTAGGAGGAACTACCTGTAATGAAAACAAGACCACTAGAAGAAATTAAACAATATGGGTAGTGAACTGCCTAACGCAAGCTAGATCCGAGGAAGTATGATGCTTCCTAGATGGTTGTCAGTCCACTATTTCAAAAAAATTAATATTGTAAACAAAGTAAATCCTATTGTTATTTTAAAATAATTTAGGTATCTCACTTAAAACACAATAAGAAAATAAATCTAATCTAACAGGATAAGCTAGAATAGAATCCACAGGTTAAATGGTTGATTTTGGGTTCTACAGGTCTGCTAAAGGTCTCAGGTAGGTCATAGGTAAATGAAGGTGAGGTGGAATTGGGTGGATAGGTATCTATGTTTGAGGCTGTGTGGTCAAACATAGAGACCGGTGTCAGTTCAGAGGTGACCGATGACGGTTAGGTATAACTGACACCGATTAATATGAGATTTGAAAATTTCACATAATGGGGTTTTGGTCTCCTTTGTGGCTACACAAAGGATTTGGTTGGTCGAGGATGAGGTATCGGGTGACTGGAATAGGTTTTTAGGAGGTTTTAATGGGTCTATGGAGGTACAAAATGTTGGAGATGGTCAATAGGGAGAAAGATAAGCAATGGATGATAAAATAATAATGGAATGAAATAACCAGGAAAGTATGATGTTGTACTTACTTGGATTTCATTCCTGAAGGTCTCTGTGTGAAGGATGAAGGTGCTGATAATGGGTTTGAAGAATGCAAGTGATCATCAACTGAAGAAAAGCTTCTGCATGGACTGCATGCATGCTCCTCTTTTGCTTGGATAGGTTGGAATGTTGCTACAATGGCTGTGCAGGAGAAGATGCTCAATCTCCTTCCTTGGATGTCAGTTCTTGCTGGAATTGGCTCTCTAAAGATGCGTTATCTCTCTGAGATTTCATTCTTGCTCGTCAACTTTTTTTTTTCTTCTCACTTCCAATGTCCAAGTTCCAACATTGAGAATAAGGTTGTTTTGGGTTAAAAGGGGTAACCGATGGCGGTTCAGGTTAACGGTGATGACGATTAGGGGAAATCGACATTGGTCAAGGTAGGATTTTTTAGGTTTACCAAACTTAGGGAGATCCTCCTGATTTCCTCGGATCTTGTGTCATTATCCTGCGGATTAGACTGGGAGATTCTTGTGAGCATGCGGGAATGTGGTTAGAGGGAATGTAGGCATTGATTTTTAGGGTTTGGGTAAGTCTTAGTTAGTTATGGTAACTTGCTAAGAATAGGTCTTAGGTTGAGTTGGCTTGGTGAGGTGTCTAAGTGAACTGCATGTGTGGATATTATTCAAATTAAGATATTTAAATAATAAATATGGTGGGGATAATGAATTAATTTAATTAGATTAATTGAATTAATATTAGTGAGGTGAAAGGGGTCATGGCTAGGTTAATGTGATGAAGGGTGTTTATATGTCGAGGGACAAAAGGGGAGTGTGACCTAATTTTAGTGTCTACACATGATCCCTATCAATTTTTCATTGACACATTGCAGGGACAACAATAGAGTCATGAGGGGTAAGCTACATACAAATAATTAAATTTCAAATTAAATATTTCATGTACAAAATTTGATATTGTAGATTTAAGTAACAAGAAATAACTTCCTCGAAAATTTAACAAATTTTAAAAATTGTACCTCAGTTAGTGAATCTACAGATGATATGGCAGTATCTACAACAACCTCCATAGTCTGCATATATTGAGGAGTCTTTGTGACTGTCATAAGCTATACAAAAAAACATGTACAAATCAATATTAATCTACATGACTGCCAGATAACAGACTCAAAGCATAATCCACTTGAACTTCCAAAATTAGAAACAAAGCGTAAAGAGAAACTAACCTGTGTAAAAGTCACGTGAGGTGTGCCATTAGCCTTAGTTCCCAGAGTAGATGATGACCCGCTAGGCTCCTTCACATAAAAGACAAACATATATTAATATGTACATGTACATGTGAAACATTATAATAATAAAAGTGCAATCAAATGAAATTTGAAATTAAAGTACAACTTGAAACTTACGTTTGTAACACGCCCACCTATAGTAGCTAGCATGTCAATGCCAGATGTTTCCTTCATCGGCTCTTGCTATTTAAAATAAAATAAAAAATTAGTTTTTACATGTATGTACATGACGTACAATCAAATACATATATATATTAAAATTTCAAACATGAATTAAACTATTGTATATATATATATATATTAAATATTTATTTGACATTTACATGTAAAAGACCAAGATCATTTGTACCAGTTCCAAAAACATCCGCCATCATCTCATCTAGAGAAAAGAAATCGTGTGATCCATCAAATGATGTCTTGCCCGCAGTGCATATGGCACCACATGATCCATAGTTGTGTGGTGCACTAGAACTGGTGTCTCCACCAACATCATCATATGCAATTTGGTCACTATGTTGGGTCAAAATTTCAGTGAGCTCCCTCAATGCATGTAGTGTGTCAATCTCCACAACCTCCTTCACTGTAGGAGGGATAACTGAAGGCAATGCGGGTTTTGGGGCATGGGGGATCCTTGATTGACCTACATGTGCATCAGGTCTACTCTATGCAGAGCCACCTCCTTTCCCATAAAACTCAGAAAGTCAAAATAATTTGGGACCTCATTAAGCATGAACTCACAATATAATTTCTTCAAAAAATAGAGAGCAACCTCATTGTTGTTGCATGGTGGATAATAAAAAACCATCCACCATCGGTCCCAATAATTTTTCTTGATTTGTTCATCATGGAACCAATGGATTGGGAACCGTTTGTAAGTATTTTTGGGGGATAATTGGTTTTTGGGTCAGTAAATAATGCATAAATGTGGTCTTTTCCAAAAAAAAATTGTCTTTTACGGCCACATGGGATAATTTATCTGCATACCACAGCCTACAATCACCTCTAAAGGTATTCCATCCGTTTATTTGGTTGGTTGTGGAGTCAAATTCACCAATCAATGTTTGCAATGTGTTGGCTAAAGTCATGTGGGATGGATGATTTTGTCTTATAGTTTGAATAAGGTTCTCAATGAAAATTTCATTTTGTCGGATTCTTCCAACAATATCAGCTTGTGCTTATGTGCTAGTTCTGTGGAGACAAAAGGATCCACAAAAGGCTGATCTATGTTTGGAGGAGGGTTTTGAGAAATGTTTGGAGGGTTTTGAGGAATATTTTGATGGTTTGTAGGAATATGAGCTTGCTGAGCAACTGACAAAACAAAAAAATTGTATACATAAACAAAAAATTGAAAAACCAATGAAAATCACAAAAAATAACCTAAAATGTAAAAAACTTGATCAAAATCGAGGGCTCACCTCTTTGTCTTGGTGGCATGGCTGAAACTATAGCGATCTAGAAGTTTGAAGAGCATTTTTTAGGTGGTATTCGAAGTGCGGGTATCAAAAGTCTAGGATAAATCACGGTTTGAAAAGAAAAATGGGGGAAAATGAGGAGTTGCAAGGGTCTATTTTTTTTTGTCTCAGAGGACCGAAATCACGGTTTTAGGTTCACAAATCACCAAACCTATAAAAAATAATTTCATGAGCATGGTTTAGAAACTGTGATCGTGGTACCCTAATTTCAGGTTTTTATGTACACTTAATTGTCCACCAACTTGCTGCACTTACCCTTCAAGGTAAATTGCTTGGTCATATTGTTTCTAAATGAGGTTTAGCTATTGAACCTTTCAGAATTGAAGGCATATCACAACTATCATTACCTCATCACAAAAATGCATTACAGAGATTTCTAGGAAAAATCAACTTTGTTAGAAGATTTTTTCCATATTTTGCAGCATTGGTGAAACCATTAACATCTATATTGAAGAAAGAGAAGACTTTATATTGGACCAGTGAAGGGAGAGAAGGGTTTGAAGCAATTAAAATAGCCATTTCTCAAACTCCTATTCTTACAAGTCCAAATTTCAATAAAGATTTTACAATGTATGTACTTGTAGGAGCTAAAACAATTTCAACTATATTAACTCAGGTTAATGATGAAAATATTAAGTAGCCAATTATTTTCTTTGGACAAATTTTGTATGAATATGAAACAAGGTACATGTTTAATGATAAAAAATTACTTTCAGTAGTTAGAGGACTAAAGAATTTTAAATATATGCTTTCAAATAATAAGATACATGTTCTTGTTTCTCATCCAAGTGTAAAATCTTTCTTGTTAAATAAAGAATTGAATGAGAGGAGATAAATTTGGATAACAAAGGTTATGGAATAAAACGTTAATATCCATGTTGCAAAAATAGTTTGAGGCAAACGTTTATGTAAAAACGTGATTGCTAATATGGAAAAACAATAGGCTGCAAAATCAAAAGATCCAGAACAACATGCTGAAGTTCTGTATCAACAACAAGATTTCATGGTGCAACCAAAAAATCAGCAAACTAAACTTATTCCAGAAGTTCAGGAGTTAGGATAGATGACTGATTTAGTTAATTACCTTTAGTGTGGAACTTATCTAGAAGGTATGGACAAGAAAAAATGAAGGTATTTTAGGTTACAAGTTGTACCTTATGTTTTCATCGATAGTGTGTTATTCATGTTGTTGTAGGATATTTACCATGTATATAGTTTAAGTACATGGGATTCCTCCACATAGGTGATTCACCATGCTCAGGTGTCCTAGGGTGTCATTATGGCCTTACACATGTCATAGACTGTCATAGGAGTTATAATTGATCGGTTATTCTGGGAATGTAACTCCCACCTCATGATGGCTACATTTGTGGGGGAGTTACACACCCCACTATTATATGTACACCCTTTCATCTTGAACAATGGAATGGAATGGAATAGAGTATGGTTTTTGAGCCATTTTTCCCTTAATGCATGCACATTGCTCTCATGGGTGATTTCTTGCTTCGATCTTGAAGCTACATCATTTTGTGATTGAGTGCAACGTTTTGATGCTCACGGATTCCCTCTAGATCTTTTTCATTCCTCCGACATGGTATCAGAGATCAGGGATTGGAACTATGTTGCTCACTTCGGTTTCCTACTACTCACTGCCTCGTAGTTTCATGTGCAAGTTCTCACTCCTTGCTTTGTGCTGTACTTGCCTTTTTTAAGGGACTTGTGCTTGGTGTTTTCAGCCTTCCGAGAAGATAGTGGTTGATTCGTTTGCAGGGGTTCTTTGCATCACCACTCGGTTTTGCTTTGGCACGGACCTTGGGTTCATTTTTGTCTCAAAGTTACCTTTATATGGAGTTTTCTGCAACGTTGGCTTGTCCTTTGGTTTGCTCTACTCATGGTTTAAACATTTGTGGGCTCAGCTGACTTGGGACTGTTTACATACAAGCTCAACTCGTGCTTTGATGGCTCGGCCTTGCCTTGTTCTCTGTTTAACTCGGCATATAAACAAGTGGTTCGGAGCTCACTGCACCCTGTCTTGCCAGGCTTGACTCACATTTAGACTAACCAACTCATCATTTTCATGCTCCATTGCTTTGTTGACTTCTATTTTTGGCTGGATGATCCCCTAGCTCTGTAGTGTCTTGGGTGTAGCCTTTGTTCAGTTTGAAATGACCCTGCATTGAAGCCTTCCCAAGGTTGCTCGCATCACATTTCACACTTGTTCTTGGTACCCTAGTGCTCTTCCTAGCACTCTTGTTTCAGGTGGTTCCGTTGCATTGGAATCTCCTAGCTATGGATCTGTGCTCGGTTGCGATACTGCGGCTCACTTGGGACCCTCTTACATGTGGAATCACACCTCTGAACCAACATTTTTTGCATTCTAGAAACTTGAATCCCACTCAAAGCATCTTATCGTTGGCTTGACGTGGACTATTTTCATGCATCTCTGGTTTCTCCTCTGTTGGTGTACTGTGTACAATCTCCACGTGGCATGGGTTGGCCATTACTTACTGTCTCCCATGGATGTTACAATTTGGATCTCCTCAACTATTTTTTAGCCAGTGTCGACATGTCTACCCTATGACACGAGGTCTGCTCTTGTTCCCACTAACCCACACCTAGCTCATGCTAACACCAATGCAACTCTACACTCGGGACACATCGCATTTACTTTAGCCCAACTCAGTCTACATATAACATAACTTGACTCTATGTATTTGCAAAGTCACAACTCGGGAGACTCGGCAACCCCAACTCACCTCGAGGAGCTACACCCTACCAACTCGTGTATAAATTGGTCTCTAAACCATCCCTTTTAGACATTGTTTGGTGGTCAAAACAATCCCTCCTTTTTAATGTTTTGAGGTAAAAAATTTATTATGACATTGTAAAATATTTTAAGGCTTTATTTTTCTTGTATTAATGCTCTTCCTATGCATGTCAAAGACAGAGGGCAAGGTTTGAGGTTGGTAGGAGGTTAATTCCCCTTGCAAGAAAAAAAAACCCTACCTAAAATTTGATGTCGTTTCCAACGAGTACCCACACGACACCCTTTGCACCCATTTGAGCACTTTTTAAATCCGTTTGCAGGGTTTATTGGCATTTTCCATTAGTTGTGGGAATCATTTTCTTGCTATAACTTTTGACTTGCTGCTTAGTTTTGAGCACTTATTTAGTCAAATTTGTATGATTTTTAGCACATTACGTGATGACATTGTCAATTTTGTAAATGCACTACTTTATAAAGTGCTACATTCTAGGGGAGTTCACTAGTACTCTTGGGTTTTTACACATAGACACATTATTGGCTGAGTCTGACGTCTTGTATTTGTGCACCTTACACTTTTGATTCCGCATCATGGAGGGTGCTCTTTCCAGAATTAAGCGTCTTAAGATATCTTTATATCCTGAGCCGCCAATTCTCACCGGAAGAGGGAAATATTCAGTTTGGCGTGCTTCTAAGGAACGTTACTTCACTCATGAGGGTCTTTCACCCTTCTTAGTTGGGCCAGTTCCTACACCCACTGATCATCATTATCTGAAGGACTTTCTCAACAATCATGACCATGTTTTTGGTCACTTGATGATGCATGTATTCAAATCTCTTTGGTTTCACGTGGCAGACTCAGATCCATCACCACCATTTTTGGAGCATTCTTCAGTCCCTATATGGAGACCCTTCACATATTGCCACCGTTGTTGCTACTGTTGATCTAATTGTCTCCTCTTATTATTCATGTGATCACAGTTCCACAGACACAGACTCACTTGGTTCTACTTTTGATGATGAGGATTGTGCACCTAGTTTTAATGTTGAGAGTACTACAGAGGACTCCTCTCCTCCTCTCACTATTCCAGAGAGTGTTGACACATCCCACATCTCATCGAATATCGAGCTGTCTCCTATTCAGTCTCATACAGTCATCACACCCACTACTTTCCACCTTTAGTGTGTTAGGCCCCTTCCACTCCTTTATCTTCATTGGATGACTCATACCTATCTGACATTGCTCTTTTGTTTGTTGAGCCCCCTCATGGGGATGAGTATCTTCTTGACCTTAGTCATCTTTTCACAAAGTACAATTTTGATGTACTATAGGTTCCTCATCCATCTCCACGTATTTCAGAGGAGTTCATCATCTCCATTGTTGGGAGTGCCCCTTTTGGGACTCTTACCACATCCACTTTTCCAGATACCTTCATTGATCCACCCTTGCTTGTGGATCCATTTTCTATTGTAGGGGATGTTTTGTTGCCTTCACATCAGTTTTACATCCTTTCTACAGGTGTTCCCCTTCTTCACTCTGATAGTTCTACGTACTTGTAATTACCTTCGGTTCCTTGGCACTCATTTGCTAGACCTATGTCACACTTTTATGGACCATACTTAGAGTTCTTCATGTTATTGCCTTTAGTTTCCTTTGCGGAGTAGGTAGAATTCTAGCACGTCATTTTTGTCCTTCCTAAGGGCAGACACATAGTTTGGTATAGATGGCTCTTCTTCGGTCTAGAGGTAGAGGATATTGTCATTGACATTCTTCTAGGAGACTTCTTAGAGTTATAGAGTTCAGATCTGTCCATGGCATCTTTTGCATTCCTCTCATCTCCCTATTCTTCTCTCTTCTTCTTCTTTCCAAGAGATTGCCTCTTTGTACATGGGTACCTTTACAAGCTCGTTTGCGGCCAGGACCCATCTTTAGCATCTTTCTTAGACTAGAGAGTGGACTTGTCTCTATTTTGGGGGGAGTTTTTCCCACTGGGTTTTCTCCTTTTACTCTACTTTTCGAGAGTTTCTTGTACATGGGTACCTCATCAGGCTTGTTGTTGGGACCCACTTCTCCTTATTTTCATCTATGTGTCCACCTAAGCTATGCTTCAGGGGGGGTGTTGGTTTAGGATATTTACCATGTATATATTTTAAGTACATGGGATTCCTCCACAAAGGTGTTTCACCATGCTTAGGTGTCCTAGGGTGTCATTATGGCCTTACATGTGTCATAGAGAGTCATAGGAGTTACATTTGACCAACTATTCTGGGAATGTAACTCCCACCTCTTGACGGCTACAATTTTGGGGAAGTTACACACCCCACTACTATATGTACACCCTTTCATCTTGAGTAATGGAATGGAATGGAATAGAGTATGGGTTCTGAGCCATTTTTCCCTTAATGCATGCACATTCCTCTCATGGGTGATTTCTTACTTCAATCTTGAAGCTACATCATTTTGTGGTTGAGTGCAACATTTTGATGCTCACGGATTCCCTCCAGATATTTTTCATTCCTCCGATAATTCAAAGGAGATATAAATGGAATCTTGCCGTAATGTGTTGATTATGATAGAATTCAACAATTATCGTCTGAATTCCATGAAGGAGCTACAGGAGGTCACTTTTCAGCATGTACTACAACCTTGAAAATAATGAAATCTAGTTACTATTGGCCCAACATATTCAAATATTATTTTGAATGGACCAGAAAATGTAAAAAATATGTGCTTTCTTTGTTGGAAAAGAATGTTTAGCTTTTTGCCCCTACAACCTATTTTAGTGGATCAACCTTTCATGCAGTGGGGTCTTGATTTTATTGACATGATTAATCCACCTTCATCACAAGGACACAAGTGGATTTTAAAAGCCACATATTATTTTACACACTAGACTGAAGCAATATCTCAGAAGGATGTTAATGAAACTTCGATATTATCCTTTTATGAAGGTATAGTTTTCAGATTTGGTGTTCCAGCAACTATCATTTCAGATAATGCCTTGGCAGTTCTTGGTACAAAAGTAACAGATTGGGCTATCAAACATGAAATTTATTTAAGTACTTCATATAATTATTACCCACAAGGTAATGGGTTAGCTAAAAGTACTAACACTAATCTTCTAAGGATTATTAGAAGAACACTCAAAGATAACCAAAAATCTTGGCATCTAATGTTTAATTCAACACTTAGGGCTGACAAAGTGACTCCTAAAATATTGGTTGGAAATTCACTGTACAAGATTTTTTTATGGAAGAGAAGCAAGAATGCCTATTTCAGTTGAGTTACCTGCATTAGATTTGCTACATCAGATGAAGCTAATTGAGAATGAACCATTGCAGATATGTTATGCATAATTGATGGAATTACAATAACTGAGAGATCAGGCTCATCTAAACATGGAAAAGAATCAAAAATAGATGAAGAATTTTTTTGATAGGAAGTCTAAGTTAAGAACCTTCAATGAAGGATACATTGTGTTGAAATGGGATGTTGATCATGCAAATCTAGGAAACCACTCAAAATTTGACACACTTTGGAGTTGTCCTTATATGATTTCAGCCTGCAAAGAACACAATTCTTTTCAACTTTCAAGGCTGAATAAAGAGGAACTTCCCATTCCTTTGAATGGTATGTTTCTCAAACATTGTTATTGAAAATCCTACAGTGTTTAGTTATAGTAGGATCTCCCTTTCAATAAGTGCTTCATGCACATTGTATGTTTTTCAATTTAATAAAAGTGCATTCATGCATGTGATCTGGTTTACGAGATCCTTCCCAATTTTAGTTCATTTTGGAAGGGTTGGACCTTCAGGAAGGAAAATTTTGATTACATGTTTTGGACTCCATGTCAAATGGACAAGATAAAGGCACAAGTCTACAAGCTAGTAGGTAGCTTTCCCTACAGGATCACCAGAAATGTTGACAATATTTACACTTGTGCAAAAATGGGAAACTCAAAACTTCATCACGATGGATGCCATTGGTGAAGTGACCCTAAGATAGGGGAGATTATTTTAGTTCAATATTTTTTCTGCTATATTAATTAGGTAATACATGTAATTTACAACTATGTGTACTGTTACAAAACATAACATATCACATAGTTTGTAATTTCATGATTGTCTTCAACAAAAGAACACAAAGGCCCCAAAGGATAGATGTGTAATCTTGATGAAGACTGAAAATATAGAATAAATGAAGTGTTAAGTTTTGGAACAATAATCATAGTTGCAGATTACAGCAGTCAAAGTTCATTGCTAAAGTTGCAGGTATTTTAAAGTTCTTTCCTTTATTATTAAATACATTTAATTATGTTATTGAGTTATTTAATTCATTATACAATCCATATACAAAGCTGAAAAGTAGAAAGAAACACACAACTCAGTTTCAGAATTCAATGTTTTATTCATAAGGAATTTCAAATGTTCCCACACAAGCCGTGGGATGTAACTCAAAAGTAAATTACAACTACTGAAGTAAGAGGTACATATGCATGAAAAATAAATTAAAGGAGTATGAAAGAACCCATCATTTCCTTGGGTTTCTTTCATTTCGGTTGATGCATTTCCATCTCCAACTTTACTCCATCTTCATCCTCACTTCTTAGCAAATGACATTGAATCTAAAAATAAGAAAAGGAAAGATTGTCAATCACGAGCTTAGGGTTAATCCATATTCCTATACTATCCAATTTCGTGCAAGTGGATCTCCGAACATTAAGAGTTGTAAATCACATGAGGATCAAAGACACAACTGATTAAAACACTATTCTATAGTAGCATACATGATTCATTCACTCAGAAAGAAGGAGAAGGAAAAAGTATGGAATAAAAGTGAGGCCAAAAACCCTAATGTTTTCTAACTAGTTTATCTAAATGTGCAGATACAGGTAAGAAGAAAGAAGTGATACATTATGTAACTTGAATAAGAAAATTACATTTATTTCAGTTCATACTAAAGTCTAAATATACAAAGAATTTTCCTGTACTAATCCATAACAGTGAATGAAACTTATAATATAAGTTTAGTGTTGTAGATTCTAATAAATGGAATGAGACAAAATTATAGTCTGAAACAAAATGGAAAAGGAAATATGAGAAAATTTTGACAAGGCTTCGCCATGTAAAATGGGTATTTTACATCTTTCCATCATGCTATTTCAAACTAATACATGCTTGAAAGTTGTAGATAAATAAATAGTAATACAGAATGGAGATAATGCATGGTATGGTCAAACATAATAGTTACCAGAATTCAACTTCCAACAACAAGCCATAATTCAATGGATGAAGGATATAGTGACCAACTCAAAGAAAAGAAGTGTTACAGGTTGATCAAATACAACTGAGAAAGAAAGGACCAAATTCACATTTCTTGGTAGTATTTTCCAAATTTCATCAAGAAGGATTCAATAATGCTCAAGTAATGCTCAGACATCAACTCAAAAATGGATTATAAACAAACAAATTGTCTCAGAATGGAAAAGAGCTCTAAGAAAGGAAAAATAAAGTAACAATTACAAATATCGTCTTGTAAAATTCCATTCAAGCCATGTACAACTACTTATTAGTTTCAACAGAAATAAATAATTTTCAAGCATTTAAGAGTAGCCAACAAATTACAGGTTTGTAAGACAACCTGCAACCATGTAACTTACGAAAATTTCCAAGTACTCAATGGGGCAGCAAGGTTTTCAATCCATATCATACACAACCTCATCAGTGGAATGATACAACTTTGAAATAATGTAAGATACCAATAGGAACCCTTTTTCATTTTTTTTCAGAGTAAAAGAAAATTTCAATATAATAATGTTACAGCTACACAAAGCACAAAAGAAACTATGCTAGCTTATTCAACAGGTTTCAACACATATTTTCAACCAATTACAATAGTAGTAATCAAGGACATGATCAAGTTATTGCAGAAGGTTCACTTTAGCACAACCAAGATTGAATTGTCTAGGCAGAAGTAAACAAATATGGAATTCTCTTCTCAAAATTAAAGTGTTTAGCAACAAAGAATAAAAATAATATTCAACAACAACTGTAAGAGTCTGATAGAGGATCAAATTGCAGCCATCCATAATAACACAACAATCTACAGATGAAAAACCCAAATTTAGTTTTACTTGTGAAAGGAGAATGTGATCTATAATTCAAATCAAATAGAGATATTTTCACAAAAGAAAAACTACATAAGATCTCACAGTTCTAGTTTCAGGAAGTTAATGAGCCCATGTTTTGGAGATTGAAACTGAGATCTCAAAGTCAAAAATACAACAAGGTAGAGCTCAAGAAAAAAAGTATGAATTCCAGTAGCTCACTATAATAAGGAGTAAACAAATAACTTTCTATAGATACCCAAGAACTTAGCTATGGAGATAATTTTTACAAAAGAGTGTAAGTGTGAGCCGCATATAGGTTCGAACCATTAACAGTAAATAGAATCTTTACATCCAAAACAACATCACAAGATGTCTACAAAATGGTACCAGGCCAAGCTTATTTTAAAGAAAAAGAATGGAAACATGAGTTCATTCCAAATGGTCATGAAATAAAGTAGAAATGACAACCATGTTCGGAGTAAGAGAAAAACAACAAATACCCATATCTATATAATAAAGTTCAAAGCTCCACTTTGGTAAGGAATGAAGAGCAGGAAGTCAAAAATGGACTAGATTTTTATGTTTTGAAAGCATAGTGGCCATTAAAGATAAAACAAAATCTCAAAATCTCAAAATCCATTCATGACTCAAGTCACAAGAAGACTTGGAAGCTTCAAGCAGTGGAAATTTGCCTTTGACAACGAACCAAGATGTGGGTTTTTCCAGTTTTAAATAGATGAAGCATAAAATCAATAAACTCTCAAGGAATCATCTCAAACCAATAGTATATGGCCATGAAAAGGAAGAATGCCCAAAAAATGGAAGGATAACGAGGAAATTAGAGCTACGAGTTTTCAAATTACAACAAAGGAGAAAAAAAAACGTCTTTTACAAATCCAACAAAAAAGCAATGGAGTTTTGAATATATTATGCAAAATGAGCTAAAAAAGAAGCCCCAAATCTACAAGGGAAATGAATTAAAACAAATACAGATAAAACCAAATCTAGGTTATTCAGAATGAGCCATTTTAAGTCAAATTTCTACAATTCTTATAGATTTAAGGAAGGAAGACATTTTCTCCTCTACGGTGATTCATAGTTTTTCTTAAACAATCAAAAGGACTCGATGATAGTAATAGAACTTACCGGTTTAAAATATTTTCTTCAAAGGTCCTCGAAAATTTGAATTGTAGATAATAATGACAACCTCAGTTACATATGAGATCTTGAGAGTATAAGTTGTACATAGGAACACAAAGATAAAAATAAGTATTCTAAAAAATATCAATGCATTTTGAAAACACGTCACCAAAATAAACTGTCACGATGCTCGAAGAAACGGAAGATTACCAGTATTTCATCAAGAGGCAACGCAAAAATCACAATATAAAAAATAAATCGAGCTCCAAAGCTCTAAAAAACTGGTTACCAAGAAATTATAGGCTAGAAAGGATTAAAATCAAAAGCCCGAGAGGTCCAAATAACGGAAAATCCAGATATTCAAGCTCAGAAAACTCAATAAGGAAAATGATGGCGGCCATATAACTTCACAAAGAGCTCAAAAAGAGTGAAAATTAGATAAAGGTCAAATATTTTTAGTCACAGAGGTTCTTAGAGCATCACACTGAAAAATACAAGGAAACAAGCTTCAAAACATCAAAAATGGCGGTTGAGTCAAAATTTCACCATAGCTTCGTTGCTTAGGAGAGAAAAATCAAAATGACAAAATGAGAAGGCTCTAAACGTTTTTGCCATGAAAACCTGAGGATAGAGTTAGGTTAACTCACCCAAATCAAAGATACACAGATCAACGGTCAGAAACCCTTGCCAAATCCTATGCAAACCACCATGGTTACAGTGTCACCTTCCATCTTAATTGCAAGGTCAGAACCCTAACCAAGAGTCAGAGAGATCAATGTTTAAAATAGAATAGGTACAACAATCAACGATCAAGAAACAATTATCAAGATCAATGTAACTCATGGAATAACCACGGTTATAGAAGCATCCACGTGTCAACAAATGATGAAACCCTAATTAGAGTGTAATTAAGTAATCCATCACCAAAATTATAGAGGGGTGAATCACTGCGGGAAGGGGGCTAACCCACATCATTCAAATAATCATTTCATTGACATTGGTTAAGGTCGTATAACATATGCCAAAATAATCAAATACCGATAACAAATCACGATGAAATGATGATAAAAAAGGTGGTTGAACATAGTATGAAATGATATCCAAAAATTTTCCAAGTATATACTATGCAATGGTAACCAAAAGGTGGCCGAATGTATAAGATGACATTCCTTTTAAAAGTGATCTTTGTTATCTTAAAACATAATAATGTGCCATGTCAAAAGGGGTGGTCAATCCAAAATAAAGGCAAGTGCTCACATCTCACAGTTGTCCCCATAGTGGGATATTTAAAAAGGGAAACAATAGCATGGTGCATTCTTCATGTGAGCACTATAAGACAAATAGGAGGTCGACATCAGAGGACAAGGAGCCACAACAACATTCATTAATAATAATTTCAGCAGAGGTCAACATGTGTTATATTCCTTCTCTTGAGCCACAACAACATTCATTAATAATTTCTTGTCCTCCTCAGATGGGATTCCTCCATCATATTTTTTTATCATTAAAGCCCTTAAATATTCAAATTCATTATTGGGAAATTCAAAAGCTTGTACATTATCTACTTCTAAAGTATGAGAGGGAGGGAGAATATGTACTCTATGAATGCAGTCCCAAAAAGTGGCAGCAGTTTTAGCACTTATCACCTCAGTTGAGGTTGCCCTTTGTTGTGAGCTAGTGGAGCATCCCATCATGAAAACATCATCATCACTCTTGTCATCAGCTTCATTTTCTTCTTGCTGATCTTATTCACAAGGAACATGGGGCATGAAACATTTGTCACACCAATCAATGAATTTTGTCTCCTCCACCACAACAATTCTAACAGCCAAAGGATCAAGTACCATTCTACTTTCTCTGCCTTGAGGCTGCCTATTCCTAAATCCAACAGCTCCTTTGCCTCTGTCATCAATTATTTGATGATTTTTAAATTTTTTTTGGCCTTTTCGCTTGTGTTGTTCTTTTGAACTCTACCCAACTCCTTTCTCAGCTTGGGCTAGCTTGTAAGAGCTCTCCTTGACAGCACCTACCAAAGTTTTCACCGCTTCTTCCAAATCAACAACCTTTCTTGTCTAAGGTTTTTTTGGGTTAACAAGCTTCACACCTTCCCTCTTAGGAGGTTTTCCTATTGCCTTGATATTATTCTCTATTTTTTGGGCCATAGTGAATGCTTTCATTAAGTTGGTAGTGTTCTTGTATCTTAAGTAATATGCAACCTTTTTATCAAAAGCATTAGTATATTTGATCAAACATGACTCATCACAAGGCCTTATTCTAACAGGCAATCTCCTCAAGGTCTTATTGAACCTTGTATTGAAATCATGTACTAACTCATTGGGATTATTCTTGATGTTTTCAAATTCTGATAGAAGAAACCTAGGGTCAGTCCTATCACCATATTGTAATCTGAATGCATTACTCATCTCATCCCAAGAGTCAATAGAGTTATCTAGAAATGATTTATACTAGTCCCTAGCATCCTCCTCTAGAGTGTGAACAAATAATTTGATGTACACATCTTCATTCTCAATATCAAAATCTTCCATCATATTGAGGAAGAGATTTAGATGCTAGTCACCAGTAATAACATTATTTCCTTGGAACTTTGGAAGTTTGTTCCTCACATCTTGAGGCCCTGCATTTGGGTGACCATCCATTCCCACAAAATTTATAGGTTCAAAGGTGTTTACAACAAAAGGAGGTCTGGATTGAGCCATATTGATTTGAGGAAATGATCTTAGAGGGGTGAAAAAATTGATGAGGGGCAGAGGGTCCTTGGAACACAGGAGTGTAGTTTTCAGAATGGAGATCCCCCAAAGGCCTTGCTTCTTGGAAATCCCTATCTACTTCAAAAAATACAGGTGTAGAATGTGAAGCAAACCTTTCAAAATCAAATGAAGGCCCTTCCCTAGTTGGAGAATTCAATTCCACAAAGAGGCTACCTGATTCAAAGTCACTTGAATGGTAGTCTTCAATGATAGGCCGTTCACTTTCATCAATGGAGATACCTCTTCTTGTCTGTTATTCTCCCACAACTCTCCAGGCTTTTCTTCCTTCTGACTTTGCTTTTTCTAACTCAAGAAACAATGTCCTAGCAGGATCCCTAGCAAAGAAATATCTTCTTCCTTCCAGCTTTGCAAATATTAGTAACAAATCTTACTTGATAGAGGTTTAAGACACTGGTCCTTATCAAACTCAAATCAACAAGGATTCGCCATTAAGGATTTTCACCTTAGTTGTGCAAATGCACTAAAAATGATCTGTCAAACGTCTGTCAATGCTAGAAACTGGGAATGTAAAAATCTAGCCTTTCTTTGCCAAAATTTATCAATGAATACCTGTGTAAAACTTGTAGAGACTGGAAGAGTTTCATACAATGCTTGGAACATACAAGAAGTTCTTTACCAGGGTTTGAATGTGAACTGTAAACTTAATGGACAAATCAATTCTCAACAACTTTCAAAATATCCCCAACAACAGTGCCACAAGTGTTGGTACCCAAATTTGTTCTCCTTTTCAAGTCAAGTAGCAACACAGATTCAACAGGGAGCTTAGAGGCAGATAGATCCTAAATGTATGCCATTTTGTAGCCAGGGAGAAATCTAGTTGTCCCTTTGTTACTTGGATTTGTGGAGAGATGGATAACACCGCAAAAGAATATGATCTTATCCTAACTATTTTAGGTTGTGCCTTTCAACCAAGGTAAGAGAACCTATTGTGTAACCTCTGTCATTTGAAAGGAGATACAAGTACCTTTCTTTTGCATAAATTTTATAGAGAAGGCCTTGGGGAAAATATGATCAACACACCAGATTTGACTCTCACAAGTTGTCACTTCCAAATCATGGAGATATATTCATAATAAGGAAAAGGTTACTAAAGACATTTGAGTCCCTGATATGTTCTGCATACTTTAGTAAAAGGATTTTGGTCTTGTGTGGGTATACAGAGCAAAAAAAAAGGGTAGTATGGGTAGGATTAGTTTTTTTTTAAGATAAATTTTGGTGGGAGGGGAGAAAGGATGAACTTGACTCACCAGATCCTTGTGAGCTTATGCAAAATGGAAAGATTCAATCAACAAAATTCCATTAAAAGTTAAATTGTTTCCTTAACTAGAATATGTGCTTCAATGGAGGCCCAGAAAAAATACTCTTTCACACAACCTGTGGGATATTGTCATGAAGAATCGAGTCAGAGGAATTAATAAAAACAAATATTTAAACCAAATCACACCTGAGGTACACCCAGAGGCTTACAGAGAATCTCTATCAACAAAATGAAAGAAAAGTGATTTTAAACCATTTATCCCACTCCCAAATGAAGGCTCTTCTGAGAAATGAAATTGCAGATGCCACTAAACTATCACAAGGACTGAGACTTGTGTGATTGGACTATATTTTGGTATAAGATTGTAATTGAAACAAGAAAAACTACCTGTATGCATTCAGAAATGAAATAAACACACTTTACTCAAGATTAACAGAGGATAACTCAAAGTTTGATCAAATTTATCAGCAAGGGAAAGTTTCCAGAAAAATCTCAAAGCTTGTCAATTGTTGTACACTTGCAACCACCTTGACACGATTAAATTTAACACAAAGATAGATATATATATATAGGCTTCTCTAGAGGAATTCTCAAAATGGATGGGCTCTGTCAAGCATTTTCTGCTGGAGAAAATTAGTCTCGATATTTCCAAAAACACCCAACCTCCAACCCTTTGCATGATGAATTCATGCCCTTTATAGAATTTCCAACAGATCCCCTTCCTCCCAAAAGATAAAAACTTTAAATGCACCAGTGCTTGCCATGATTCTTTCATGATTCGCATAATCAGATCTGCAAAAAGTCTTCAGGTGCTCGAAGGAAAATCTCTTCGATTTTACCCCACATTCAACTCCTTTCTCAAGAAAAACATGCATCCTTCCATTCTCCAACCTCTTCCTCCCCATATCAATCAAATCTGACCCCTTGTGTGCTTAGGAGAAGAAAAATGGAAAACCAGATCGGGCTTGAGAGTCAGACCATTTTAATGGCAAAAAGACGTCTCCAGATGTCTCCCACCAAACTCTAGATATAAAAATTAACTCACTCCTATATTTTCCATGTAGAAAATAGCAAGAAATCATGAAGAATCACACTCGTAGGAGTTTTACAGAGAAAATGGGGGTAAAATCAAATTTAGACACTTAACAGTCGTTGATCTTTGATTTTGAATGTGGGCCGTCCACGTGGAAGATGCAAAAATAGGTTTGGGGGCTTCTTTTGACCTGTTCTGACCTTTCTGAAAAAATTGAAAAATTTCCCATTTTTCTCCGCACCTCCACTTCTGAAAATTGGCCCGACACGTCTCCTGAGGTGGGTCCTAAAGGAAACACAGAGAAAGCTTGCTATTTGACTCTCCTTTGGAAAAAAGGAAATTTTTTGAAGTTTTCCCCACAGCTTCGCCCTTCCACTTCAATTCACTAATGTGCGTCCCAGCGGAACCCGAAGTCCTTTTATGCCTTTAACTCTTTTTCCCTCAAAGCGATTTTTTTTCACTTTTCCTTCGAAAGCCCGCACCTCTACCGTTGACTGGGGAAAAACATTGACTATTTCCCATCGGGGTCATGGGCATTTTTTCTATTTTAACCTTTATGAGGCAAAGAGGAAAAAAGTTTAAGTTACCTTTGATGGTCCACTTCCCCGCCCCTTATGAATTTTCAAATTGCCATGTGTCACAATGGTACACCTTGAGGTGGCCCCAAAAATTTGATATCTTGAACGAGAGTGGGCTCGCCACGTGTCTTGTTAAAATTTTTTTTGTTTGAAGGCTTGAAGCTCTGCGGAGGGCACCATATTTCATGCTCTAAGGTAATCTCCTTTTGGCTGTTGAAAAGTCTAAGTAAAATGAAAAGCAAGCGGAGGCCTCCTTGTGTCAACCTTGCGCTCCTTCAAATTGAAACTCAAGAGCCGACCCCCGAACATGTGTGGTTCCTCCAGGTGTCTCCATGGCACAACTTTAAGATGGCGCCATAAACCAAAACCCTGAATGAGTGCAAGCTCGCCACGTGTCCCGTTCCGCCCAAACTGCTTCAACTGCATAAAAATTTGTCTAATTCCAGGCCAAGCAGCAGAAGCCTCCACGTATCCTCCCAGCGCTACTCTAAAGCAAGGCCCAAAAGAAGATCTTCAAATGAGTGTCTGTTCCTCCAGCTGTCCTGGACTTCCCGGAAACCTTTTGAAATTTTTCTAAGTATGGGAAACCTAGTGGAAACCTCCACGTGTCTATTTCCTGCCAACCCTCTATGTGTCCTCCTAGTGCTACTTCAAATCCAAACAAAAAATTTGATTCTCAAACGAGCACCATTCCTCCACGTGGACATTTTTTTTAAAATGAGGCTTTTCATGGAATTTCTGAAGTATTAAGTTGATCCACATCCAACCAAGAGGTGCCATGTTTCCTTGTCGATTGAATGATGTAAATTTGACCTGGAGAAATGCTCTTCAAACCGTAAAACACATAGAAACGTCTGTTCGAGCCAGAAAATGAGGTTTTCTTCAAGGACAGAGTATTTAGACAGTTGCAAAGCTCAAACATGATCCTTAGGGACACATCAACTCATTTCTCTTTGAGTATTTAGGGCAAAGACAACAGGGACAATAGATCTTGACTGTGGAAAATGGCGGAAATAGGAAAACGTGAGTTTTGAAGGAACAGAGCACGAGAGACTCCAAATACAAAGCTTTTCTAGAGGAACAAGGGAACCATGAGACAAATATAGACCCACACATGATCTTCGACCCAGGAGAAAATTAAAATGGTAACAAAGATCGGCCAAACACAATACAGGGAAGTATAAAATGACAAAGGCCGTGAATGAATAATTTTTAAAAGGCACCGGTGGGGTGAGACCATTTTCAGCACCAACAAGTGTTACACTACATTTTAGACACCATGTAGTTCTTTGTGTAAGTGTGTGTAATGGTGCCCTACGATTCCCTTGTGCAAGTTACATAGTGATAGCATGCTACATATAGAATGTAACAAATGTATAAAATGTGTGAAATTGAATATAATAGACTTCCCCTCCTATGTTGTGTATACAGAAGTGATGTAACCCTTTTCCCTTTAGTCAGTGTGCTAGATGGATGATTTTAATGATCACGTGCCTTTGTATGCAAGCTTAGGTGATAGTATGTAATGATTAGTGTTTGTACCCTTATTTTAGAGCTATAGCTATGTATGTATGTATATATATATATATATATATATATATATATATATATATATATATATATATATATATATATACATATATATATATATATATATGTATATATACATATGTATATATATATATATGTATATATACATATGTATATATATATATATATGTATATATATATATGTATATATATATATGTATATATATATATGTATATATATATATATATATATATATATATATATATATATATGTATATATATATATATATATATATGATTCCTTTGTTTGAAATTCATAATTGAAAACTAGATGGCCGAAACCAAAGTATAGAAGATGCCTAAGAAGTAAAAGAGACGTAAAACAGTGAGAAAAAGGCAAAAAGGGTCGAGAGTGATGAAGAGAGACATGCGTGCATGGGTGCTAGTGTTTGAGGTCATAAAAGATAAATCAGTCAAATACTGAAAGGGCTGTCGGGTGGGCAAGGTCAATAAAAGTATAAAAAATAAAATAAAAGGCTGAGAAAGACATATTCAATTATTAGTTTAATTTCCTAGGAATCATGAATCATGTATATATTAGTATGCTCTAAGACCTACAAGTGTACCCAAGTGCATAGATTTTGTGTATACATTTTTCCCCCCACTTTATGTTGTTGAGTGAATATTCGATAGCATGAAGTAGATAGAAGATGTGTACCTTGTGATCATGTAGAGAAGATTGTATCCGATAGCATGCCAAGTGGACAACTGAAGCGTGGAGACTAGGAAGGGGAGATATAGCATAGGGGTGAAGCATATGTGTGGCTTGTACATGTTATTGTGACCTTTTAGGATGCTTCTTATTGTATATTAAGGACAGAACTACAAAAGAAGAGTGTCAATGTAGTTAAAATTTTGTATGTGAAAGAATCAAAAAAATCATCTATACGAGGAAGGGGGTAACGATTGTTTATTGTTACTTTGTTCATTTGTTTGTAGTCCACACATAATCGCAAGGATCTTTCCTTCTTCTTCAAAAAAATAACTAGTACACCCCAAGGAGATACACTAGGACATATTAGGATTTTCTCAAGAAGGCCCTCTAGATGTAACTTGACCTCACATAGCTTAGGGGTGGTCATCCTATATGGAGTGCATGAGATAGGATATGCTCCCGAAACTAAATAAATATGAAAGTCTATCTCACATGGGGAGGCAACCCTGGCAACTGACATGAAAAAACATCAAAAAATTCCTAAAAAATGGGGTGATCATCAAGTGAAGGTCCAATAGCCTCATTCTCTAACCTATCACTAATTGTAAGAGCATAAAAATGACACCCACGCCACACACACTACTTAAGTTGCATAGAGGAAATATTGAGAATAGAGATGGGTCTCCTGACTCCAACTATCATTGACTCGACTCCCAATTTTTTTTGCATAAGATATAATCTTGTTGTAAAAATAAACTCTGGATTTTTGTGCAAATAAACAATCGATGCCCAAGATAACTCCATAAGAACCCAAAGGAAGGATACAAAACTCTAAGGTAGCCGTGAAGGGTCCTAGGTCTAGTACACACTCCTTGACTAAAGAGTATGCTAAGAGCTTGGCTCCAGAAGCCATCATAACATCCCAACTAAGGCCCTTCCTATGTACCATCATCCTACATCGCTCTACAAAATATAGTGCAATAAAAGAATCAGATGAATCAAAATAAAAAAAATAGAGGTAGGGATACCACCAATGCTACTTACATTCTGAAGCACTTCTCCCTGATGCTCAGCTTGGTTTTTCTTGATTACTACATATATCTGATTGCTATGTCGCATTACGCCAACTGTAGGCTCTAAAATTGGTTCCTTACCCTTGTTATTAGGGTTAAGTGGGAACTCTCTCCAATGGTGTCCAAGTACACTGTAGCCATAACAACTACCTAGTCCCCTCCAATGAGGTGCAGATCCAATAGGTACTCTAGTGGTCTGTGTCATAGATCCTAATGATCCTGCCATGGAATATTGTGGTCACCGCTAACAAGCTCCTATTATCTAAGCTCTAGGTGCTCCTTATGCCCTGATGGGAACCCTAGGAGGAAGCCCCATACTCTGTCATCTCTGAGTATCAAATCTTTGTGGAGGTCTAAACGGTGGACGAGTTTTCTACTGAGGTGGCTTCTGTTGTGGCCTAAAAGAAGAATGTGTACAACAATTTCCTTCATGAGGAGGAGATGAGCCCTTAGACCTACTATCCTGCAGATCTTCAATATGACTCCTCACTTTATCTCTAGCCTACTGTGTCTTCCCCCTGGTCTCCTCTGTAATATCGTCCTTCTCAATGGCCTCAGCTAATATTTGTGGACAATGAATACGTACCGAATCTCCCAAATCTAGGTTCAGGCCCTTGATGAACCTGTGAATTCTAACTTGCACATCCTGCATGTAGCTGACATTCTGAAGTAAGTCTAGAAACTGACTCTCATACTCTTCCACTACCATGGAT